>VZTM01004327.1:82823-95417 GCA_013400555.1 Jacana jacana
TGGTTTTGTTAATTGGAATGTTAATGGCCGTATACAGGATCATAGCATAAATCAGAAATCCAATAGCTCAGTGCAGACCCATTCACACCATCAGATGCCACAACTGTGAGTGTGCTATTGACAGTCTGATAGTACCAGAGACATTACTTGCTTTTGCTCACTGAAAAAGAAAAATAAATGAAAAACTAGTGTTTCAGTCTTGCTGTGTTTTGAAAAAGGAGGGATTTTCAGTCAGAGAGAAGACGAGCTTCTGAGTGTTTTCCAGTTCCATTTAATTAAAGAATGGAATCTGAACTTTGAAAAGAAAAGATAAATTGTGAATAAGCCTCACTTGCTTTTGGTTATTTGTTGCCCATTCTCTGTTCACCTCCAGAGCCCCAAACCACAATGTTGGCAGAACACGAGGAGACTAAAATTCTGGGGAAAAAATTGTGAAAAGCTGTAGCCTTTGGAAGTCAGTCCCCATGTAGACTAAATCTCCTTTTACAGGAATTGTACAGGCCTGTCAAAAGCAGAAAATAAACATGTTCTAAAAAGGCCAGAGTGTAATTGTGCCCTCATTTTCATGGAAGTTTTACCACTCATTGCATCAAGACCAGAAATTCTCCTGACAAATTCATCTCAATTATCACTGAGGTCAGAAAATTTCACGGCTCAAGGACAGAATGATGGGATGCATGGCCGAGAAGAAAGCAATCTATGCAACTGCTCCTTTTAAAAGTTTCGTTCTCTTCATATTGGAATTGAGTGTTTCCGAAGGTGTTGAGAAGGGGTTTTGAATCACTGGCTCTACAAAGGCAGGATCAGCTGCACCAAGGAGCTTGGAGTACGACATCTAACCATGGACTGAGTTGTCTGCATGTAGGGTAAAATACTGTGGCGTGAGCAGCTCAAGAAGTTATTGTAAAATTATGTTAGCGAGGGTGGAAAGAACTGCTGGGAGTCAGTACCTGTGGTGCATGCAGTGTGCCAGCGAGGGTGTCCTTCTGCTCTCTGGGAAAGGGAGGGAATAGCATTTCCACAGGAAGGTTAGTTGAAACAGTGGAGTCTTCTGTACGAGTTCAAGTTACGTTGCCTGAAATGGTACCACGGGCGTGACTCCCGATCCTCTTTTCCCAGGGATTCTCTCCAGACTCTTCTGCTGCTTATACTGAAATGCTCTCATTGCACAAAGGGAGATCTCTTTTTCGTGGTACAGATGAGTCTCCAGCCAGTGAGGCATTTGGCATAGCAGAACGCAAGGTTTTGAGATTTGCTTATTTCCAAACTACATGTACCAGTATTTATTTTTCCCCCACCCTTCCCCTCTTAAACATCAGATATCCAATCTGCTAAACTTACCTTAGCAGTTACCAGAAACTGATATTAACTGGCTCTTAATTTATAATATAGTTCTCCTGTATTTGAAATATTCACATGGATAGCATGTTGTGGCAATATTGGTGCACCAAGCCCCTGAAGTGGCAGAAATTACTGCTTTTGAGTAAAATACAGGCCAAAGCATGGCAGTTGTGATCCACCTGGTTAGGGTCCAGATGGTCAATGTAATGCTATTACTACTATTTGGTATTATTAATACCATTTTGAAGACAGAAAAACAAACTAGAGACGGTTTTCAATTCTTTGCTGGATGTAAGGTGCACTTAAAGATTAACAGCTCTGAGATTTGTCTCTCTGTAATTTCTGTTGGAAGTGAAAGAAAGCACATTACTCAGGCACATGAAGAATGCCAAACTGTGAAGACTCCGGTCGCAGTGAAATAAAGGGGTACAATCATATTAAGGACAACCCTCTTTCATCCTGACTTTTTAGCTATATATACCCATTTATAAGCAAAGCACAGAGAGTAGGACATTTTCATGGCTCTGTGGATAACTGTAGCATCAAGAATGCTTCCTAAATCAGTAAAGCACAAAGCTGTATTGCTGACCTCAAACAAGCTGTTTGCTAATGTCTGCTGGACTGTATACACACTCATATCCTTCACTGGGGTTGATGGCACCTTCATTTCATTCAAACATGTCCCAGCCCAATTGTAAATGTTACAGTTCATTGCCACATTTGGGCTGGGTATTATTGTACTAGACTAGTTTAAATGCCAGTTAAAACATCATGAGTTTGACAGTGGGCTTTTTACCCTCTGCAATGGTTAAAACCAAGATATAATTCTCCTTAAATTACATTGCACACCAGTCTACTAAAAGCTCCACTAAGGAAAGGAATTTGAAAAGTATTTTTTCAAGCTGTTAAAACTAATAAGAGGATAAAATATTTTGGTAAATATTAAATAATAATAGTAAATGGTTACATTCTATTTTTCATACCCAAATAAACTTTGATGTTTACTAAGTTTGAAGTAAGGAGTTCCACTGAAAGGTGGTGTGGAAGCAGTTAAATGCACTCAATAACCAGATAAGGCTGAAATGGGTTGTTTTACTACTGCTTTCACCACAGAAATTATAACTCAAGTTTAGAGTGTTTATGGGCACAAGGAAATCATGTGGTTACCCAGCTGTGGATGTCCTCCATGGCTTTGGGCATATTTTCTAAGTCATTTCTATTGCCAGAAAAAGGAGAAGTAAATCCTGTACATTCACGATTCCAGGGAGGATTCTTCAAGGAGACAAAGCTCTGGAGTTTTTAACTACATCGTGTTTACGCGAGATTTCTCATGGGCAATTGATTTATGTTAGGTAAGTTTAGCCATGCCTTGTCTCCACTTGTTCACAATAGCATCACTTTCTGTTTGTTATGCCAAATTGATATGCTACCACAAAAAAAAAAAATTCATCTTTTATATTCCAGTGAAAAGGCATTTCCCTTTTTATTCTCTTTTAGTAATACATGCTTATTTTTAGCAAAATAAACGTTAAGAAATGAAAAACTGCTGTTACCCTTGAGGAAGCCATGCTGTCGACTTCGGTCATGAGCAGTGTATTCATGAGTATGTCAGCCAGTAATCTAACTTCACCGTGTAGGAAAACAGATATGATGTCTTGATCAGCATTAGTTATGGGTCAAAGACAACTCTGACAATGATTTTCACCTGTTTCTGCTGTTGCATTTCAGTCCCTGGAAGTTTTGGCTTTATTCGTATTATAATATTTATATCTGTTCATATAGTTTAAAAAGCTATTTATCTTATGTTGCCTGGTGTAGACAGGCTTTTAAAGACACGACTATAGAACAGCAGCTGGTTAAAAACTGTTTCCTATTCCTAAAATCTCTGCTGGTTTTAGAGATGGAATAGAGTGCTACCAACTAGGAGCAATCCCCAGGTACAGAGGTGACTCTGGACCTTTTGTGTGGCCCATTTAACTTGTGCTATCTTCCTCTCATCCTGCCTTCAAACTGTGAGGCTTCTCAGTTCTTTTATAGCCCCTTTGTTGTGGTTTAATCTCACCCAGCAACCAGGACCACCCAGCTGCTCGCTGGGCGGGATACAGGAGACAATCAGTAGAGTAAAAGTGAAAAAAGTCACAGGCTGAGATAAAGAAAGTTTAATAAGTAAACCAAATGCTGTGCAGGCAAGCAAAGTGAAACAAGGAATTAATTCACCACTTCTCATCTGCAGGCAGGTTTTCAGTCATCTCCAGGAAAGCAGGGCTCCATCACAGTAACCATTACTTGGGAAGACAAAAGCCATCACTCCAAGTGTCCCTTCTTCTTCCTTCTTCTTCCCCTAGATTTACATACTGAGCATGATGTTCCATGGTATGGAATATCCCTTTGGTCAGCTGGGGCCAGCTGCCCTGGCTGAGTTTCCTCCCAGCTTCTTGTGCAGCCCCAGCTTGCTCGCTGGTGGGGTGGCTGGAGGAGCGGAAAAAGGCTCTGAGATCTTAGCAACAACTGAAAACACCGGTGCACAAATAAACATATTTCTCATCCCAAATCCTAAATATAGCTCTGTACCGGCTGCTGGTAAAAAAGTTAACTGTATCACAACAGAAACCATGACACCTGGTCAGTAAAACTGGAGGGCCATCGGTAGCAGAGCTGTCCAGTTTAACTGTAATGTCTTCTGCAAAGTTTTACCTTCATTGTCAGGTATCTACAAAGCCCATTTCCATTTCTGTGCCTGTCCAATGCATGTTTCTGTCATGTCAGACTATCTTTGATTACTTAATCATGACTCCTTCCCTTTGTTGGATGGAACCATGGAAACCTGGACTTAATAATAAGACCAGAAATAGTTGCCTTCCCCTTAGCCTTACTCTTCATGGGAAACGAAGGGATCAAGACTGAGTACTTCTGCTTAATACATAGCCATCCTCCAGAAAAATCCACTCACTTTCCTACTTTCAGTAAACTATGGGCGCTGTGGGTTTGTGGTGGGTATTTCCTTCCCAGCTCACTCATGTGTTAGTATGATCAAGATGTTCACCCCCAAGAGTTCTGAATAAGTAACAGTGAGCCACTCATCGCTTTGGGGACAGTGACTAGCAGTCCAAGTCTTTCCGCACAGCGTATTGACCGTCACCTGTACTAGAATAAATTTCTGGGGTTGCCATGAGACAGGAAGATCGAGTGCAACCAGTAACCAGCAGACTTTACAGACATTGCCTAAAAAGTTCAATTAGGTGATATTCAGGACGTGGTGAGACAAAATGTTCAGAGTTTTCAGCTGCTATGTGGTTTGTAATGCAGATGCAGGTATCATGAGACCTAAGGTTTGGAGCAGGCTGAAAGGGCTGGAAGAGCCACATGGGTTTACGTAGAGCATGTGCCTCCTTCCGACAGCCTGCCTGCACTGGACATCTCAGGGTCTGGACACCTCCAGACGTGGGCCAGGATGCTGGTGGGAGGGCAGGGATTGCTCCTGGGCAAGGATTACAGGCTACCACAAGGTCACAGTGGTAAATATCTAGGTAAATAGAAATATATTCAGCTAAATATTGACTTGGCAGAAATACTTTGTCTCTAGGTGAGCAAGTTCTTCACCAGAAAAAAAGAGCTGAAATACTGAGATATTTCATAGATGCTTGTATTTGTGCAGTTGTGTGATGGGTTCTTTAAAATAACACGTTTAGAAATACTGTGTGCTGTTATTCGTAAATCACTTCAAGCAGGTCCTGGTTATCTGATATTTAATTATTTAAAACTATAAAATGAATTATTTCTCTACAGGCTTTATGGGCAGTTTACTCTCAGTCTTTAATATTCATACTGAGATTGGATCATTTTAATTGAATGCCTATGGCCTATCTCCTGCTGTATCCTTCTGTCCTTTGATTGTATAAATCCCTGAACTTGCACATTCAGAATTTGGGTTTGTGGTGCCTTTTTTTTTTTTTTTTTTTTTTTAAATATCCTGTTTATTTGGAAACTTTTGTCTGTGAACAAGTTCAGTAGCACACCATGGAAAATTAAATACTTAGTATGCTAAGCTGACAAATTTACTTGCAAATTATTTCTTTTTCCCTATGCTAAGCAAATACTCTGAAATATTTATATTTTAAAGTATTTAAGCCAAGATTTTTGTGGAATTAGGGAAGTAGCATGGTGACTGAGAAATAACTAGATCTCTGCTGGTGTATTTTGTAGAGAAAAATCTTATAATTTTCGGATTAGATATTTTTTTCAGTGGCCATTGCTCCAAATCAACTCCACTCTGAGATGCAGACTGCACAATTCACTATCCATAACAGATCTGTCTTGCAATGTTTCTGTATAACAGGTTACATGATAGCTATTTTTAGTACAGTGAGGGAACATCAAAGGCTTCACAAGATTAATTTGCTGCACTTTAAATTAAAAAAGATAAAATAAATAAAAATCAGAAATGTGAGAGGCTAGCCAGAGCAAAGGCTGCCATGGCTACAATGGAAAATGCTCAGCCCATACCTTACAGAAGACCAAACAAAGGGGTTGAGGAGGAAAGTAAATATACTGGCTGAGTCCTCCCTTTCTCACATTTCTCATCTGTCCTGATTCGACCATCTTCGAGCCAGTGTGCTAGCTCTGAGAGAAACCTGGAACAGAGCATGGTGTGCACTTCTCAGTATGGGCCCTCAGAAATGCTCCCAAAAATAGGGCAGAACCATTTAAAAATGTTGTTTCTTTGAGACTGAGCATGCCCTTACTCTGGAGGGTGTGAAATTCCCAGGCCAAGTAGTCAGGAGTCAATGCTGAGCGACCATGGACTTGTTCTTCTATTTTCCCTGGAAAGGCATTTTGCTTATGAATGACAGCTTGGCTGTGCCTATTCTCCCAAGTTTCCTATCAGTTTCTGCTACTGAACATGGTAGCATTTTCCTAATGATGGGGTCTGTCTGAAGAGAGAAGCACGTCACTGTGTGGCTGGTAACACAGGTTACAGGGCACTCCAGAGCAGCCTTGACCTATAGGCCAGAGTGTTTCTCTGCTCCCTGCTGTCTGAAAAAAGAACTGCTACTTCCAGAGGCAGGTCAGCATCCCGGAACCCCTTTCCAGCAGAGCAAGGCCTTCTCTGAGTTGTGCCATGCTCCCTTTGCGTCAACACAGTTGCTGCCAGTTTGGTTAGCTCACTGAAAAGTGTTTGGCAGTAGCATCACAGATTCATAGAATGATGATTGCAGGACAAGAGGAAATGGGCACAAATGAACATAAGAAGTTTCATCTAAACATGAGGAGGAGCTTCTTCACTTTGAGGGTGGCAGATCACTGGAACAGACTGGAGAGGTGGTGGAGTCTCCATCTCTGGAGACATTCAAAACCTGCTTGGCCAAGTTCTGTGCCACCTGCTCTAGGAGGACCTGCTCTGGGAGGGTGGTTGGGCTAGATGATCTCCAGAGGTCCCTTCCAACCCCATATCGTTCTGTGATTCTGCCATTCTGTAATTCTGTGATTAAAGATCATCAAGTTCCAAACCCCCCTGCCATAGGACACCTCTTACTAGACCAGATTGCTCAGCTGTCCTGTGGGCTAAGTTGGGGTGTGATTTTTCTCTGCTTCTTTTCCAGAACATGCTGGGGACCAGGGATTTGTGTCTTCACCTACGTGTGAGTACTTCAAGGTGGTGCAGACCTTTTACTCCCTATGACCACCATCAAGCAGTGATTTCAGACACTTGCATTATGTGCTTGAAGTCAGATGCCTGCAGAGAAGCTGGTCTGAATGAGTTCACCCCATTCTTCCTCCCTGTTGTCTCCCTCCCCAGGCAACAATTGCATTGGTAAAACACATGCAGTTTTCATTCTTCATGCTGCGGAATGAGATTTGTTCCCATGTGGATTACAAAAACACCTCTGATTATAGTGTCTGTAACTTCTGTGCAGACAAATGCTTTTGGCCTCAGCCACTGCAGCCTGGTTCAATGCTCCTCAGTGTGAGTTCCCACTTACTCTGACGGGCGTCTGCCCAATCTCTGCTGAGTTGCCCTTTTCTTTTCCGGTGATAGCTGCTGAATTTATTCTGATCAACAGCAAGAAAAGGATTTTATCCAGATAATATTTTTCTGTGTTTGAAACAAATAGCCCAGCGTTTTCAGCAGGTGAATAGCAGAACATTCAGAGGAAAGAGTGCCCCTTTGGGACACTTATTTCAAAATTTGAAGCGTGTTATAACTCCACAGACAATGAAAAGGGAGTTATTGCTAAAGTTTCCATGCATGTTGACACCTTTCGTTTTCAGTTTTCTTTTTTCTTGTGACTGTACTGTCTTACTGATTTTCTCTTTCTACTTTTCTACACCCTGACTTTTCTTCCTTTGCAAGTTTATCTTTAAATGCTTTCAACCTTCCTTAAGAAGTTAGCTTTGCATCTAGATTATTCTGCTCAAGGATTTCTTTTTTTTTCCTGCTCCCAAATTCTTAGTAACTTTGTGTCGTGCTGGAACGAAAAACTATTACACATTTGGAGGGGTGTTGTATGCAATAAGTAATACAGCTTAGCTGTTTGCTCAGCAGAAGTGACAGCATTAGTTGTCAGTTTGCTTGTTTATGCTGGGAGCAACATTTTGTAATGCAGATACTGCCTGAAAAGAGATTTATAATGTTGTATTTTCATTCTGCACACAGAAGTATGGGCAAAGTGGAAATGAGAGAGGAAGAAAAACCTTTCAATTTATTCTCTGTCCTTGCTTACATTCTGCTGCTCTGTAATAATGCTGTCATTGGTGACAACGATACCACCAGATGTTTTAAACTGTTCTCAGCTTTTTCCTGCTTTTTCTGTGTGCTCTTTCTCAGGGGGCATTTAACTTTAAAATTGTCTAATCAAATATTGGATTCCCTCCTGAAGTTGTGATAGTTTCATTCTCATCTATTGCTGCTGAATTACATCTTTCCAGGGTTGCAGCCTCTGTGTTAAAGCTGCCCTTCCAGGGTGAATCCACTGCATTTTTTTGTTAGTACCCAAAAGGCAGGGGGAAAGTTGGAAATATTTCAGTCTTCCAAAATGTGCCAGGGGGAAATTGTCCATTGCCCAAAGGTAACTACCCTTTCCTTTCTCCACACTTACTTGATCCTGTCCTATCAACCTAAAGCTCCCTTCCTTCTCCTTTGAAATGTGAAAGATCTTTTATTTTACCCATCTACACTGGGAGCAGCAACAAACCTTCATGCTCAGGATCCTTGCACGACTAAAGTCCTACATGGCTTTCAGACTAAGCAGCTCCTCTGCACTTCCAGTTTCCTCTGCTTTCAAGAGGAGACACTTTCCATTTGGAAAAACACTGGTGAGCTTGCTTTTATGGCTGTGTAAATACACAATGAAGAGTAAATTCTGGAGGCATAAAAATGACAGGTCAAAATATTCTTGACTTTGTCTCAGGTCTGCTGTATTGATGTAAATTGGAAGAGAATGTCTTTCCACAAATATATAATTTCCAACCCCAGTGTGGCAGATATAGTCTACCAACTCACTGGCCAGCTCTTTAAATTAGTATGCTGTTCCCCTTCTTTTATGTGAATTAGTATGAGGACACATTTGTCGTGCCTTTGCCAGCTGAATTGCTCTGCTATGCATATCCTGATGTGATGTGACACTTCCAGATGCATGAAATATTTCCACGTTTCTGATATTTCAGTGAGTCTCTGAACGACAGCACAGAACAAATCTCCCTACTTGGTCCATCAAATTACCAAGCAATGAACTCACTCAAAAGTTATTAGCTGTTGCTCCTTGCTGTTCTTCCCCTATGAAGTGGCAGTGCCATAACAGCACCTTTTCTTTGTGCTGCAGTAGCTTTTGATAGCCCACAACTGAAGCACAGGATTCCCACCACCTGCCTCTCCTCCAAACCCACTGTGTTTGCAAGTATAAGACTGAATATTGCATCCTTCCTCAAAATCAGTCACTGTCTCCAGTTTCCTCCCCCTTTCAGCCATCGTTCCCGCTTTCCCAGACCTTGGCTGACTCAGGACTGTCTGCCACACAGTGACACGTTCCCCTCTTCCTCACTGCATTCTGCTCTGACACGCTCTTGCCTGTCTCTCAGAGAGACTGTCCTGGTTTGAGGTAAAACAGAACCAATTTCCTGTCCAGTAATTTTACTTCTTAGCTAAGCCTCTTCTAACTAACTGAAATCTGAAATTAACAGCATATTGTGGAGGCACTATTCGTTCTCAGAATGGTAACACCTGATTATTTGTAATTTATGGCAAGGAACAGTTTCCAGAGAGGCTCTTGATACTTATTCCTATCACAACCAAGGGCGGCTAACTTTGTTATTTGCCCTGTTAGAGGGCCAGAAGCAGAGAAGTGTAAGAGGGGTCACACCTGTATGGAGAAGCGGACAGGACAGGTGACCCAAACCTGATATTTATATATTTTTTTAATATATATACCCAAACGGAGAATTCCATTCTATCTGCATCTTATTCAGTATAAAAGCTGAGGAATCAAAGGGTCAGCCTTCTTTCTTTGGTGGCCAGCATCTGGGAAGGACTCTATCTGTTTGTCTGTCTTTGATCCTGGTCCATGCATTCCTGAATCCAGATCCAGAATCCAGTTCCCATCTGTTGCTAAGTCCATTCTGGGAATTCCCCAGTGCCTGCCAGCACACAATAGTCATCCTGGGAGCTCAATAAGGTTTTGTATATATTGTATGTATTTCACTACTTACTTTTTTATTATTTTATTAATCACAGAATCATAGAAACACAAGGTTGGAAAGGACCTACAAGATCATCTANTACTTGTGCTCAAGACCCCTCACCAATTTTGTTGCCCTTCTCTGGACACGTTCCAGGGCCTCAATGTCTTTCCTGTAGGGGCCCAAAACTGAACACAGTACTTGCATTAAAATACTTCAGTTTTTTCCTAAACTCATAAGTCTTTCTCTCTCCCTCCTCTCCTTGGAGAGCATCTGTCATTTGCTTCAGTGCCAGTCTGGCCTAAACCACGACAAAGATGGTTGTTTTGTTCAAGATCAGGAAGCACTGGTATTTGGAGAGAATCTCAGTTTTCTGTAGCAGGAGAAGGTGGTATTTCTGGGGGTGTGATGTAGATGTCTTTTGCTGTGCCACTGAGGCACTTCAACCAGGGAGTGCTAGCCTCCACCTGCTGCTCCAAAATCATGTGGATCTTGCATCTGCCAGCCAGAGGTGGGGATCTGGGCTAATACAGGGGAAACTGACATATCACCAATGCTCAGCTTTGGGTAGATGGATCAAAACATTAGAATTTGTGAGCATGACTCTATTGTGCTTCAGACATCAAAGGAAAAATCTTGCCTTTCTTCTTTATGAGATACTATGGTGTGGTTCTATACCTGAATCCTGACCTGCAGAGAGCATCTCCAGCCTGGACTCCACCTAGGCCTATGTGTGGGAGCATTTATATCCATCCTTGTTTTGTAACCCAGCCATGAGATACAAAAAGCCTACAGCTCTCTCAAGAGACTTTGAAGGAAACTTTTTGACCACCTGATTTCTCCTAGAGGAAGGATGTCTCCTTTTTCACCTTCCCAGTCAGAAGAAGCTCAGCTGGGGGAGACTCTCCTTCACTTTAGTCCATTTTTGCTGGAGGGCATATTGGAGTCCACAAAAAACACCTCAGAGTGCATACCTGGTGACCTTCTTCCTGAATCAGAGGGGCAAGTTTTTCTCCTGTTATGCCTGAAGGAGGCACTTCAGTGCAGAAGATTAACTTTGGGTTTTTTTCCCTTTGTGATTAGATACCAGGGTGACAGTTACCAGGAGCAGGTGTAAGGAAGCAGTTGTTTAGTGTTAGCATCTTGCTCCAGGTAGGCTGCAGGCTTTGATGCCAGAGGACAACACAGATCTCTAACCAGAAGAATATTGACCACTTGCTGTTCCCCTCTCAGTGAACAAACTCTTAGGCTTTCCCTTTCCAAGAAGAAAGCCATGCTACCTTTTTGATCATTAAGTTTTCATCTATTTACTGATTCACCCATTTAATTCAAGACATCTCCTTCTGTTCTGACATAAGAATAGTTTATTGTTGCCTTTAAATGAGTAATAGATACTTAGCTTTTTTTTATTATTATTATTAAGTTTCCTTATAGAGCATCTAAACCAGGGCTAGTTTAAGTATATAATCCTGGTGGTTATTTTGAGGGCTTCCTTGCGTTCTGTGAATTGTCTCCCAGATTAAATATTGTACACTGACAGCTTTCTGAATACACTTAGCTGGAAGAAAAACTCACTGGGTCTCATTTGGTCATTTTAACTTTCATATATGAAAATCATAATTTTACTGCAAAAAACCTTATACCTCTTGACTGAAAATTCAGATTTTTTTTCATTGTGACAGGACAGGTCATAGGTGAATGTGCTATCCCATGCAAGGTATTTGTGAGGGTAACTCAATCTAAAATAAAGAAGTAAACATGGCATCCAGTCTAACACGGTGAATTTCATGGCAAGAAAGAATATCCTTGCACAAGATGTATTAAGATGAACAAAAAAAAAAATCTGCAAAAAAAAAAGTAGCAGAGGAGCCTTCTTAAGGAGCAAAGGACTCCTTCTAGAGGAGATGTACCTGCCCCTCACCTCCCAGCATTTGAAATTAAAACAGAACCACAAACCCCTTTGACTGCAAGTTTAGGAAATCTCTGGTAGACGGGATTAAGAAAAAAATTTCCAACAGAAGCCTCTTTTGCCATTTTGACTTTAAAGCTCAGGCACAGCACAGTCTCCTTTCCTGTTGCTGCCTCTGGTTGCTGGAAGGCAGTGCCTTCACTTCTGGACCATGTGATTATTTCTATACACCCAAACATGAGCTGTTTCCAAAGGTCTATTTTGCTTTCAACTCCACTCAAAGAACACTTTTCATGCCCTCTCAAACACTTCTTCCCAAATTTGAGGGAGAAGCTCAATAGCTTCAAGAGCAAAATAGCTCCTAGCAGCCTGGAATTGTCTTGCTATGAGCATGCACGGAGTCTGGTGCATGATATCACCAAACAAGAAATCTCAAAATAAATGTTTCACTGTAAAGAATGTTTGGACAGATTTGTGGCTGTTTGATGTATGCCATGAAATGAAGCTGCATTACACTTTTCATAAAGGGTTTTGCTTCCAAAGTTTATCAGTGCTGTTGATAATTCCTTCCTGCTCTAAGGATCTATTTTAAGACTAAACTAGTGAAGTTGCATGTTGTCTTTGCCAGTATTTCTATCAGCAGATTTCTTTTTTTTTTTTTTTTTTGTTGT
>VZTM01004327.1:101916-116362 GCA_013400555.1 Jacana jacana
TCCATGCCATTCCATTCCATTCCATTCCATTCCACTCCATTCCATTCCATTCTATTGTTTTAGAACGTCTGCTGGACTGCAAAGTATACAATGGGATGCTTCTTGAGAACTAGATTATTATGTGTGCTTTTGTGCAAAAAATATCACATCCTCATTTTCAAACACAGAAGCAACTGAATCACAGATCATACTTTTCCTGATTAAAAAATAATAGCAGCTTTTTCTGTTTGGGTTTTCCTTTTTTTTTTTCTTCTCTTTTTTTTTTTCTTTTGTTCTCTTACTACAGTTGTGGAGTATCAACACTAACTCTTGGGAATGTATCTGAAAGAGGAGCATACAGGTACCCCACCTCTGGTTGAGAAACCTGCACAAAGTGCTACTTCTTCCCAAAGGCTTTTCTTGTACCTTCAGCCTCTGGACCACTCCTGGCCTGGGGTGGCAGCATTTCAGCAGAGCTGCTGCTGGTGGGCAAGGCAGACCTATGCCAGGAACAGTCCTCAACATTTATTAGCATCACCCCGCCGGTGCTGTCAGTGCACCAGCATAGACATGTCCTCAAAGGACATAGAAGTATAGGAGAGATGTGGCTGGTGTGACAACCAAAGCTAACCCCTGAACTGAAAACGTTACACCCCTGATGTGCATGCTGTCTAGTGTCATGTATGAGAGCAAGTGATGTGGGGCCTCCTGCTCTCTGCAATGCAAGTGATGAACTGCTGCCACCTCCCTTAGCCTTTGCGGTGTCTGCTCATCACTTCCTTCCACATGACTTCCCTAATTTTCCAAAGTGCTGCTTTAATTTTATACCTTGTGTCTCCTCTTCCCAGAAAAAAATATTGGTTTATTAGGAATTTAAAAGTATCCAGAAGACTTATTTTCTATGGTTTGTTTGGTTGGGTTTTTTTCTTAAGAAAGGATAGATTCCAGTGAAAACTCAGTAGGCCTCAGCTTAGAGACTTAAAACTTTGTGTGTAGCAATACTGCTGTAATTCCCTTGCCAGACGTAAGAGATCACATATATCTATTGCAGTACACTCGGACTCGTGTAGCAGAGCCTGAATCAAATTTAGACTGTTCCTGCTCGATTGGATCCAACGTTGCAGTTCATCGCCCGCCTGTATTTACAGGGCAAATTATAATAAATGCCTGGTGGTGAAATGAATGACAGTTGCTGATCAGATTCAATTACCATTGACTGAAGCACAGAGAAATTGAAAAAATTGGCTGGGGATGTCTATCACCAGTAGAGCTTGCACAGTGCGGCCAGCAGAAGTGCAGGGACCTCTTGGTTAGCATGGGGCAGATTTAACAGCACAACACCAGGACATTCTTTGTGTTCTCATAGTCTGTTTTCTGTTAGAGGATTGCAGTACCTACCCACTGTGAGACCACTGCAAAGATGACTTTTGTGAAGGCAGCTGATGCTGTCCTTGTGGGATCAGCAGGACAAACCTGCAGCTGAAGACAATCACAGAATCTTCGAGGTTGGAAAGAACCTCTGAGATCATTGAGTCAAACCATACACACACAAAAAACCCTACAATCTCGGGCACTAGAGCATGTCATGAAGAGCAACATCTACACGTTTCTTTAATACCTCCAGGGATGGTGACTCAAACACCTCCCTGGGCAGGCTGTTCCAGTGCCTGACCACTCTTTCAGTAAATTAGTTCTTCCTAACATCTAGTCTAAGCCTCTCCTGCTGCAACTTCAAACCATTTCCTCTGGTCCTGTCATTATTCACTTGGGAGAAGAGGCCAACACCCACTTCTCTACAACCTCCTTTCAGGTAATTGTAGAGGGCAATACAGTCTTCCCTCAGCCTCCTCCAAACTAAACATGCCCAGTTCCCTCATCCTCTCCTCATAGGACTTGTTCTCGAGAACCCTCATCAGCTTGCTGGCTCTCCTCTGGACACACTCCAGCACTTCAGTGTCCTTCTTGTAATGAGGGGCCCAGGACTGCAAACACAACACTCAAGGTGAGACCTCACCAGGGCTGAGTACAGAGGCATGATCACTTCCCTACTCCTGCTGGCCGTGCTATTGCTGATACAGGCCAGGATGCTGTTGGCCTTCTTGGCCACCTGAGCACACTGCTGGTTCATATTAAGCCAGCTGTCCACCAGCACCCCCAGGTCCTCTTCTGCTGGGCAGCTTTCCAGCCGCTCTTCCCCGAGCCAGTAGCGTTGCCTGGGGTTGTTGTGACTGAAATGCAGGACACTGCACTTGCTCTTATTGAACCTCATCCCATTGCCTTGGCCCATCCAACATGTCCAGGACTCTCCGTAGAGACTTCCTACCCTCAAGCAGATCAACACTGTCATCTAGTTTGCTGCTGTCTGCAAACTTACTGAGAGTGCACAAGAGGGCCTACGAGAGTGTGTATCTGTAGTCTACTCTGGAAGGTGTTTGTGTTTCTTAATTAATGGTGATTTCTGACTTGATCAGTGCTTCTGTTGGCAGTTGGCTAATATGCAGTGGAAGGATTTGTGACACAAAATTTTTAAGTCAGCATATGAACTTTTCAGTTTTCCTGAAGATTTTTTTTTTAAAATGTAGTAAGCTGTGTGAAAAACAAATGATGAAACAAAGAAAAAAAAAGCCCAAACGTGCTGTAAGTTAGGGTCATAGAAGTGTGTGGCAAAGTTAAAATCTATCTTCCATTTTGCCCTGTCTGGACTTGGAAAGTCCATCTGGCCCATTCTTCAGTAAGAAGGATGAAGCATCACCACCTTTTGAGGACTGGTAGATTGATGGGAACATTCCCATGCATAATGGCCATGAGTTCTGCTGTCAAAATGCCTTTTTGTAAAAAAAAAAATAATAAAAAATTTAATGTCTGGCCATGATATAATTGTAAAATATTTACAAGAAGAAAGAATAACATGAAGTTTAATGAAAAAAAAAGAAAATCCTGACATTGGACCTTTCCCAGTTATAAAAAGTGAAAAATAGACTGTAAGTAGGCCTGATGTATCAGGAGTCATTGCTTGCAGGTGTGTCTGAAGATACAGTTTTAAAATCTTTCTCTGTTCTTTTGCATGAATCAGGTGTTCAGATCTTATAAAATCCAGAAAGATCATGCAGGCAACTTGTCCTCAAAATCACACTATGTATTTTTTATAGAAGCATTTCCCAAATATGCTCAGTGGTAAAGATATTGAACTGAACCAATTATCAGACGGGCTCCAAAAGTATGCAGAACACCCCAGGACACCCCCCCTCCCCGACTTGGATAATAATAGCATCATCTCCACTGACCAGTCTCTAAGTCTAGTTTTACAGGCAAGTGAAATCCAGTAGGTACCACATCTTGCCTGCCCATGCATCATTCATAATTTAGTTTCTAATTTAGTCTGGATTCAGTGGTGCTTTCTTGTGAGGTTTGTTTCACCTTTATAATACCAAACCTCTTGGTTAAGGTAGACCATTTTATTTCCTGTTGATACCAATGCCCTCATGTTTTCTTGCACCCCGATGCATTCTGTGTCTCCTCTTCTTCTTTAAATTATTGTGGTTACAAACCACAACCCATTTACAGCAGCAGGAGTGTAATTAAAAATAATAGCCACAGCAGCTGTATTGAAAAAGCAGTCTTTCTCCACACCAGTAACTGACAGATCTTGTGCTAATCTGAATGCAAAACATGCTTCTTTAAAGGCTTTTACCAATATGAAAGGGAATGAAAACCCATTAATAACTATATTCTACTGCAAGGTTTTGAAAAATGAAGGAAGACCTCCCCCTCCTCTCTTCTGGAAATTGCATCCCTGATGTCTGGGAACCTGTAAAATGCAGATGATTTATACCACCAACAGGCTCCAGGTCTCTGAGAAACAGCAATGGAAAGCTTCACAAGGAAGTCTCTAGGGGTTCAGGCACAATCATCTGCTGTGGAGGAACTGGACAGAACAATATTTACCGTGTAGTGTTTCTGAGACCGTGGTAAATAGAAAATTCAGGAATGAAAAGAGAGAGATTATGAGTAAGAAGGAGGGAAAGGTTGTCAGTTCAAGGTGAAATACTCTTATTGTCCTCAAAGTCTCTAGTTGAGAAAGAATGGGGCTGACAAAACAGATTTTGCCTCAATTATTTTGAATTTTTTGAGGACAATAAATACAAATCCTGAAATGCTTTGAGTAATTGAAAAGGAGATTTAAAATGTTTTCATTCTTCAGCATTTTTTCTTCAGAAAATACTTGCCTCTTCTACTTGAAGCTGAAAATTTCTGCAGGGATATGTGGATTTCATTTGACATGTACAAGAAATAAGTGCCTTAACAAAATGAAATATTTTGACAAATTTTTGTTATTATATAGCACATACAATTTTGAATGAAATGTAAGAATTATTTATATTAACCAGAAGTTCTTGCTTTGAAAATTTGCTTTCTGAGCAGACAGAAAATAGGTAGACAATTCCATGATTCCATACAGTTTTTCCTGTAGCTAGATGGGGGGAAAAAAATTCAAAAATGGAAACAAACAACTGAGATACAGCACACCGTTACTATTAAGTCCTTCCCCAGGGGTCCTACTGTGTCATTTACTTTTGTTTTGAATATTGCTTGGAAGTGGAGTGTACTGAATCACGCCGTCAGCAGAATTTTAGGTTTGTCGGAAAGGATTTACGAGAGGCTACTAAGAGCATTTTCAGGCGCCCTTTGAGTCAACCATCCATTAAGGGAAGACAGAGCTATTCACACAATCCCTTTGGCAGTCACTTATTTGGGGTGTAAGAACCTAGTCTGCGTGAATGGTGGCTTGCCACATCTGCTTTTCACCCGGCTAGAGGACAATGTGCATGAAGACAACCCCCTGTCTCCTTCCGTCCACGTACAGCGTGCTGTGGAGGTTTCACTCTTTGCTCCATAGACAACGTTGAGCTGAGGTTCTTCGGACAAGACACAAGTTGTCCTTCTTATGCTGAAAGTAAAATTAACTTTCTCGGTGATCTGGGGGCAGGGAGACAATTCTAGAAGGATTTTTTTTTGTAAAAGCAAAACTTTCTGTCCATATGAGATGAACTTTCATTGAGGGGTTCTGGCTGAGAGTTTTAAACCAGAAAAGGTTCATACTCATGTTTTCCGTGATATTTCCACAAATTAGCTCTCAGATGCAGCCCGGCCTTAAGCCTCTGTCTTAGCAACTCGGGTTTACAGCAACCCCATCAGCCACCATGTCCCATCTCTTGCTCTGACTACACTCAAAAGCAACTCACGTTGATTTTTTGTGAAGAAACCCCTGAGGGGGCAGGCTAGGGTACTTGGATTTCAGGGGAGGTAGGAGGTTGGGGTGGGTCTTTAGAGAAGGCTGTGTTGGGTGAGGGGTGACCTTTGGTGTAACTCCTAACATCTTGAAAGAGAGAGAAAATGGGGATGGTAAGGAAGTGAAGGATGGTCCAGAGAGATTATTCATATTGCATCATGCATTCTCTACTGCAGCTCTGTACAACCACAGCTGCCAGCACTGAAAATACTGCCTCTGCTGGTGTCTGCCTACCCTGACTGCCCTGCCGGCACTCACAGCAGTGTCTCTCTGGGGGTTTAGGGTATGGAAACAGCAAAATGTAGAGGACAGTCTCAAACCAGAGATTGAGATAGTAGATTTTTTTTTCCCTTCCCATTCTGTTCTTCCACAGTGTACATACACCATATTTTCACAAACTAAGCACACAAAAGCCAAAGTAAAACTCTGGAAAAAGCCCCATGCAATCACTTATTCAGCACTAACACATGAATGCTCTGCTATTTCTGTGTTGTCTGTGATGACGCAGGAACTTGTGGAAGCTCTGTGTTTTCCTACAGAGAGTTCTGTGGATCTGTGCAGGGAGAACATGATGTAGTTGCAGTGTGATGTTGATCTGGCAGCGCTTCCCAGCCTTCTCCATCACCCAGTTTGTCTGTCCTGCTGGTACCACTTTCCTCCTGCAGTGCCTAGTGCTTTATCTGCTCCTACTCTAAAGAAGGTCAAAATCAATCTTAGAACTCTTTCCTTCTCTAAGAAACCGTCTGTTAGTGAAATCTTGCCTAATTGTTTCAGCTGCAGTTGACCAGAGTTCAATCTCCTCCTCTTGCTAGGTGTATTTAAACCCCTGTAGCAGCTCCCATTTCTTACCTACAGAGGGATGTGCATGAAAACCTTTCACAGACTTTGCAGCAGATAAGAACTTCTAAAATTCCTTGTGTAGGATGCAGGATGGCCCCGTAGGTGTTGCCGTGCTCCAGGATGGTAAGTTCTTTCACTGACTTTCTAGCGAGATGATCCATCACCCGTTTGTTCACCCTTATCACAGCCTCCCTCCCTCGGTACACCTCACACTGGTGAGTGGTCGTGCACAACCAGTGAAGTAACTTGCTTGTGTGCACATTGTCCTGTGTTAGTTATACAGCTTTACTAATATCAGTACTGAGTGTCCTGCTTTATGATAGCTCTAGTGGTATACAGGTACTTACATCAACGTCATTAACTGACAGGGAAATGGACAAAACCAAACCAAATCATGAGGAGCCCATCCTAGACAGTGTATTGCTCATCACTTTGCATCAGAAAAAGTTCTTTTCCTACACCAAGATAATTATCTTGGTCTATCTCTGTTTAGGTCAAATATCCTAAAGAAATAAATGAGTGAGACTGGTGCAATGAGTATCTTTCCATCTAAAAGGTCCAATGGGTACATGTGCTTGAATTGGGTCTGGGTGGGATGAAGTTACCTTCTCCGTATCTGCATTTGTGGTGCTGTGCTGTGTATTTCTAGTAGAAATGTGTTGATAACATAGCAGTGCTTTGGCTACTGATGAGCAGGGCTTCCACAGCATCAAGACTGTGTGTCCAACCCACCCCCCTCATCGCCAGTAGGCTGGGGTGGGCAAGAGGTTGGGAGAGGACCTAGCCAGTACAGCTGACTCAAGCTGACCAAAGAGATATGACACACCGTGTGACTTTGTGCTCAGCAATAAAAGCCAACACAAAGGACAATAAGAAAAAATTCTTCACAGAAAGAGTGCTCAGTCCCTGGAATGGGCTGCCCAGGGAGGTGGTGGAGTCACCATCCCTGAATGTGTTTAAGAGTAGATTGGATGTGGTGTTGAGGGACATGGTGTAGGGGAGAACTTTCTAGAGTAGGGCTGATGGTTGGACTCGATGATCCCAAGGGTCTCTTCCAACCTGAATGATTCTATGATTCTATGAAAGGAGGAGCTGGGGGAGCAGGATGAATACATTATCAGGCATTTGTCTTCTGAAGCAACCAGTACAGGTACTGAGGCCCTGCTTCCCAGAAAGTGGCTGGACATCACCTGCTGATGGGAAGTAGAGAATCAATCCTTTTGTCTTCCTCTGCTTCCACATGTGGTCTTTGTTTTTCTGTGACTTTATCTCAGGGACCCAGGAGTTTTTCATCTTCTTTTCTCTCCCCTGTCCATCTGAGGAAGGACGAGTGAGAGAGCACCATGGTGGACCTCGGGAGCCAGCCAAGGACAACCCACCACAGCACTGAATTTACTTTCAGCTAGGGCAGGTCTTTTCCTTTCCCATCCTGAGCAAGAAGGCACCAGCAAGGTTGTCCTGCACCACTGGGAAAGCCTGACAACTCAGCAAGTGTTTCTTATGGCAGAGCAGAACATGCACAGGCAATGATGGTGAGGAAACCAATGACAGCAGGTTGAAATCATTAGCATCTTCCTTTACACTCTGCATCTTTGAAAGCAAAGCCTGTTCCTGGTGATTTCTTTCCAAGTATTTCTTAAGTGGCAAAGCACGCTTTTAAAACATCTGGGTGAGGGCAGATGTTTCTTCGGGGTGTTGTAATGCACCTGTGGAAAGATTAAGGCCTGCAAGAAAGCAGACAGACCCGTAACGATGAGAAACTACATGACAGCAGAGGCATGAAGTGAACACAGTCTTTCACTCAGTGCAAGGCTGTAAGGAGGCTAAACTCTGCACCACACTTTGATCAGCTGTTTAGCCAGGTGAAAAGTAGATGTGAAAAACTATTCTAATTTACATTAGAAAAGAGTGAGAAATCAAGTCCAACCTTAAGAGTGCAACACTTGGATGCTCAGAGACCACAGTAGTGCAGTTTATGAACCTGTATTAAAGCTCAGCACCAGCCTCTGAACTCCATCTGGATGATAAATTCAATGTTAAAACTGACATGAATAACAACAAAATCTGGCGCTGACAGATAGCATATGCATGTATTGACTTCCTTTTTTGTGGTTGTATGTGCACAAACCAAAGAAGAACACTCTTTGTTATTTAGTTCCATTTTAGAATCAAAAAGAAGTTCCTGGGGTTCTGCCCATGATTTACAGTTCATACATGCATGGCTCTGTCAGTCAGATGCCTCCTGTAAGAAACTGCCAGGTCTTAGAGGATGCAGAGACCCCAGCAGTTGAGGGCATCTTCCCAGTTTGTCAAAAAAGCTCTGCAGAGCTGGCAGAGACAGACTCAGCAGGGACTGAGACAGCCCCTGTGTTCAGGGCACAACCATGCTGCCTCCCTGAGCATGTCTGGTGGCAGCTGTACAGGCACAGCCCTGCTCGGGGTCAGACGCTCACTCCCGCAGACTGCCCTGGGGGATTGGTGGAGCTTGTGGGTCCAGCAGCTGCAGACCAGAGCCTGCTATGGTGCTGAGCCTGCTCTGATGCTGAGCACAAATACAGACATCACTGTATTTTGCTCACCATGCTGGCAGCTGCTCCAAACTGGCTTCAGCAAATGGTTTGATTTTGGATAGGACAATTCTTAAAAGGTTGGTTTTTTTACAGAAGAAGGGAAAGAGGAAGAAATGCAGAAGAGAAATACAGTCTTTTCCAGAAACCAGGAGTGACCAAATAGCTTTTCTTTGTAAATGTGGCTGGTTTGCCTCTCCTGAGTAGATGTCCATGCTTACATAAATGCAGAATGACTTGCTAGAAATAGAATAATTTATTCCTTGTCCTTACAGAGATATCCAAAATAGCTTTGCTATTTCTCTTCTGAAGTTTGCATCTCTAAGAGTTTAAGAAAAAATTACTCAACAGAACCACAGTTTGGTTTTAGTCAACCTTAGTAGTGTTCTGTGGTGGAAAACCAGTTACCTGCTTATGTTGTGCTAAATATGGAACTTTTGCCAACAAAAATAAGTTCTCTTTCAAGAAATAAATGGAAGCTTTTTTCTCCACTAGGACAAATCATTTAAGCATATTCTGTGTATTTGGGAGCACTGGAGTAAATGAAATCTGATTTATCATGCGTTTGTACCTTGTGGGTAGTTGCTGCTAGTTGTGGTTAGGAGACCAGGAAGGTTCAAGCTCCACTTGAAGCTTTCCCTGTGTTGGAAGACTTAAGTCTGAGATGTGGATGGGGATGCATTGCAAGTGATGGGCTACGTGGCATCAGCCAGGCACAGTGGCTCCTTCATCCAGCATCACCTGTGCAGTAAGTGCAGCTCCATGCCTGGCATTGCATGGGATGCCCATTCCTGCCCCGCTGTGATACAAGGTCAGGGTTGTGCTTGAAACATCCTCTGGATGCATGCCCATGAAACACCCCAGAGGAATAGGGGTTCAGTCTACTGAGTGTTAGTGCTGTTCCGAAGAGCCGCAGAGGTCATGGATAAATTTGAAAACCATCTGCCTGGTAAAAAGAGCATCCCCCTCCCTTCTGGTCCTGGTGCTGCGCAGCAGATGCTGGGCACGTCGTTCTACCTGTCAGAAAAATGCAGAATTCCTAAAGAGTTGTGTTCCTTTTGTGGGACAGGGTCCGTGTGTCCTGCAAAAGCAGCTCATCTGCGGTATTCAGAGGCTAGAAAACTAAAATCAATCCCATACTGTTCAATACCAAACAAAGCCTTCCTCTCAGAAGCTGCAAGGTTAAACTAAAGCCAATGCATGGGTATTTTATTCTTCTGCAATGTGGTATCTGCCGTCAAATCACCTGCATTTGGCCAAATTCAGACTTCATTCAAAGGCCACTGAAGCTGATAGCAGGATTTCAAGTGGCTGTGGTCTGCTTTACACAAAAGGCCTCACAAAGAAAACATAAGAACCTTCTGTGCTAAAACTGGGACACAATGCAGTAGACAAGGCTCCAGGTGTATACGAGTGTTTGTGGTCCATGTGATTCAGTGACTCACAGCAGTCACACTCCATTGTATTTACTTTATTGATGTTTAAAACTAAAGTAATTGCAGGTAACAACAAATATTTGCTTTTGCTATGGCAGCAGCTGATAAAGTGTGATGGCGTTTTATTAAGAATTCAGTCAGCGAGATTGTTTTGATTTGTTGTGTGAAATGTATTAACTGAAATGAAAGCTGCAGTATCTTACAGGTTCAGGAATACTGTTGCACTGATTTTTAGCAGGTTTGGGGGGTTTGTGGTGCTTTTATTTTTTCTTTTTTTTTTTTCCATTACATTAAAAAAGTTGGTGTAATGCTGCCAGGAAAGGGATCATGCTGCAATATATGTGTCAGTAAAAGGGTGCATTCGTCAGCCTGCAGTGAGTGGATTGCAATGTTTACGAATGGTCAATAGCTCATGTCATTTTGCCTCAAAGCATGAGTGCAACGTCAACTATTTTCATGGAATCACAGAATTGTCAGTGGGAAGGGACTTTTAGAGGTCATCTAGTCCAACTCCCCCATCAAAGCAGTATTGCCCAGAGCACATCCTCATCCCTGGTCCCTGCCTCCATCCCTTGTCCCTGTCCCCTTCCCTCATCTCTGTCCCTGACCCTGTGCCTGCCTGCAGTTCCCTCTCCCTTGTCCGCTGTCCCCATCCCCTTCCCTTGTCCCTGTCCCTGCCTGCAGTCCCTCACTCATCCCTGGTCCCTGCCTCCATCCCTTGTCCCTGTCCCCTTCCCTCATCTCTGTCCCTGACCCTGTGCCTGCCTGCAGTTCCCTCTCCCTTGTCCGCTGTCCCCATCCCCTTCCCTTGTCCCTGTCCCTGCCTGCAGTCCCTCATCCATCCCTTGTCCCCATCCCCAATTCTGTCTCTGCTTGCAGCCCCCCAGCCCTTGTCCCTGTTTCCTCCTATTGGAATGGAACTTCTTATGATCCAGCTTGTGCCCATTGCCCCTCGTCCTGTCACTGGGAACCACTGAAAAGAGTCTCACTCCATCCTGCTTCAGCCCAGCCTTCAGCATTAATAAGCACTTGTAAGCATGAATAAGGTCTCCCCTCAGGCTTCTCTTCTCCAGGTTAAAGAGCCCCAGCTCTCTCAGCCTCTCCTCATAAGGAAGATGCTCCAATCCCTTAAATAATCTTTGTTGCCCTACACAGGGCTTTTTCCAGTAGATCCTCATCTCTCTTAAACTGGGGAGCCCAGAACTGGACACAATATTCCAGTTGTGGCCCCACCAGTGCNCACTGAAAAGAGTCTCACTCCATCCTGCTTCAGCCCAGCCTTCAGCATTAATAAGCACTTGTAAGCATGAATAAGGTCTCCCCTCAGGCTTCTCTTCTCCAGGTTAAAGAGCCCCAGCTCTCTCAGCCTCTCCTCATAAGGAAGATGCTCCAATCCCTTAAATAATCTTTGTTGCCCTACACAGGGCTTTTTCCAGTAGATCCTCATCTCTCTTAAACTGGGGAGCCCAGAACTGGACACAATATTCCAGTTGTGGCCCCACCAGTGCTGAGTAGAAGGGGAGAATGACTTCCCTCAACCTACTGGCCACACTCTTCCCGTGCAGCCCAGGATTCCACTGGCCCTCTTGGTGGCAAGGGCACATTGCTGGCTCATTTTGGAAGAATGTGTGTCACTGTAGCTGGGTGTCTCCACTGATGTGCTTAATATACAGCTCTTCCAGGAACACCCCTACTCCTGCCATCTCTATTCCATATGTGAGGATGGCTCTGGGGGTTTATAAGGTGTGGGATCTTGTTTCAGGATACTGTATGCCACAAGGTTGAAAATCATGTATTTGTCATTCAGCAGAGAAGTTTTAGACACACTAGGAAGTTATGAGACTGTGTGGATTTTTCATCTTGTTGTTATGTGAAGGCAAAGAACAACTTTGAAAGAATTCCTGGAAAATGTAATTGCATTTTGTGAACTGAAAACAGTGGATTCACAAGGGCTCTTAAGCCAAAGACATCTGTGTGCCAGCACTTATCCTGTAAGCCTTCTTTAGGTCTGAGTCATAAACTAATATCGTTTAAATTCTGTATCATGATCTTAAAGTCAGTTTTTAGTCTGTACAAAAACAAAAGTTATTGGCTATGCAGATGCAGTGGAACCAAGAGGAAGGAAAATTCCACGCCATGTTAATGCTCTGTCTCTGTAGATCTCCTTTACCACAGTGCCTGAGTGACCGTATAGGCTGCACTTGCTCTGATTACAATAGTCTGAAAGAAGCAGTTCCTACAGATGTTTCCTAAACTATAATAACTGACCACATGCTTTAGTAAGGGACACAGCAGCCCACTTCGGCTAAAAGATAAACTGCAAGACGGTGAACAGTTAAGCTGAAACAACTCTACGTCTGCCCAAACACAAACATCTGAACTTGCAAAATGTGCAGGAACCCCCTGCTTGGAAACGTGATTTTTATGAAAGCAGGATAAAAGGTAGAAAATCTCTGTACCATATTGTCAAGAAACTGCTTTAAGAGAGCCCACACTGTTATGCTTTCTCATGTTAGGTACTGTCTGAAATTTACACACCTCCTTGGAGGCAGATATCTTATAAAAACACTTCATTAATCAAGGTGAACACATGGTTTTATGTGCTCACCAAAAATTTCACTGTTTAAGCATTTTCCACATAAATGTCTTTTCCAGTGCAGAAATTCAAGATATGCTTTTCTAGCAAAAAAGAAAATATATTCTTCACTTCTGCTAGTGCATTGTGAGAAAAAAATCTTTGAAGATAATCTGGGCAAGCAGCTGGCACTGGAGTTAAAAGGGAGGCCTGTTAACTTGGCTTCAAACCAGGGGTGCCTTGTTTCCCTCATCATTTTAGCAAACCTAATTTTTGAGTCTGTCCTTTTTAAAGCTGGGTGACTTGGAGCAATTGCAGCAGCTTTTCTTCTATTGTCTGTGGAAACAGAAGTTCTGTAAGAGGAGCTAGCTGGATTTGTTCTCAAGCGAGCTGTAAACAGCTAGTGCAGACTCTGTACATGGCCCCTTCTGCTTTCTACACCCTGACTTCTTCATTCAAAGATAAGCACCAGAAGCTGGCATGCTTGCAGGAGGCACTTTCCACTCATGTCATCTCTGTGGCTGTCCCTCAGTCTAGAAGAGCTCCTAGGATCTCCTGTATCAAACACAGAGTCATCTCTGACTCCAAGATACATTAAGTCCAGAAAATAGCCAGTGATGGGGAGAAATGTGTCCTCCATGGAGCATGCAAAGAGCTTCCTACCTGCAGCTGATGAAATATCTGGTTTCCCGCACCCAAAGCTCTTCTTTCCAGAAGACATCTGAATGAGGCCAAGTCACATTTGGACCACAGCAGTGAAGGCTTGGGGGCGACTCAAACAGAAAAAATGGCATTTTGTGCCAAGTTAAACTTGGACAGCATGTATCAGCAAATTGTTGACATACCATCAGTAATTGCTTTTCAACATTTAGTGCAGGCTTTTAAATGGATGAAAAAATTGCTCTAAGCCTTGTGAACACTTTTATTATGTGAAGTAATCGTGAAGTACTTTTATTATTAGAAATGGCTTGCCCTAGAAACACTACAGTAATTTTCTTAGCCAGTATATCCTGCTGTAGTTTGGCAGATACCAGTTAATGCCCATTGCTTCTCCTCAGTGGGCACAGAAGGAAAGGACACAGCCTGAAGGAGAAGAGAAGGCACAAGGCTCTGGAAGGAAGGTGCTGACAGTCAAGTCAATATCACATAATCTTACGGGGCTTTTTTCAGTCTGTGCAGCAATAACTTACTATGACAGTTTGTCACATTAGCTTTTCATTTACGTAAAAGGGACCAGCTGTTGGTATATTTCTCTGAAGGAGCCCATAATGGAATTGCTGAAATATTTAAGGCATAATTGCTCAAAATGCTATTTCAGGTCTTAATATTGATGTGTGTCTGTCACTGAAAATTCCAAGATGTTTCCCAAATGAAAAGTGGGATAAAGCTTCGTCAGGCTTGGGAAAGCAATTTTCGAAACATCGCCATTTCTGTTTAGATTTCTGCTCCAGTGGCAGACACTGTAGGGATCCCTTACGTCTCATAGTAATGCTGGCTTGTGTCCATCTCTTTCTAGCCATGAAATTCTCTCCATCTCAGCTGTAATTTCCGTGACTGCTATAAGCTACGAGTGTTTCTCAGACTTACTTAGTATATAATCATTTGAATACCATGCTGTTCTCATGCTTTTTACATTAAAATAGGAGTAAAGTAAACTAGAAATAAACAAGCCAGCCTCTTGTTGTTAGAGGGAAAAGACTGCGGCGGCGAATGAGAACGTTAAATAAGTGAGAAACACCCTTTCTCAAAATGCAATATG
>VZTM01004328.1:8896-35389 GCA_013400555.1 Jacana jacana
ATGTAGGAAATACACTAGGGAATTATACCATGTTGAAAGCATCATGCTTGTCAATCAGATGCTGAATTCAAGCATGCAGGTGTTAAGACTTGCACAAGGAGCAAATTTCCTTATCCAATTGATGATCTTGAAAGAGAGAAAGTCGCCTGTCTTTCAGTCCTGCTTCTCAAATGCTCTAGTACAAAATAATAGCCTGTTGAACATCCTACCGCCTCCAGTTTGACTGTAAAGATAAGCTTGCTTGCTCTGGGCTCTATTTATTCTCTTCCTAGATCTGGAATTATATTACTTGATTATTAACTTTTATGACAGGAGATTCATACTTGTGCTGTATTCATTCCAAGAAATGAGGGGTATTTCCTATTGTTGGATATGAATAGAAGCAGCTAGGGTGTACAGGGATATAGAAAGAGAGAGCATGCTTGGAACAGGAAATTCTGAACCACACTTACAGCAAGCAAATTAAGGGTTGGTTATTGCATGAGTCACAATAGCTGCATAATGGTGACACCTCCTGAGCTATGTTCTCGTATTTGTTTTTAATTATTAATGTGTTTTGTTCTGTTGAGATTTATTTATTTATTTTCACAGATCCATAAAGCTCATCTAACATTAGCAGCAGAGATTTCTTGTCAAGGCTGTTCTACATTCCCCACTGTTTGGAACATTAACATTCAGGTGAAATATTTTTGTTTGACCCACTTTTATAGTTCTCTAAAAATGTAAATATGTTACTGTAATTGCCTTCACCAAGTTTCATTAAATTGAGTCATGGAAAAAACACATTGTATTTTGTATAAAATTATATTATGTATAAAATACAAAGCCAACAAGTATACAAGTCCAACAACAGCAGCATGGGGAACACGATAATTTTCACATGGAAAGAGATGTCAAACATCACTTTATCTTTTGTTTTCCTAATATGTTTTCTCTATAGATATTTGCATGAATTAATGTTTCTCCAAAACTGGCAGAACACAATATATGAAGTCCAAGGTATGTTTTCTTGTAAGCAAAGATGATATTCAACGCCCTCAGGTAAATAGTATTTTCAGAAACCAGCTGAATCTTAGTACAAACATGTGGATAAATTAGCTAACGTGGAATCTTCTTCCTAAGCAGAGTTCCTGGACTGGTTCACTACTGAGATCATTTACTTTGGACCCTGGAGACTGTGGTCTACCAATCTCTACCATGCTCTGTGCCTCAGTTTCCTTGTTTGTAAGATGCTGATACTCCTCTTCTGTTTATATCACTTTGAGAGTATTCCTTAAAACAAAACAAAAAAAAAAAAGGAATCTTTATGAGAGGGATATATATGAAGTTAAGAAACAGAAGAACATTTATCTTGGGCTATAAAACCCTGAAAAGCAGAGCAAATTAGGGTTTTAAAAATTAAGGTTGACACCAGCTGGAATTGTATATTTGGCTGAAGCCAAAGTAAAATATACAACAGATGTGCTTTTCATTTTCCAAGTTATGCATCATTACGAGGTGATTAAGTATGATTTTAGTTTCCAATCCTGTTAGCATTGCAGAGTCATGTAAAAATATCACAGATCTCCAATCAGTCAACAGAACTGTCCACCAGAAAAAAAGAAAATAAATTAGAAGGTGTAAAGTCTGAATATCCATCACATCTTCCAATAAATATCTTCAGAGTCTAAGAGCTGGAAGAAGGATTAGTAGTGATGAACTATATATCCCCATTATTTGTGGAGTTTTGAAGGGCAGAGACAGGGGAAATGATCTGGAACAGAGGTACAGCAGCCCCATTAAAAAACACTCAGGTTTTTAAATAATTAAGAATCACATTAGGGACCTGCCTAAATGGAGGGCAGGTCATTCTTCCTGGAATCGTAGCATATACAATGAAGTCTGTGGTCACATGGAGCAGTCAAAGTTTTCTATATGGTCCTAGCTGTTTAAAAACTTTTTTTTGTAAGATAAAATATGGCATACTGCAGTGCTCAATTTAGTCTCAAGAAGAGGATCCTTTGCCCTTTAGAGACTATAGAACTTTTCAGCTACAGGAAAGGCTAGACAGTACAGTGAACTGGAAAACAGCATGCACTCACAAAACATCCGGTATAAGAGAATCAAGTGTTAAAATGATCTTGCAAGGATTCATTTGGTTTACATTCCTGAGCAGGAGAAGAACATCACATAACTGAAAACTGAACAAAATCAACCTGGTTTTATTCTTATACTAAGCAGTGATTGTAACCCAATATTAAAAAAGGGAGGACTATAAGATAGACTTTCCATAAGTTGGATAATAAATTAGGAGGGTTAAGAATTGATTCTATTTTTACAAAATGAAAATTAAGATAATAAACTAAAGGAATAATAATTCAAGGGATTTTTTTTTTAAGGTTTTAATAAACTAAAGGAATAATAATCCAAGGGGATTTTTTTAAGGTTTCTGTAATCAAGCAAACCATGCAAGAGTTTATCCAAGCGTTTTTAAAGGAACACACTATACTACCTGAGCTCCAGTATCTTCTTTTGACTTCTTAAGTTTTTCCTAGGGGTCTCAAGTATGTAATGTTTTTTGCATTAAAGTCTGGATTTGGCAAAGCACTAACAACATGCTTAACTGCATGTGATCTAGATTTGCCCACATATGCAAACACTAGGCTGAAAAAAAGGCAACTCATCTCTTTCACTGTTTAGACTGCAAAGATGAAAACAGTTTGTTTAAGAGCAGAACAGCATCTAGCATAATTGGGTCACTCTTTACATAAGCATCTGCTTAACTTTAACATTTCTGTTTCACTCATCCATCTAAATCTTGGGAGTCACTTTAACTTCAGCAGGTTACCAATGTGGAATGATTACAGCATTTTCCTAGGGCTAGAATGCTAACAAAATATGACTTGGCTAGTTGCACAGTGCCTTAAAAGGGTGAATCACTTCTTCCAAGCCTACTTTTATGGACTGGAATACATAGTAGGTCTCAGATGGACTTATGAAACTAATTTTTATAATTATTACTTAAGATACTCCCATGCAGTAGTACATAGGTGATATTTGAAAAGTGTTATTCATTTGCAGTTTGCAGATCCTTAAATAAGATGGATGCAATTTAAGAGTATCTTTAACTTAAAGAGGAAATGCTAACAAATTATTTCAGACCCTTTTTATAACAGCTTAATGAGAATTAATAAATGAGAAACTGTGAGCATTTTCATTCTTGGGGGAGAGGAGGAAAGAGAAACGAAACACCATACTGATAATTCACAGGAACACCCTCTTTCAGCTAGGGGAAAACTGGTAATTGGAATTTCTTGGAACTGTTAAAGAAGTAAACAGCAGATCAGATCTGAGATGGCTCTTTAAAATGCTTATCTAATTTATTATTACATAAAGCTAATTAATCCTACCCCAAAAGCTAGCAAGAGAAACCTAGTGAGGACCTTCGGACTGTAGCTCTGAGACATGCTGGCTGCACTGTAGCATGTGAAGCTTTACAGAGATGACACAGGGGTTCCTGAGGTAATAGGAGCCAAGAATGAAACACCAGTGAAATACCTCCAAAGGATTAAGGGGTGTTCCTTAAAGGGTAACATTGCTGACAGACCAGCTAATGTGCATCTATGCTAATGCACTCAGCATGGGCAATAAACAGGAGGAGCCAGAAGCCACTGTGCTGCTAGAAAGCTACTAGTTGCCATTTCTGCTTCCCACTACAAACTTGGTGAGACAAATGCCATGACTGGAATGCTGCAATTGATGGCTACAAGCTGTTTAGAAGGGACAGAAGAGGAAGGAAGGGTGGAGACATTGCCCTCTACATCAAGAAATGGATAGAGGTGAAGAGTGGCCTCCAAAGAATAACCACAACCAAATTGAAAGCCTATAGGTAATAGTAAGAGACCAAGGCAACAAAGGGAATATTGTGGTTGGTGTCTACCACAGGCTGCCCTATCAGGGGGAGACTCTCAACAAAGCGTTCTTACTTCAGCTACAGAAGGCATTGCACTTGCAGGCTCTCCTTCTGCTGGGGGATTTCAACCATCCCAACATCTGCTGGAAAAATAGCATAGCAAGCTGTAGGCAATCCAGGAGACTCCTGGAATGCATTGAAGATAATGTCTTAAGCCACGTAATAGCCAGCAGTACCAGAGGGGAACCAATACTGGACCCGTTGGCAATCAACTCAAGTGAGCTAATTGATAATGTCAAGATTGGAAGCGGCCTGGGCCGCAATGATCATGCACTGGTGGAGTTCACAGTCCTGAGGAATATGGGTCAGGCAAAGAGTAAAGCCAGAACCCTGAATTTTAGGGAAGCAAAATTCCAGCTGGTCAAGGAGCTACCTGGCAAGGGATCAGAACAGACCTGACAGATTTTTAAGGATGCTTTCCATAGAGCACAAAAGCTCTTGATACCCAGGTGTAAGAAGTCAGGAAAGCAAGACAAGAGATCAGCGTGGCTGGGTCAAGACCTGCTTTGAACTAAAGGACAAGAAGGAAGTGCACAGGCAGCGGAAACAGAGACAGATGTCCTGGGAAGAGTATAGGGAGGCTGTCTGGTTGTGTAGGGATGGGGTCAGGAAGGCCAAGTCACTGAACTTGGCAAGGGACACAAAGAAAGGCTTCCACAGATATGTCAGCCAGAAGAGAAAGCATATTCCCCCTGGTAAGCAAGACTGGCAAACTGGTAACAACAGATGCAGTGAAGGCTTTTTTTGCCTCAGTCTTCACCAGCAAACTCTTCCCATATGCCTCAAGTAGATGGGACCTCACGGCAGGGACTTGGGCAGCAAAGTCACTCCCACTCTAAGAGATCAGGTTCGTGACCATCTGAATAACCTGAACATACAAGTCTGTGGGACCTAGTAAGATGCATCCCAGAGTCCTGAGGGAATTGGCTGATGTAGTTGCCAAGCCACTCTCTATGATATCTGAAAAGTCCTGGCCATCAGGTGAAGTCCTTTTTCAAAAGGGTAGAAAGAAGGATCGTAGGAACTACTGAACTGTCAGGCTCACCTCTGTGCCTGGGAACGTCATGGAACAGATCCCAGAAGCTATACTAAGGCACAGCGAGGGAAGTGATTTGAGACAGCCAGTATGGCTTCAACAAGGGCAATTCCTGCCTGACCAATTTAGTGGCCTTCTAAGATGGAGTGACTACTTCAGTGGACAAAGGAAGAGCTACAGATGTTGTCTATATGGTGGTACCCCCCACTATGTCCTTCTCTCTAAATTGGATAGGTATAGATTTGATGAGTGGACTGTTCAGTGTGTATGAGGAATTAGTTGGATGGTCACATCCAGAGAGTAGTTATTAATGGCTTGATGCCCAGATGGAGATTGGTGACAAGTGGTGTTCCTCAGGGGTCCATACTGGGGCCAGTACTGTCAAATATCTTCATCAGTGACATAGACAATGTCATGCTCAGCCAGTTTGCAGATGACACCAAGCTGAGTGGTGCAGTTGACAGGCCTGAGGGAAAGGATGACAATCAGAGGGACCTGGACAAGATTGACAAGTGAGCATGTGAACCTCACGAGGTTCAACAAGGCCAAGTGCAGAGCCCTGCATCTGGGCTGGAACAACCCCCAGTATCAATACAGGCTGGGGGATGAAGCAGAGAGCAACCTTGAAGACAAGGACATGGGGATACTGATGCATGAAAAGCTGGACATGAGCCAGCAATGTGTGCTTGCAGCCCAGAAAGCCAGCCGTATCCTGGGCTTCATCAAAAGCACCAAAAAAAGTGTGACCAGCAGGTTGAGGGAGGGTACTCTGCCCCTCTACTCTGCTGTCATAAGACCCCACCAGCTGCACTACATCCAGGTCTGGGTCCTCAGCATAGGAAAGATGTGAACCTGTTGGAGATAATCAGAGGGCTGAACAATCTCTTTATACAGATGGAATGAGAGACTTGTTTAGCCTGGAGAAGAGAAGGCTCTGGGAAGATCTTATAGCGGCCTTTCAGTACTTACAGAGGGCTTATAAAAAAGATGGGGACAAACTTTTTAGTGGGGCCTGTTGTGATAGGACACAATAGGGGTAATGGTTTTAAATTAAAAGAAAGTAGATTGAAACTAAATATAGGGAAGAGATTTTTTACAATGAAACATTGAAACTTGTTGTCCAGAGAACTGGTAGCTTTCTGATCCCTGGAAATATTGAATTTTGGTTGGATGGGGGCTCTGAGCACCTGGTCTAGTTGAAGATGTTCCTGCTCATTGTAGAGGGGTTGGACTAGATGGAGGGTCCCTTCCAACCCAAGCTACTCTATGTTCAATGACTCTAATGGCCAGCGTTTCCTTTTCCTATAATCTTTAATAATTACAACTCTGAAGTTAAAGAGTTAGAAAACTAATGCAGGGTTACAACACAAGGCACAGAAATTGTGTCTAGCCCCGTGTTCCCATCTTTTTGTTTGCCCTCGAAGGTGACACCAATGAAACTGAGTTGTTGTGAACTGTTCTTTCTCCAAACACAGATAATGTAATTTTCATCCTTCATACAGGGAAAGAATGTGCTATTCCTCTTCACTCTGTTGCTGCCTATTAAGCAAGATGTGCACTGGGAAAACAACAGTCATGCCTAGGAGCTTGATGCCTATTTTCCAGTCTACTTCAATCCAAGTCAGTACTGTGAAGTTTTACAGTATCAGCAAGGTCACTAGACTCAGACCATATGACCAGCACAGGGAACCATCTCATGCACCCTAGACAGAAAAATAATACCTGCAGAAGGTGTTTCATGTGGAATTTATGACAGGGACACTATGAATATTCATGACTGAAAAGCATTTCATAGTGAGGCTCTGTACCACAACCTGCTGTGACCAGCAATGATTTTCTTTACACCTTCTTCACAGACTGCAGCCTCTAAACCACCTCCCTGGGAAGCACTGCCAGTACCAAGCAGCCTGCCTCTAAGGCTACCCAGGTGCACACTCATGACACAGACAACTTCCTTCACCAGCACCTGAGCATAACACAGTCATAACACATCATTCTGTTTTTAAAGTTTTAGGTCCTTGTTTGTGGCATCTGTAAGTATCACCAGGGTTCCAAATGGCCCATGAGTTGAGTTATTGCCTGAGTGCAAAGATCAGACATCAGTCCCAACATTTAAAATTTAAAAAAAAGCAACCAAAGGGATTTGATTTTTCCTCAATGTGTGGATACAGGGTTGAGCTAACAGTCAAGCAACATCTCAGTTTGCAGTTTCAAAGCACCTCTGCAGATTTCGGCCATGGTCTCATAATTTCATCTTTCCTATTCTCACAGAAAGCTATCCTTACAAGGGTCAGGCATCATGCTTTCACAGGCTCCCTAGCAAGCTAGGAAAAGAGCAAGGGAGTGCAAGCAGCAGGGCTGCTGATAACCTGCAGCCCCACATGCTGGGCTTCCTGCTGTCTCAAGGTCCTGGGGGCTGCCAAGAGCCTGAGGCAGAGCTCACTGAGCTTTTTCAGCAGAGTTCCCAGTAGCTGACAGCTCCTCATCAGTTAAAAGTCACGGATGGCATTTATTTGTCTTTTTGTAACTTCAGTAGCAGTTAATTGGGGCTAAATTGTTATTGACATTCATTGTCTAATGCACATTAGGGCTTTTCAGAGCCTTCAGAAAAATCATCAAGATCAGGAGCATAACCAGCTCCCGGTTTTGATTCTCAAGCAGGCGCAACTATTCTTTTTCCCAGCTCAGGGATAGTGATTCATGTAGCTAGCTGAAAACTGTATGAAAAGTGCTAGTATGCTAGAAAACAAGAAAACCTGCTCAGATCTGCAGGAAAATTGCTTCAAAAAGTACCCAGTGTTTGGCAAACTGAATGCTTTGGTCAATTTACAGAAGAACATAGCAGCTAACAATATTTTTTTGGCTGTGGCTAGTTTTAGGAACTTGGTATGTATTGCAGCTTGGTTTCTGTAGGAGAGTAAAGTGATAGAGCTCTAGTCTGTTAGAAAACTTTGCTGTGTCACAGCAGTATGGTTAATTAAGGAACATGGAGCTCGCTTCGCTTTCTGATGACTAGATTTAAGTCTCTAAGTGAACAAGGTTTGTTCTGCCACAGACAATTATTTCTAACCATTTTTATTTTCTTTCACCACAGACTTAATAGGTAACATAGTTATAGATTATTTTCTTTGAGTGGGTTGTTCATAATAAGAACACCTACCATCTTTTAGTTTGTATTTTGTAAAATTTGATACCAACGAACAACAAAAAAGCCTTATTAACTTAATGGAATAAATGTGGTTTTGGTCACAAAACAATGCTGTGATGTTGTTTTGAAATAAGTTTCCAAACCATTTTTAGAAAGCATTTTGTTTTCCCTAGGCAGAACTCTGACAGCTCATGCAAGTCAGCAGGAACAGTCCAAAGACAATGTGAACATCCTAGCATAGATTGTAATTACCACAGCAGATATCTTTCCAACTAAACGATTAAAGTCATATCTTTTCCATGATCGGTAGTGACAGTCAAATTAAGTCCAAATAGGTGAATTATTTAAGTACCACAATAGAATATACAGTTCGCTTATTCATTTAAAAAAAAATGTTTTACACTAATCAAGTGGTCAACAGCAGATTTTGTGCATAAAGTATTAGGCACTTACGGTAGTAACTTTGGTGCTGCTACAGAACTGTTAAGATTTAGATGATCATTGAATTAATTCAGACTGAGAAATGTGAAAAGCAACATAGAACACTAGAGGAATCAAAAAGGTCAAATACACAGTATTTAAACACTAGACTGAAATATCAACTAAGCTATTAGCAAATGTTAATATATAATTGTCCACAGCAAAGAGCACTGGGTTTACAAAAGGGCACATTTCTTTAAAAGTGAATATATGTGGCCAGAGCACCAACTGCTTCAAAAGAGGCTTTTGCTGTGACCATAAGTACCATGTACTTTAAATCCAAGACTTAAACTGAATCAATCCAAATATAAACCAAATAATAACGTAATCAAAAGACAAATAAGCAACATTTCTTTATTTTCCTTGGCTAGTTCATTTGGCAAGCAATACTAAGAGTAGTCTTCATTGCTGTAAGGTAGAACATGATGAACTTTTAAAATATTATCTTTTGCCATTCATGCAATCCAGATCAATATGCAAATGTCTATTTGCTTAGGATCAGTTTTTATAGACAGAATAGTTATTATTACAAAAACTTTTGCAATAAAGTGAAATTTTGTAGGTTTCTTTGGGCATACAGATCAGGTTAATCTTCATGCTATTTACATAACAAACAGCTGAGATTTAGAACTTGATCTTTAAATTATTTATCCATGACTTTGCATTCAATAACAGTGTCTTAGAGACCAGGTGTAAGCAGTATCTCACAAATAAGTTGGCCTGAAATAAGTTTCCACTGTAATTAATAAAGAAGATGGAAACCTAACTTATTTCACAGTCTGTGAGAACGTTCCATGACTTCAAGGAACAAGTTAGTTGACATAGGGACATGAAAGAGTGAGCCCAGGTAGTCTCTGTTGGTGTATACATAACCAGCAATGACGAAAATACAAAGTATATTTCCAGACTGAAAATCCAAAGGGAGATACAAGTTGTGCTTCCTTTGTCTATGTACAGACCTTTCTCCAAGGCTGCATGATTAGATGAGGGCAGAGAGTTATAGAATGATAGAATGGCTAGAATTGGAAGGGACCTGGAAGATCATCTAATTCCAACCCCCACTAGACCAGGTTACTCAAAGCCCCATCCAACACGGTCTTGAACATTTCCAGGGATGAGGAATCCACAACTTCTCTGGGCAACCTCTTCCAGTGTCTCACCACCCTCACAATAAAGAATCTCTTTCTTATATCTAATCTAAGTCTACCCTCTTTCATTTTAAAACCATTATCCCTTGTACTATCACTACGCACCTGATACAGTCCCTCCCCACTTTTCCTATAGGCCCACTGTAGGTATTGAAAACTTGCAATAAGTCTCTCTGGAGCTTTCTCTCCAGGCTGAACAACCCCAGATCTCTGCCTGTCCTCATTGGACATCTTTGTGGACCTCCTCTGGCCTTCCAATAATCTTTGTGGGCCTCCTCTGGACTTGCTCGAACAGGTCCATGTCTTTCCTGTGCTGAGAGCTCCAGAGCTCCATACAGTACTCCATGTGGGGTCTCACCAGAGCAGAGTAGAGGGGCAGGATCACCTCCCTTGACTTGCTGGCCAGGCTTCTTTTGATACAGGCCAGGACACAGTTGGCTTTCTGGGCTGCCAGCACCCATTGCAGACTCATGTTGAGCTTTTCAGCCACCAACATCCTCCAAGTCCTTCTCCTCAGCATTGTGTTTGTGCTTGCTATTGCCCCGACTCAGGAGTAGGGCCCAGCACTTGGCCTTGTTGAATTTCATGAGGCTTGTACAGTCATACCTCTCAAGGTTGTCCAGGTCCCTCTGGATGGCATTCCTTCCCTCTTCCCTAAAATTTCTGGCCAGATTTAATTCAATCAAGGCCTCAGCTTTCCTAACCTCATTCCTGGATGCTTGGACAGTTTCTCTATATTCCTACAAGGCCTCTGACAATTGTATGCCTTTCTCTGAAGAGCTGATCAGAGGCTATCTGAAGGGTAGTTATCACATAAGGCAGACCACAGAAATTATCACATAGAACCAAACCAATGTTTCTACCTTTTACATGAAAGCAAGAAGAGCTATTTCTGTACAATCTTCATGCATTGAGTACCATGCCAGCATTATAGAAACACAAAACCTGCAACACAATAATTGGCAGGGAGTGTGGCAGGAAGGAAACCTTTCAAATAAAGAATGCAAAATATTCATTTCAACTTTTAGTAGGTAGATAGGGATAGTTTTTAATCTATCTCTCTTAGTCATAATTAATTTCTTGTTTTTTCTTAACCTCCCAGACCCCAAAACTAGAGCAAACAGTTTTTATGCCAGGTCAATACAAATGTCAAAATAAATTAGAGAAGAAAAGAGAAATAGGGCATCAGAATACGATCTCAGTCATATGATGACTATTAATATGTAATAAGAAAGTTAATTTAGTATGAAGTCAAGGTCTCTCAAAAAAACCCCAATTCCAGCTTAGCAAAGTAATGATGTTAATGAGATGAAGAAAGTGTGTTATGTTTATAGGCTAAAAAAGCATGCAAATGGTAGCATCTGACTATATAACCTATGCTACCAAGCTTAATACCTGTTGCTGCCATAAAAGAATTCACTTGGTATGTGTTCACAATCACGGCTGAAATGTGAAAGACCTGAGCTCTTTTCAAACAAAACAGTAATTTCTAAGCGTAAGAAACCTTGCTTGTGTGTCACAAAGTGTTAGTGGTGTCAACAAAAAGCAAGCTCAGTTGGTACGGTATTTTTCAAGACAGATGCAAGAGGTTCGCAGAAATAACAGAAGGGAGAAAAAACAACTCAATCAAAACACAGTCTGTATCATGCCCCTTTGAGGGGTTTCACTGCAACTCGTGTTTGGTTTCCTTAGCATTTTTTCCCTCTTACCAGCTTTTTCTTGTTCATGACTGAAACACTCAAGTGATATTTTCGTGTGACAGATAACATTAAACTAAATACCAAGTTGCTTGTCATTTTGATCATTAGAAAATAAGAAAAAAACCAAAGGAATGACTAGACAGAAATACCTAACACCAACTGGAAAGTGATCTCAAGGGTGACTGGCATTGTATAGCAAGCAATAAAGTGCAACGGGAGCTCATAACATCAGAGTCAGATGTCAAAGTTCAGAGCTTTTTATATTGATGCCATATATACCTGTCACTTTTCTATGATAGCAGATCTACAGCACAGATTCCTGTAACAGGACAGATTCCTCTACGCAGATTCCTGAGACAACTCTCTTTTTTGTTTCTGTGTAATGAGTCACGTGAAATCAGCCATTTTACTTCAAATTATGATCCTAACCAAGGCCTTGTGTTTGTGTAGCCTAATGGAAGGCAATTAATCCCTGGCAATATAAAGCTTTAATCATATGAAAAATGTCTAATCACTGTGTTTATAATCCCTTGAAACAAAATCTCAGGCAGAAACTCAGTGCTCAAGTCCTAACTTTCCTATTTAATGAACATCAAATCCTGACTTCCTTTAAAGTTTGAGGCACGCGTTGGTCCTAACACACATGCTTCTGTGAAATACCTTCTTACAACTTTCACTGAGACAAACACTGTAAAGTGAATGGGATTATCACTGCAAGTACAAGTTGTTGGCTAGGTCAGTGAACTGCCATGCTGGGAGTCTTGCAAGAATTTGTGTGTTTTCCCTAATGAGAATTTGAGCATTATGAGTTCAGGGAAAGGCTCAGTTGGTTTTTTCCCTACTCTGATTTATCAGCTTTCTGACATAGTAGCAAGATTTTTAACAATAATGCTCTAAACCCCACTAGAGTTATACACACAAGAGAGAATTTGCACAGTGCTTATAGTTTGAAAATTTGCTTTTGAGCTTAACAATGAATCTCTGAGACCTTCAGATAAGATAGGGACTCCCATGCTCATCAGTTGAAGTTGTATTTCCTCACAGAAGCAGCCTTGCTTCTGAAGTGAAAAAAAAAGCTTTCCTGATACTGCGGCAGCCAGTCCTGCATTTCCTTGCCATTCTAAATAGCAAGAACAATTGAGTACGGTAGAGTGTACAGCTCTGTGTACATCTATTAAGTTTTGCAGACAAAGACTTCTGAACATCCGTTGCTTTTTGTCATATGGACAACTGTTCATCAGCATCTGGACTGAAATAACCAGTCTTGGTCTCATGTACTACATGTTTCACAACTGAATAGACAATGGCTGAACAGTTTTCAACTCTTATTGGGGTAATCTATTTAAAACAGATGGTTCACTGGAAAACAAAACAAAACAAAACAAAACCAAAAAACCAAACTCTCTCTCATCCATGCTTTTTTGGTTTTCCATCACAAAATAATCAGTTTCAGCACTTGGCTGTCAATTGCAGCTGTTGATGATCAGTTCTGTCCGGTCCTATTGTTCAAGGTAGAGTTAATTTGCACTGCATTAATTTTCACCAATTGTACTGGGTTTGTGTGGCAAGATTTTGGTAGTGGGGGGACTCCAGGGGTGGCATCTGTGAGAAGCTGCTAGAAGCTTCCCCTATGTCCGATACAGTCCGTACCATCTGGCTCCAAGATGGACCTGCCACTGGCCAAGGTCGAGACCACTGGCAATGGTGGTAGTACCTCTGTGAGATCATATTTAAGGAGAGAAAAAAAGAGCCATAACTCAAGACTGTGCAATTGCAGCCAGAGAGAGCAGTGATAATATGTGAGAACATCTCTGCAGACACCAATGTCAGTGAAGAAGGAGGGAGCAAGTGCAGAGGAGGGCAACAAAGCTGGTGAAGGGCCTGGAGAATAAATCTTATAAAGAGCGACTAAAGGAGCTGGGACTGTTTAGTTTGAGGAAGAGGAGGCTGAGGGGAGACNTAGTCCATAGTAAAAACCATGTTGAGATACCCTGTCTCCCTGCAGCCCATGGTGGTTAATGGTGGAGCAGATATCCACCTGCAGCCCAAGGAGGACCCCACACTGCAGAAGGTGCATGTCCAAAGGAGTCTGCAACCCTATGTGAAGCTTGCACTGTCTCTTGGCAGTGCAGTGCTCTTGAAGAGCAGTCTCTTGGCAGGACCTGTGACTCTGTGGACAGAGGAGCCCACAGTGGAGCAGGTTTGCTGGCAGGACTTGTGACCCCATGGGGGACCTCTAGAGCCGTCTGTTCCTGAAAGACTGAACCCCAAGAAAAGGATGCATGCTGAGCAGTTCATGAAGAACTGCAGCCCATGGGAAAGATCCATACTGGAGAAGTTCATAGAGGACTGTCTGCCATGGGCGGGACCCCACATTGGAGCAGGGGAAGAATGTGAGGAGGAAGGGATGGCAGAAGCAACGCATGATGAACTAACCACAACTCCCATTCCCTATCCCTCTGCATTGCTCAGGGGGAGGAGGTAGATAAAATTAGGAGGGAAGTTGAGCCAGGGAAGAAGGAATATGTGGGAGAGAGTGTTTTAAGATTTGGGTTTATTTCTCATTATCCTACTCTTAATTATTTTGCAATAAATGAAATGAATTTCGCGAAGTTGATTCTGTTTTGCCTGTGACGGTAATTGGTGAGTAATTTTTCCTGACCTTATCTCAATCATGAGCCTTTTGTTGCAGCTGAGGAGGGGAGTGATAGAGCAGCTGGCTGGGCACCTTGCATACCACCAGAATCAACTCACCACACCAAAGTGTTCTCTGCCCTAACATTCACTACCTTTTTTTTTTTTTTTTAATAATCAATGTATCTTAAACATCTCTGGATTCAGTTATAATGAGATAAATTGGAAAGTCAATATTCTTTCAGGTATGTATGCTCTTCTATCAAGAATAAATGGCCTGTACAATTGAGATCTCACTAGAAAAAGGCCTTCAAAATGCAGATCTGCAAGAATGATTCTGTACTCATCAGGAGTTCTAGCATGTCAACTGCAATCAGTCCAATCCCAGGTACCAATTTCAGGTCGTATATATAATACAACTCCACTAGCATTGCTACAAACCATGGGTCATATTTAGTCTGCTGGGTCTCCCCTAGCAGTAACAGAAAAGGAAGGCAAATGGAAATTTTGTGCCTCCTACAGTTGACAGTTTTATGTGCTCTCCAGTTTTTGACAAACAGCAGAATTTCCTTTTTTCCTCCTTTCATCTCTATTCACATGTCAACTTTTTAAGCTCAATGCTGAAAAATGTCACTTGTCATATCCAGTCTCTAATAATACTTTCATATTGACTTTCAGGCAGTTACAGCAATGGTGTTTAAATGTATATTGACTTACCTGTAACAAAGACGCAGCTTTCAGTTTCTCCACCTTTGTGCCCTCTCTGATGACATTATCCACTGTTTGCAGTCTTAAGTCATCACTCAAAAGCTACATTACACATATATGGCAGAGCTGAAGATGGATGCTTAGTGCAAAATTTCCTTTGACAGAATAATGTTTTCATCTTAAAATCTCAAGCTGCTGTATTATATATGAGATGAATTAGGCAATAAGAAAAAAAACCCCAAACATTATTTCTTTTCTGTTTTTTTTGTTTGTTTGTTTGTTTGTGGTTTTTTTAAGAAAATTTTCAACACATATTCTGATACCGAAAAGAAAACTATTTCACTCATTGCTTGTTATTATTAATCATTATTATAATTATCATTATTATCGTTATTCCTCCTTGCTGTGCCATTTTGCCCTAGCAGTGGCTTCCAAAAGGTAAGACTGTGTTGTTAAGTCATCAGTTATCACTCCAGCATAGAGCTCATCTATAGAGGCAAATAGCCTGTAGCAAAGCCAGCTTTCAGAGATAACATTGTAGAATTAGCACACATTGTGCCTTCAGAGATATACATGTCAGGAAGGACTATGCTGCTTGCCACATTTTCCCTTCCACTCCACCCCTCCACACCATTTCATATCATCATATAGAATCATTAAGATTGGGAGACACCTTTAAGATCATTCAGTCCATCCATTAACATAGCACTGCCAAGTCTATCACTAAACTATGTCCCTAAGCACCACATCTATACGTCTTTTACAGACTTTCAGGATGGGGACTTAACCACTTCCATGGGCAGCTTCTTCCAACACTTGACATTTCTTCTTGTCCTATCACTTGTTACTTGGGACGAGGGACTGACATGTTCCTCACCACAACCTCCTTTCAGGTAGTTGGAGAGAGGAGAGTTGTCTCCTTTCAGCCTTCTTTCTCCAGGCTAAGCAAGCCCAGCTCCTGAAGCCACTCCTCAGAATACTTGTTCTCCAGACCCTTCAACAGCTTTGTTATCCTTTTTTCGACATGCTCCAGCACCTTAATGAGTAGTGCTCTTGCTCTTTGGGTCCCTCTTATAACAAGAGGCTCACAACTGAAGACACTACTTGAGGTGTGGTTTTGTCACTGCTGAGTACAGGGGGACAATGACTCCACTAGTCCTGCTCACCACACTGTCCCTGATACAGGTCAGAATGCTGTTGGCCTTCTTAGCCACCTGGGCACACTGCTGGCTCATATTCAGCTGCTGTCATCTAACATCCCCAGATCCTTTTCTGCCAGGCAGCTCTCTAGCCACTCTTCCCCAAGCCTGTAGCACTACATGAGGTTTTTTTTGACCCAAGTGCAGGACCTGGCACTTGGCCTTGTTGAAACTCATGCCATGGACCTTGGCCCATTGATCCACCCTGTTCAAATCCTTTTATGGAGCCATCCTACCCTCAAGCAGATCAACACTCTTGCACAACTTGGTGCCATCTTCAAACTTACTGAGGGTGCATTTGATCCAAATAATTGATAAAGATATTAATCAGAACCAGCCCAAATACCAGCCCTGGGGAACACTACTTCTGATTGGCCAGAAATTGATTTAACTTCATTCACCACAACTCTTTAGACTTGGCCATCCAGACAGTTTTTTACCCAGCAAAGAGTACATCCATCCAAACCATAAGCAGACAGTCTCTCTAGGAGTATGCTGTGCGAAATGGTGTCAAAAGTTTTACTAAAGTCCAGGTAGACAATAGGCACAGCCTTTCCCTTATCACCTTGTCATAGAAGGAGATCAGATTAGTCAAGCAGGACCATCCTTTCATAAATGTAATAATTAATTTCACATAATTCACAGCAGTAATTGTGGAAGGTGACAGCAGTCTATAAAAAGCCATTTGAGACCTATTTTTTTGTTCACAACAGCTACATCCATAAAGCTCCATTCTTTTGATATCCAATACACACCAATGTGCAAAGTAAAATATTTCCATATGAAATATGTCCTGAAATATGTCCACATTGCAATATCACCAAATTCTACCAGATGTTAAGTTCCAATCAGTCACAATGATCTTTCTTTAATTAATCTAATAGCCTCAAACCATCTATTCATGACTCAAACTGTCACTAAATGTCATTTCAAGATCACAGGTGACTCTCTTTTACGTGCACAGCATTTGCATTGTCTGAAAGCAATAGACATTGCCACCAACATTCAGAAATTACCTTCTAAAACAGAATAACATCTCCACCAAAAAATTTTTACTATCCCATATTTCATAAGTAAAAAGTAAGCTCAGCTATATTCTCACATCACCATATGAACATGGATTTCAAAAGTACCATGCAGATTACTCTTGCTTCTAATTAAACCCAAAGAATGTTTACTTTTCAGAAGTGCCTCCCACTTGATGAGAATTATGCTTGGTGTCCCAAGAAGATGGCTTTTTACCCTAGGTCATTGTGACTGCATACAGACAAATTTGCTTTGGATACGTGTTGAGTCTCTGCCCTACTTAGCCTTTAATTTTATAATTGAAGAAATAAAATGTTTTGTCATACAAATTTGTTTCTAAGATATTGTGGATATCTTTCTGCAACCTGCTCGAAAAGTTATTTCTGTATTCTTAAAATGCAACAAACAATTTTGATTATAAAGACAACCTTTACAAAACTGCAAGGTCATCTTGTATAGACAGAATGAAATCATAAATTGCTCCTAAGTCAAATTCTTCAGGTCTTACTGCTGCTAGATCCTTTGATTAACTTCAATGGCAATTTTTCACAGTTCGAGATTTCATTACAATTGCTTATGCTAAAAAAGAAAAAAAAAAAAAAAGTCCATATGCCTTTCCAGCTAATTCAGCAGTGTTCTTGGCATGAGAAAAATGTGCTAAAAGTGCTGCCTGTGCTGCCATTATATCTGTGAATGCTCCTGAGCTTTTTAAGCAGCAACAGTTCCCATACTGACAATTATTAACAACATCTTGAAAAATTCTACAACTATTCCATTAGGGAAAAGACGTCAGATGTAGAGTCAGATGACAGAAATTAATATAGGGGCATCTTTATCATGATGGATGTAAGGTAAGAAAAAGAGGTTGGGCAGGTTTTTTTTGTTTGTTTGTTTTATTCTGTATTAAAAATCATGAGAATCCACTTTTTTTTTCCTTCATTTTTTCTTTTTTCCTAAAGGAGAAAAAAAAAACATAAACCTCATTAAAACCCATAGAGGAGGTTATATTTTCTCTGTCAGTTCTAGAATATAGCTTTGTCAGCCTGAAGATTATCTTTTTCTAAAATTTTCTTATGAATTCTTGAAGGTGTAAAGTAGGAGAAAAGGTAGCAAATAGAGTATCAGGACAATGTGATTATGGCCAGGGGAGATGTCAGAAGGAGCTCCCTTATCTTCCTTTTTCCATTATTTACCTACTCATACCGCAATAACCATTTCCCTGTCAATGACCTTGTCACGTTCATATACAAGTTAAAACAACAGACTGAATACTGCAAACTTCCAGAATATAGGTGTTGCAAAGTTGGCTTTGATAGGTAAGTAACCTAGATTGAAAGTCTCTAACTCAAAATGTTATTTCCTTAAATATAACCAGTTAAATTTTGAGGACAGATCTGCAGTATTTTTAAGCATAAATATCAAATTCTTACACAGTATTACCACTTGAAATAAAGATTTATGATTAAAATTATTGGAAAATAGCAGTGTAACAATAGAATTGACAGAAACAAGCCCTCTAACTAATAATAAATATTATTTACAGTCTTCAGAAGTCTAACTTTAGAAGGTATTTATTCTATTCTTTTATAGTTACCACTTGTTTCTAAGAGGAAACAAAAGTCTTCAGTCTTAGCAGTTCAAAATGTAAATTATCACTTTGTTCTTTAAACCCAGCCTATCAAAATCACTATGCAAACAAAGGATATTATCTGGCTTTCTCCATAAGTGGAGTTCATTTTTTTGCATCCCAGCATAATTTCATCTATCCTCAAATTAACTCAGCTGAATTTTTGCAGGGGTGGGGGGCAAAACAAATGTCAGAAGTAGTAATGATGTACAAATGTGTAAATTTTTCATCCTTTAATTTAAGAAAACAAAGTGGGAAAATATGAAGTCTTATGTAGCCTGTTTTTTTCCATGGAACATTTAAGCACAGGGTGAATAATCAGGTTTCAGAGTAAAGAGTTCTGCTTGGAAACTCCAGTGCATCAGCACTCTCCCAATTGTTGGTATACCAAGAGGACTCAAGATTAGATCTTCTGTGGTGATTTTCAAGATCATCAATTTTGTTGAGGAGGGAATGTTTTTTTCTTTTCTGTTGCTGTCAGCATTGTCTGCTGAAAAGCAGTTTAGATTGTCCTTGGCTTTATTAATTCTTTCCTCTCTTGCAGTTATACTTGCTGCTATATCAACCAAGGTCACATAAACTGTTTATACATCTGCTTTAATTGAAGGCACAACACACATTAAATGGGAGACATTACCTGCTTTTGTTTCAGCTAAGATCACTTGAAGGTCCATGTTTTTGGTGTCGTCTTTTCTTAGATTAATTTCTGATTAAGTTGCTGAGTGTATTAAGATCACTACTGATGCAGACACTCTGTACCTGCAAGAAAACACCCAGTTCACAACATCTGAGGCCTGCAATTGATCCTCAGGATGAGAACCACAATGCTGAGAATTTGGCAAATTGTTGGTCATTAGAGCCCTACAGAAAAATAAACAGTATATACAGCTTTCCCCCCTCCGCTTCTATATACTAATGGTACCTAATAGCACATCAATGAAAGATACATGGATGTAGCATGACAAACACTGACTGCACCAAGAATTTTGATAGCCATGGACATGGGAGGGCAGAATGTTGTGATACCATCTTCTCCTTAACATGGCATAGTAGCTCTATCTTTTCTATTATGTTATCCCACCTGTAGAAAACCCTGAGTTAGTAATTAACTTGGGAACGAAATTGCACATGCTTCTATTTTGTTCTTGCAACAAAAGGCTCAATAAGTTCAATTAATTAAAGTATTTAAAATAATTAAGAGCTAAAGATACTATTAGAGGCCTTTGATTTGCCAATTTGCCAAAATAAGGGATTTTTTTCCTCCTTTGTCAAGTTCTAGATGCTTCTCTAGAAAATGGAAAATTTAATGTGAAAAAATTCTTATGACTTTTACCAGAAAGCTTTTCCATCAATCCAAGAGAAAGAATCTCTTTCTACTTGGTTAAACCAGAAACAAGGGACTTCAGGTAGGTAATCTCTTATGAAAGGGTTTTGTTTTAATCTCTTAATCACTGCATAATATTTTGGCACAATGAAACAGAAGAAATTGCAGAAAAAAGTTCTTTCCAGTTCCTTCCTACAGCTGGCTTTTTGGCCAGGCTGCAGTTCCAGTGAAAGAGGCAATATAGTGAATCTTATGAGTCGCATATATAGATTTGCCATAGAATTTCTGTGTTCATAAGAAAACCCAGCCAGGGAAACTTAATTTTTAGTGAACAGATATATACAAATACAATTAAATGTTCAAAAAAAATAATGGTGATTAAAGAAAAAATAGATTTCCTGCTGTACAGACTGAAGCTCAAAAAGAAGGCAGGATTTTTGTTAATTTTTTTCCCATTTTCACATATATTTTGGGCTGCCTTGTTGTACCAAAAATCTTTAGTATTACAACTGAAGAGGCACTTAGCTAGGGGATATTTGAAGCTTCAAGAAGAATATCAAGAAAGTATTCTTTGAAGGTATTCTCTGGCTAAAGTTTCATACTGCTGCTCTCATGGGAGCCATTGTTTGTCTCTCCTTTTCTCTCAGAGACTGTAAGGATCAGCACAGAAAGAAACCACATTTAGAGCTCCTCTTGTGTATAGTGTAGAGCTGATACCTCTATGTTAAGAAAGGGTCAAGGGCACAACTGGTCACATTGAATATGTCTGTTACAGGCAGACCAAAACATATAGCCTTGATTTTCATGCTACTTTTAACTTGAATGATGCCTGACAAAGGCCTTGCCTTTCCTCTACAGCAGAGGAGATCCTAATAGGGACATCTGCATAGACATTAGTGATGAACGTAAAGAAAGTTTGACTGTCTTCCATTGCCAATAAGCGCCACTGCATTGGCCACAGCTGTTTCATTACCTTAAAATTTCAAGCTGGATATATTAAAAAACAATCAGCTTAAGGTTAACTGTCTAAGGTGATAGCATGAAAAACTATTTCATGAAAAGATTTTGGAACTGAGCATCTTCAAATGATGACCACCTCTCAGTGGTCTCAGCTCTCTATTACTTTGACAGATTTATGTCAAGTCTTGGACTCTGGTTGGAATTCAATGATCTTCAAGGTCCCTTCCAACTCTAACCATTCTATGATTCTATGATCTGACAAAAATAAAATAACAACAATAAAAAGTATGTTGTCACATGTCTAGTGAGGACAAAAAGCCATCTATTTCCACAAAAAGATTCTTTTCCCTTGCCACAATGCATTACTAAAATATGAATACAGAGATAGAAATATTAGTTTCATCGTCAGTGATGCTGATTTACGCATGCCCATAGAGCAGTGCTGCATGCTACTACTTTACTGATTTAGCTTTAACCCACCTTACCTCCCAGAAAAAAATTCCCAAAGCCTTATTCAATAATACTGGTTCACACCTAATGGTAAAGTTAAAAATCATAGAAAAAAAACATGTTCTAACATTAAAAATTGGGATTGCTGAGAAACCCAGGTCTCTCTTTTACTCGCTTGCATGTTTTACCTGAGCATTTAAGTCCCTACATAAAGTGAAATGCTGAAAAAAGTCAGTTAAAATTTTGAAGTACTCATTGCCATAGAATTATCCTCTGGAACAGAAAAACAGTGGAAAAAAATCCTCCAGTAGAAGGGACAAGCTTCAAAAAGGTGATATGTTTCACTGGGAAACAGACAGTTAATAAAAGCATTCCCTCCACCCTACTCTGGCTTTGTCATAATAGCACATTGGTATTCTCCCAGCTGTCATCCATTTGCGTGTCTTGAACGCAGGCAGGCCAGTTTTCATCAGAAGACATATGCCTAAACTTTTTTAGAATGAAGAATTCAGACACTTAAGGAAGAAGGGAAAAGTAATAAAAAATATAAATGCACTTGCAACCCCAACCCTCACAAAACAACAACAAAATAGAATCTATAGTTCATTGCAAAGAATATTAAATAGCTCGCATATATGCAGACTTTTCAGGAAAGCTTGATTTCCCAATAAAAATGATCCTGGATTTTACCATGTTTTTTTCCTGAATTAGGGTGTGGTGTTGTTTCAGCTTTCAGGAGATATTACAGAGGAAAGTAAAGAAGTGAGAGAGTAAAGATATGACAGCCATGAAACCAGATATACAACTACATAGAAATAGTGTCCCACTGCAGACACACATCGGACTATTATTTTCTCAAAGCTGGCTCTACTCCATACAGTTTTGATTACATTTGCCTTACAGAGCACCTTTTAAGTTCTGAAAAAGCCTGCCAGTGTACATTGACAGCATCTCCTTTTTTTTTCTGTGTGTATGCCTACTAGACTCTAGCGTGGTGTATGAACCATCAGTTCAGCTCTCAAGTTATTCACAAAGCGGCAGCAGTCTGTGCTGAACTGCGTGCAGCTCAGCAGGCAGCAAGAAATCCTCCCATGAAGCAAGGTAACACTAGTACAGTTCACCTCTGCTGAGTTCTTCTTAACATACCCATGCTGCTGCACACTTTGCAGACTCTTCCAGACTCTTCCATCCTCTGCTCACAGAGACATCACTGTGGCTGATTTTTCTTTACAGCTTGAACTCCAAAATTGATCATGATCTTAAAATAACATAAGAGGGTGCATGTCACATACACGTAATTTTGAGTTATTAGAAATTAATTATGAGTCAACTTTCAAACATCATAGAATCAGAGAATTGTTTGGGTTGGAAGGAACCTTTAAAAGTTGTCTAGTCCATCCTGCCCTTGCAGCGAGCTGGGACATCTTCAACTAGACTGGGTTGTTTAGAGCCTCAACCAACCCGACCTATAGTATTCCCAAGGATGGGGAAGCTACTACCTCCCTGGCAACCTGTTCCATTGCAAAAAAGTTTCTTTTATAACCAGTCTGAATCTGTCCTCTTTCTGTTCAATACCATTACCCTTTGTCCTATCATAACAGACCCTACTAAAAAGTTTGTTCCTACTTTTCTTGTAAGCCCTCTTTAAGTACTGGAAGGCCACAATAAGGTCTCCCCAGATCCTTCTCTTCTTCAGACTGAAAAACCCCAGCCTTTCCTCATAGAAGAGGTGTTCCAGCTCTCTAGTTGTTTTTGTGGCCCTCCTCTGGACGTGCTCCAACTGGTCCATGTCCTTCTTATGTTGGAGGCCACAGAGTTGGGTGCAGTACTCTAGCTGGGGGTCTCTCCAGAGCAGAGCAATGGATCAGAATCATGCCCTTTGACTTTCTGGCCATGCTGCTTTGATGCAGCCAAGGATATGGTTGGATTTCCGTGTGCAAGTGCACATTGCTGGCTCACATCCACCTTTTCATCTACCATTCTCCCCATGTCCTTCTCCTCAGAACTACTGTCAACCCTTTTATCCCCTAGCCTGTATTGATACCAGGGAGGTAGCGACCTGGGGTTTGAATGCCTCAAAAGTCGGCAGAAATGAGTGTGCCTTCTCATTTCAATCTATTTTATTCTGGTTGATTCCTCCTGTCATTCCTAGTCTGAACTCAGATGCACCAAGAGAAGTAGAAATATGATTAAGGACAGTAAGCCAGAAAAATTGAGTTCACTTTGATGCTTAAGCACAGGAAATAAGTATTTTATTTCATAATCTCTGTTTATCATGACTATAGAATAGGGGCACAAGTGATGTGCCTGATCAGGCTGCAGCCTCCAACCTGGAAGAATCTTTGAGGACAACGGAGCAAAGCATGATTCTTGTTCTAATGTGCTTGATCCCTGGATGCCATCCTAAACTGCTACACAGATCCACTGCTTTGCTGTAGTTTGCTAATGCATAAATAGTAAAACATGAATCAATTGTTCCAGCAAGTGTTAACTGATTTCTCATCCATCAGTAGGTATTACAAAGTTTTGTCAGAAATAAACAAAGCTAAGGTCTTGTAGGATATATTTGGCATAGTTTTTTTCAAGCTGGTGTACTAAATAATTGTTACTGGAAAGACATTCAGGTACTGGAACTTTCTGTGCAAGTTGTGCAAGACTTTGGCACAGCCTTTGCTCTTTGGGAAGAGTTATGCCTATAGCCAAGAAAGATCTTGATCTGGAAAGAACTCAGGAGAAAGGTGGCTTGACATAGCGTGAAGAGCAAAAGTACAGAACCTTGAGAGAGAACTGCTTAAAGTTTTTGAGGGTTTCTTGGGTGAAATAAGAGAAGAAGCAACTGTTTGGGGAAGTGGAGGAAAATCCATCCGGTGCACAAAAAGCCACATCTCTCTACGACCTCTTCCACAGAAGCAATGCCAAATGTGATCAGATTAGAGTAGTGCAGGAGACTACACATTCAGATAGCCATGTAGGAGACAAAAGCTACAAGCTAGGTTCAGGATCAAACTCCTAGTTTCAGAACTCATACTCTACTCCAATTCGCTTGTCTCCACTTCACGCAGAACCAGCTTGAGCTATTTGCCAAGAGTAACTTCTGGAAAGATACTCCACTACATCAGTTCAATCCCTTATTCCCGTTCTCTTTTTGGCAGTTCTGGAACTCCACTTTGGGGCTAGAACAAAGCCCAGAGAGATCTGTACTGTGGGCATGTGTTTAGTAATTAGATATTAGTAGTGACATACAATCTGCTTCTCTATCTGCCATAGCAGTATTTCAGCTGGTGCTTTGCAAGTGTGCCAGGATAATCCTCTGATGAGCTCCCATAGGTGTCCCTGCTGAACCTTCAGTGCCATTCACTCCACTAAGATGGTACCTCTCAATAGCAACTCATGCTGAAGCTCCCAACATTTCAAAAAATTTCCTCTTTCCTAGACATTGTTCCTCACTGTTGCTTGGATCACCTCCTTAGGGTGATGAGGAGCTTTTGCAGAAAGGAAAAAGGACAGTAAGTTACCACTAGTAATTTTTGTATCTTTTATCAGCTATGAGATTTTCTAAAGCTTCTCTAGATCTGTGGCAGGTCTAGGAGCAAGAACTCAGACTTTTTGCATACCAGGCAATGCCCTCAGCAGCAAACCCTAGAAACTGTGCACACAAATTAAATTATTTCCCTGTTTTCTTATGAGGTTTCACATTTTTCTATACTAAAAACGTCAACATGTTGTGTTGATTTCCCACACCTGTATGACAAACTTTTCCCTCATCCTCATAATCACTCTGACCACCTACAATAGTGTGGCTTCATTACAGTCCTAGGAAGTGGTTCCTCTACATCGCAACAGAAAGGGCAAACAAAGAGGTGTAATCAATCTCCAAAGTAAAGCATCCGGTGATGGTTCATTCATTTTCCAAATTTGGCTGAGTGCTTTTAAATGCAACAGCTTTCTATCATGTATAAACTGTTTTAATCCCACTCCTTAACCACTCTTGATATTATTTAATGTGGTACTATAAGTACAGTCGAGTGCTAATCATCTCACTTACACTGGAATAGGTATTGGTAGAAGTTTTTCTAATATGCAGATTTTGCTTTCTGCATCAGATCTGAGATTCATTAAAACAGCAATCTGGAAATCACAGTTCAATTAATTTTTCATTTTACTCTAATGGCTTTTCTGCAAAGCAACTCACTNGCAAAAAGTGAAACATTAAATTATGAGAACAATTCTACTCAGTAAACAGATTAAATTCTTAGAGATCCAGAGCCAGAAAGCATTTTCAGCTCTAGATGTTATTTTAACAGATCCGCATTCACACGAGTCCCAGTTCGATGCAGTAAAATCTGCGGCACACATGAAAGCAGCTAAATATGAATGAATAACTCAGTAGGATAGCATTCTTGTGAGCACAGAATTGAAAAAGCAGAATTTTGCCATACCTTACTTTCATTTGCTTGCCAGTGGTTATTTAGGAATGAAAGATTCTCTCCCCAGAAGAAGGTGTCTACATACCTATACGGAATTTTAGGAGACAAAAATTCTGATTTTCAAGGAGACTTTTCAGTCTTTAACAAACCTCCACCCACAAAAGTTCCTTTTGCAGGTTTAACAGAAGCAGTATGTATTCAGAATGAACAATTGCAATGCAAAGATGAGCCTAAAGTAAAATCCCTGCAATTTAAAAATCCACCGCATCAGGACATTCAGAGTCTAGTCTGATCTGTCCAGCTTGAGGCCCTCTTAAATCTGAGGGCAGCAAGTAGTTGTGCGTTTGTCCACGGAACGCAAAACCCCACTTTACAGCATCTGAAGTTAGTTACTATCAATGACTATTGATGACTCTAATTTGGTTGATGGAGTCAGTAAAATTTGACTTGCATGCCTGCCATATGGTATCCAATAGGACTAGACTGATAAAGGAAAACAGCCATCCATAGATCAAGCAGCTCTCAGACAACATGGGAAAGGACTGCAGTCTGATCACTCCTGACAAGTCTGCTTGATGATTGCAACGTACTTTGTATGTTTGCTGTCTTCTAAAAGACATTGAGAACACTTACTAAATAATACATTCACAAATAGAACAGTAGTCTAGCCAGTT
>VZTM01004329.1:385-35058 GCA_013400555.1 Jacana jacana
CATCAAGGTGCTGGAGCGAGTGCAGAGGAGGGCAACAAAGCTGGTTAAGGGCCTAGAGCTCAAATCTTACAAGGAGCTATTGAGGGAGCTGGGACTGTTTAGTTTGCAGAAGAGGAGGCTGAGGGGAGACCTCATCACTCTCTGCACCTGCTTGAATGGGTATTGTAGAGAGGTTGGTGCTGGTCTCTTCTCACAGGTGATTAGGGAGGGAATGGCTGCAAGCTGCAGCAGGGTAGGTTTAGACTTGACATTAGGAAAAAATTCTTCACTGAAAGAGTGGTCAGGCACGGGAATGGGCTGCCCAGGGAGGTGGTGCACTCACCATCCCTGACTGTGTTTAAGAGTAGATTAGGTGTGGTGTTGGGGGATATGGTGTAGGAGATAACTTTGTAGAATAGGTCTGATGGCTGAACTCGATGATCCCAAGGGTTTCTTCCAACCTAAATGATTCTATGATTCTGTGATTCTGTATCTGTAAGAGGAAACAGTAATTGCTTTAAATAAGCAGTGGGGCATTGGAAAAAGCTTGTTGGTTGCTAGTTAAACCTATATATCTGCTTTATCTTTAAACCTTTGAAGCAAACTCTGGATTACTGCTTTCAGAGGTTGTGTAAGGATAAATGTTATAGCAGACACTATATATATATATTCAGTTCTCTTCTATATTTGGTCAAATTTTGCATTCTGTGATACAATTGCAGTAACTATTTATACAGAAACCCATAAGAGCAGCTGCTAATTGTTCAGCCATTTATTTGTGCCTCAGCTGTCTTGCGATGGTAAGTGTATTCTACATACACTTCACATACTTTTGTGCTAGAGAAAAATTAGATATGCTGGGATGTTGCATGGAACTATGCGTCAGTGGAAAGGCTCATTATATTCATTTTGGATAATGCCTCCTCTCTGACGTTAAGAACAAATAGATGGGATTTTTCTGTGCGGTGGAGAAGCTGCATTATGGAGAAAGCTGTCCTTCGAGAATCAGTAAGATCTCTGTGACCCTGGCTACCCTGACAGATTCAGTTCAGGTTTGCTTCATCTTCCCCAATTATAATTTATGACCCAAGGCAATGATCCATCAAGCTAGATAACATTACTTGGAGCTTACAATGGCAAAGAAGAGACAGCATTTCCTGCCACCAGTGAACAAGAAAACTCTATCATTGCCTAATATAAGTTCTCACAGTAGGAGAGGAGAGCTTATCCAAGAAGAAGACAGGTGTTGCAGGAAACATTTAAAGAGCTGCAGTCTTTGATGTGGAGGTTTGGGACCCCCATGACAGAGCATAGCAACAAACAGACCTTGCAAATGCAGTCTTAAACCCTACTGAAGTCCCAATAATTTCAGTAAGATGAAGATTTCCTCTGGATTCAGTTTATGGCTGAATCACCACATTATTAGCAAGTGGCAAATGATGTCTCCACTCTGTGCTGTAATGCTCAACTAAAACAGAAACTGTGGGACTTATCCACATCAGGAAAAGAGAACAACATTAAGTCTTAATGCAAGCACTTGCATAGCACACAACCACCTTGAGTGCTGGAGAAATGGGGGCAGCCAGGGAGTTCTTGTCTGCCTCATGTTTACTAGGAAATAACTTCATCTGGCAATTTATCATAGTGAGAAGTGTCAGGGGAAAAAAATTCCTCCTATCAGAAACACTACTAGACTGTCACACTGGAATCAGAGTCCTGTAATGAAAAGACAGTGTTAAGGTTAGAGGGTCAGGAACAAGAAATCTTCATTGCGTGTTGAGGGTGCAGAAGGCATACATAGACATTCTGAGTGATTATTCCCCACAGAATGCAACCAGCAACATTAAATAAGGGCACTGAAACAAGCTGGGTACGATCAAATTTGCAGCCCTCCCCCAGACCATCACCAGCATATTAGCACATATCTTCAGTTGGAAGAAAGAGCTACAGAACTACAAAGGCAAACCTATCTGAGACTTTTATAATAATTTTATTATACATTTTAAGCAAGAAAACATAGTGCTTTATTGTATTTAGCAGCAGAATTAATTGCCTTGTTTCATTGAGATTCATCCAGTTGAGACTAGCTGCTGATTTTAGCAGTTTGGCAACATCCCAAATAGAGGGGTCTGATGCCTCCTTAGAGGAAAAACAACAATTTCACATCCAGCCCACTCCCAGCTCCCACTGCCCAGCCCCTGGTGAGGTGTAATGGTTATACACGGCAGGTTATTCATCAACGGACACTTCCTACGACTTTTTTCCAGATTTTTGTTGTTCTGCTGACTGCTGGTAAAAGAATGGGACTTTCAGCTTTCCTCTTCAGGAAAGCAAGTTTCTAATCCTCAGTTTTGCAAAATTCTGAGTATTGGAGAGGAAATTCTGATTGTAACTGCTCAGTAGTGGCAATTTTTGATTGAGGAATGATCTGGCACAGAGGGCAAGAAGGAAAAAGTACAAAGAGGTGTTAAACTGGCTGGAAATAGAAATGTCAGAGAAAGAAAAAATCCTTGCAAGGGAGTGAAGTTTCCCTTGGTGATGAGATAACAAACATCCTCAGCTTTATCTTGTAGCCAACCTGGAATGGACGTGCTCAGGGGCCATGTTGGAGCAGCAGAGCTGGGCTGGGGGATGGACCCACAGCCAGGCTGAGGTGCTCCACCCAACTGTTCTCAGGGCTGGTGCAAGTGAAAGTGTATTTAAGGAATCTGTTTGTGATGTATTTTTGCAGACTCCATGTAGAACTGCATAGTATTGTAGGGGGACTTGACCAACGCATTGTTCATTAAAGCTTTTTCCATATTTAAGCACAAATGTTACTCTGATTTAAAATCTCATGGTTTTGAAAGCTTCACTCAATCATTGCATATTTGAGGTTCTCAGTGTTCTCTACTTATCCCCGAATTTCTACCATAAGTGCCCAGACAGGTAGCCTCTTTCATGACCCCAATTAAGTGTCAGAGAGAATGTGCAATGCTGCTGAAGTCTGCCTGCCTGGATGATACAGGCAGTACTCAGCCGGCGAGACAATCACAGTGCACAGCAGTCACAAGTGCAGGAACAGAGCAATAAACATCTGAGGAAAGGAAAAGTCTCATCCAGCAGTGCGGGAGACCAGAGACAATGCTGATCTTTCTCCCTTCCCGTCCACTTACCTCCCTCCCTCTGTACACTCATGATGTAACCAGCAGTGAGACAAATCCCCAGATCATTTTCAGACCAAAAAATGCCCACTGCCACCTTTCTCCCCAAAATCTGTTACATGAGCTCTATTTTTTTTGTCATCTTTTGTTTTTGATCTACTTGTCCTTTCATAACCAGCCAAGTTTTCCTCAGGGTGGCTCAGCTGCACACTTTGGGATTCTTGTAGTGGCTGCTGGGAGAGCTGATGGGTTACACCGGGCAGCTTCCCTGCTCCAGCACTTCCAGGTTGATGCCAGAACACTTCATGGTGGCCAGTGTGCAAAGACTGACCATCCTCCTCCTCCCTGTTGACTTCAGACGGATGCAGTGAAGGCGTTCCTCTTCTTTGGGGCACTGGTAAGGCATCAGGCAGGAACACTGGGTCTGTGTGCCTGGGAATGAATGTGTTGGAGTTTTAGCTGCAAATGTCATGACTAAAAACATACTTCATAGTCTGACAACATTTCAAAGTCCAACAGGGAAGGAGGTTTGTGATATCTTCGTTTCAAAAAGCCTACAGTGCATACACTACATCATAGGGTGTACGTATGTAGAGACAACAGCAGCTTTAAATATCAGGTTTTTCAGCAGTGGCCTATACAGAAGCAAAGTGAAGTATCTAACTATTTTTATCTGCTGCTTTCCCTGAACTTTCTTCTAAACAAAAAGATATTATGTTGACTTTCTGTTCTCAATTATCCTTGCACACAATGTTGCTGTGAAATGGAGTCTTAAGGTCCATATTGTGTCAGCTCCTATTTCATTAAAGCTCTCTTTATGAGTGCTAAGCTACCTGCTGCTGGCCTGTGGTAAAACTCAGTTCTGCCGCTTATTTCATTACCCATTTCTGATCTAATCAGATTCTGAGTCCTTGTATGCTTTCCCAGAAATTCCCTAGGCAGGAAACTAAGTTTCTGTGTTCCCTTTCTTAAAACATATGAAAAATGTGTGTTTTCTTCTGTTCAGCTGCTTTTACATGGTATTGCAGTATCTTCTGCCTCTGTGTTGATATCAACTACTCATTCTGAGGAAAACCAGAACTTTCATTCCCTAAACGTTTGTATATAGTTATGAAAAACAGGACTTCTGTGTCAACAGATAGGAGGAAATTCCAATTCAAACCTCTTGAGAACCACAGTAAAAACTTTTTTTATTTAATGTATTTTTCTACTCATTGTCTCTTTTTTTTCTCATTGAATAGGAATCCTTTAGGGTTTTGAGAGAAAAGCATTGGGTGCTGGCACAGACTCCAACTTTAAGCCACTTTCACAGTGGGAGTAGATCTAGGCTTCTTAGGAATAAATAAGCCAAATATTTATTTTTTTTTTTTTTAAATTATAACCACTTCCCAGAAGCCCAAGGTACCTAGGGGCTCCAACACAATACATCCCTTGAGGGACACAACTTGCCATGCCCTCTGTTTCAACCCCACAAAGGACAACATCTCAAGGTAATTTTACAGCCACATAGTTCAAATCCTGTGCTGCAGAAATCTTGCATCTTCAAAACAGAGGTTTAGGACTGCTGCACACTGCTGCTCCTTTATTTATCATAAGTAGACAGGGTGTGATAAGGATCATATTTGTCTCTGGAAGCAAGTGAAGGAATGAGTGTGTCTGCCACTCAGCCTTTTCCTGGCAAGAGGCTGATGTGCATGGAGCAAGCCAACATCTCAGGCATTTACAGGAAAACCCATTGCCCTTATCACTGCTACACAGTAAACAGCCAAGTTGCACAACAACATTCATCAAATAATCCTCTTAGGGATTTCATCAGTTTAGTTATTTCATTAAAACTCTTGATAAACACCGTTTTCACATATGGATATTTGCAAATTTTACCATTAAAATCCCATTAAACCTGATGGCCCCAGTCTCGTTTTTTAAGTACTATCATGATTTAATTCCATAATTTAATTATATGCTATCGAGGGTGTGGCATAAATTAACTCATGAAGCACAAACTAGTGGCTATAGTAGCCTCACAGGGAATGGGCGATAACATTGCCGACTACATTTCTGTGATTAAAGATTCAAATGTTAATTCTCCTGAAGAAGTTCCCTTAATCCCCAAGCTCCTGTTTTGCCTTAGTAATGGGAAGTGGAAATGCTGCATCACTTGTGCCTAAGGAAAAAGGCACATATCTAAGTGTAGGCACATATCTTGGTAGCAGAGACATAGAACTGACCACGCTTTCTCATTCTTCTCACAGTGACTTGCTCAGGTGGACCAAAGTACTACCTTGGAGCAGTGAAGGAGTCAGCACATTTTATTTTTAAGTGCAAAGGTCTGTATAAACCCTACCGTTCAGAAGTCATACCTGGACACTCCTCCAAGTCATACCTGAACACTCCTCCCAGTCATAGCAGGTGTCATAGCCACAGGGCACTTTCTTCAAGCTATTTGTGGAGAGCTTTGCCCTTTCAATAGCCCAGGCTAGGTTGGAATCACCATGGCAAGGACCAGTGTGCAAGAAATGAAATGACTGTTCTCCAAGGCACATTTCAGCTGAATACTGACAGCTGGGTTTGGTCACGTTCTGTTCAGAAACAGCATGTAGCACACAGATGTCTTCTGAGTAGTGGCTGCCCCAAGGGAAAAAGAAAAATTATTTTAGCAGGCTGTGGAACAAGTCTGTTCTTCTAAACGCTCCACCAGCATCAAATGAAACACAGCAAAGCCATGGCCAGGCTGAATATCTACCGAAAGACTTAAGGCTGTCCCGCTACTGCAGGGCCTGAACCTGATACAGCATAGTGCTGTGAGATGAGGAAGCTTTGGTCCTGTCTGACAGGCGGGAGGTAAAGCACATGTGCCTGCACAAGAAAACAAGAGGTGCTGTTACCTTCACAAGTCACAGGAAATTTCCATGGTCCTGGGGTGGAACATGTGTTGTTCCCAGCCCAACTTATATGCAGACTGTGTTCATCTTTCATATCCCCAGCCCCACACCTCCACCACGCCTCCACCCTGGCCAGTCACATACAAGAAGTCCTCTAGGATAACCCTCTATTCACTTGAAGACTCAGTGATCTGTGCAAGTCATGTTGCGTAAAGAATCACTAAATCCAAGTCTTACACATTTCTATATGCTCTGGAAACTGAGACAGTGTATTTTGCAGCATGTTCATCTGAAAAAGGTGAATCTCAAACACAAGGATCATGACTTGTTATAACAAAGTGATAACAGCATAAATACAGAAATTGGAGGAATAAAAAATTAAGAGAAGAGTTGGGATCTCTCGTAGCAGATGGTAATATAGGTTAGAAGGATGCACCCTGGTGTGTCATTTGGTTGATGTCATTGTTTACTTATCTCACATATAAATAGGACTGCAATTTGGACACACAGGCAGAGTTGGCTAATATCTGAATGGAGTAGTCCGAGATTGTTGTTGTCTTTTGTTACTCTTCGTGGTTTGTGTTACAACAGACTCTTGGTCTAGCAGTGGAGAAATTTTGATTTTTCTTTTTCTAATGAAAGTACTTAACTTACCCACAATCTTCTTCTGGAGACATACAAACACACTGAGATCCAACCTGCTTTTGTCCTGGATTGCAAATATCTCTAATTTTAGTTTGCATATCTGAAGCAAAAAGAGTGAGAGTTATTTTAACTGGTAATAAGGGGAACAAAAATACCTTTGACTACTGCAGTAAAGCCTAAAATGGATTTATTTCCATTTATCCTGTACCTCTCTCTTGAAAAGCTGCTGTGGTTGGCATTCCACAAGTAAAACAACAGGCTTTGCAAAAATGACTGGAAAACCCTTTATAAGGAGAGAACCTGAAGTTTCAATAGAGTATGTTACCTTACTTTATTTTCTTTCATAAAACCTTGTTAATACAGCTGGGTTTTGTTATGTTTTCTTTTTAAGAAAACAGTTTCAGTTTCACAGTTTCCTAATTAAAGTGTGCAGTACATTGCACCCAAAAATACTGAAGTTAATGCAGGAGTTTGGGGCTGAACTTGTATTGCATTGTGGTAAGGACAAAGTAAAACCAAAATTATTGGACAGTTGCCGTATGTCTTAGGACCATTCATTTGCTTCCTAGCTCTACCCTCTGCTGTCAATAGCAGCAATAGGGAAGCAGCAAACTATCTGCAGGCATACTAACCTTTTTCACATGCAATAGGTCTCAAAACAGGAGGTACCCAGGACAGGTCGTTCCCGCAGGTATACCGTGTTTGACCCTTGACTATAAACCCGGGTTGGCAGCTCAGCCTCACGGTTTCACCAATCTGATACTGTTGCTTAAATGGGGAAACTGTGACACTGTCAGATGTTGGTGGCCTGAGGCATACCGAGGCTGCAATAAACAAGAAAAAAGTTTAACTTTTGCTGGGTTTGTGGAGCACAGATATTTACAGCGAGTTGTAATGCTTCAGCTGAAGAGACAGAAAGGCTTTCAATAACACTGAACAGTTGACTGACATTCAAAACTAGTAATATTTAGCATAATTAAGTCTCGAAATTTTCAGTGCATTGTCATGCATTTAAAAATATTTTTCAATCAATAACTAAATAATTATAATGTATTTCTAATGTATGCTACTAAGAGTAATTTAGTTTTACAGTTTAAAAATAATAAGAATTGCATTAAAAGCATATTTTAATTTTTCTTTTGCAAACGAAGCCATTAACAAAATAATTAAAATGAATGGCAATATAAAGCTCATAAGTGTATTCAGGTAAATTTTTTTGATAAAATGAACACTAAGTTAATGAAATCGCACTGACTTTTAGAATACTGATGGAATCTCTCCTGTTAGCAAAAGCAGGTCAGTCCTGATCCTTAATTGGACTATAAATACTTCAAGGCATTGATTTATTATGGCAATTTTCAAAGCAGCCTGGGTGGTGGTGGTGACTAGAGACACATCATCCATTTAATATAAAAAAAGGTAGACAAATTCCTCTAAGAACACTTAGCATAACTGTCACCAGCTTAAAGATATCTGTGTAAGTCTGGAAACAAAAGATGAGTCCTTCTGCTAAAGATTTTTAAAACCAGACAAGAGAAGGACCTCACAGCATCCACCTGAGGCTTTTTCTAAAGCACTGAATATTACCATATCCTTACAAAGCACACAACAGTAACAATTCTGAAGTGGAAGAGGAATGTTGTACTGACTCAGTAGGTTTTTGCCATCTCTACATGAAATACCTTCCTAAAATCCTATCTTCTCAGATTTCGTTACAGATTCTTTTTTTAAAACCTGTATTAAAATCTATTTGCAGACTTTTTCTTCCACTTCTGCTTAGCTTCTGGGCTAAATTAGTTTTCTCTTTCTTACGTTGACATTCAACAGGTTGCTGTGTCCAGGTTTGATCTGGCAGACACCGAAGGAACTGGTAGCCACTGAGGACATGACCACTCACACAGGCAATTTCAGCTTCTTCCCCCACAGCATACTGGCTCTTTTCATTCTAGAAAAAAGGAACAATAAAGGCCCTCAAAAATCTACAGTAATGAGGCTGGACATTGCTAAAAGAAACACCGATAACAACCTGATGATACGATGTAATGAATGAGTTCTTTTCCTAATCTGAAATACAAGTCGTCCACTCACCTCTATAATGCTTGTCCAGCTGCACTAACTCATGTCAGGGTTACAAAAGAAGGATTCTAGGACCACTGTCTGAAGTGGATTTTGCCTTGTCTTTGTTTCAGTTCCTGGTGGACTTTGGTGGACTAGAGNCTGAAACCACTACAATTCCTTTCTGTGTCACCCACTTTCCGTGCTCACCCTGATAAAGCCATTTTCTGGTGGCTCTGGTTTGGAGCATCCAGACTCAGGTTCACCAATCAAGACATCTTCTTCTCTTCTGTCTTCATCATCATTTATACAAGGAGCACCTCTGAAAAGGAAATATTTGCTGGTAAGGATGTGTTTTAAGCATTGTGTCACCAAATAGCAATGGCATAATGTCAGGAGCTTTGGGAAGGAACACTGTCAGCACGTCCTGTCCTATCCCCTCTCCCCATCTCAGCTCCCCACAGTGAAAAAAAAAATTATTCTGTTAAATAAAATATGGTGGGCATCAAAAATTGCAGGTGTTGATAGGAGGGAAACTGTGAGAGCACTTAAAAAGTCATGATACAGGGCTAAAATTTCAGTTGACATAACTCATGAAATATTTCTGTAGACTAAGAAAAAGAGGAAAAGACCAGCATACAGAGAAAGGCTCTAAGGAGTCTGCAGGATTTTTGGTTTAAGATACTGTTGTCAATACCTGCCTGCTGCCCTCAGACAATGATTAAAGGAGGTGGGTCTCTCTGGGCATGGAGCTGCACAGCCTGTGTTGTATAGATGAGATGAGATGAGCAACAGAGAACTGTGGAGCCCGTTGCTTTTAAACCTCTCCTATCCGCTCCAGAGTATCCTCCATAGTCATTACAGGAGCAATGATGAAAATCCTGCGTCAGCTTTTGGTTCCAATAGAAAAACTGAATCTGTGCAAAGCCTTGCTCTTGAAGACCCAAGAAACTGGGCCAGTTTGGGGTTGGGAATGGTTTTAAGCTGAAACCATGCCAAATTGGTGCATGCAAACATCAGACATGCTCAAAGTGGGACTACGAAAAGCTTGGTAGTTCCAATGGAATTCTCTCTGAGACTGAGTTTAGACCTAAACTTTTAAGAGAAGAGGATGCAGTATTAGAAAATTAGAAATTGCTAATTCCCACGAATGGAAGGAGAGAAGTTCTCTGTGGCTTTGGACAAGAAACCATGAAAAGCAGTGTAAGAGATCTACCAGCATGCTCTGGTATGTTATTCATCAGCTATTTTCTAGGAGTAAATACTGAGTAAATCCAAATTTGAAGCAAGCTGTGAAGATTTTCAGGCATTTCTTTCAGCCCCACCGCATAAGTTCAGACATGAGTTGTCTGCTATTTCTCCTTGGCAGTCCCAAACCCATTCTGGAGGGCTCCTTAGCTCTGCCCCATGACTACTAAGGACTTTTGATTTACCATCTTCTTACCTGTCTGTGAACACAGAGACATAACAGTTCTCCTCTTCTTCCCGTTCACCTTCACAGGGCTTCCCGCCATTCATTGGGGAGGGGTTGTTACACTCCCGGGTCCTTCTTGTTTTGAAGGAAGCATCACATGGACTCCATTCAGACCAGCAACTCCAGCGGCCATCTACAGCAACTGCAAGAATACAAAGAAATCCCATCTTTATATAAGTCTGTACTGTACATAGTATTTCTCCTAAGGCCACATACAAGAGGGATGGTGGTAAATTTATAATAGCTGTTTTCAAAGGATTTTAAATTGTTTCTGTTAAGGGACTAGAGCTGCTGTGGACTGTGAAGTTTTCCAAAGAGATGGTCAGCCAAATTCCAGCTGGTTTGTGAAAACCTAAAATATTCCTTCCTTTGTAATTTTGATTGCAAGTAACATTCAAACACAGAAGCAGCTTATTTTCTGCTTTTATTGCATACGCATGGGCAATAGACTAAACACGTCTGATTTTTCACGGTGCTGACAACCTTTTAGATAGCTCAGTATTTAATAAGGTATTAAATAAATCTGAGCTCTAGCACCATGTCTAAACCTCAAATCTACATCCCATGCAAGCTAAATTTGAACACTACTGTCTTTTCTTAATCCCTGGAGTATTTTTTCTGTGCCATCATTAAGCACATATAAAAAATTTTATTTTCATATGTTTTCTTTTCTGCATGCAATACAATTTCTACATTCATCATTATTTGCATATCTTCAATTGTTATTTCTTTGGAAATATTTCTTTATCAGGGTCTGATAATGAGACCTGGAGCTGCCTAAGTGACTTTTCCTTCTGTCCCGTCTTGGTCCTGGAATATAAGTATATGTAATAATAAATATAATACTGTAAGTCTCTTCTGTCTCCTATAGATATATCACTAGTGTTGATTTCATTCAAAAGCCTGTTTGCATGAAATTGTTCTTTAAATTCTTCAGAATTATGAGCATGTTCTCTCTCCTTAAAACAATTCCTTAAGATTTTTCTTTCTACACTTTAATCAAGAACTTTTATCTCCATTACCCATTTAGTCAAGGATAATAGGCTATAGAGGAAACTAAGGATGGGTTTCTAAATTTTTTGCATCCATTATCTTTGATCTCAACTTCACCCTTATTGCTGAAGTGTTCATTTTCAAGGATGTTAATTATGTAGCTAAAGAATCTTTTACCACGTCCTACAATTTCCTTTGAGCTGTGTCTATTCAGTTTGAATTTTTATTTTTCTTCCTACCTTTATTCTTCTATTTTCTGACCATCACCATGTGGCAAGAATTGCTACAGATTTAGTAAGGGAAGGTTATATCAGATTGATCTTTGAGAAACAGACACCAGAAGAAGCATAACAACAGTATCACCCCGAGTACCTGAGTTGTAACCTGGAGCTCGTGTCTCACAGTTTTTGCCGTAGGTGCCCGCCTGGCACAGACAGAGGCACTCCGTCCCAGTAAGCAAGGGCCTGCCGTTGTTGGGGCAGGGGGCACACTGGCAGGGGTCAAACCTGCCTGCATATTCTCTCAGGGCTCTCCTCAGGTTGCGACGTTTGGTCACGGCACATGGCATGTTCCTCACCAAATCCATGATGGGCGACACCTGGCAGACAGCCACTCGGTCAGCAGTTACGCAGACCCAGCAGGGTCCTGCAGGGGGTAGTTACAGGATTTTAAAGGCACTAAAGCCTACATATGAAGCTGTATCACACAGGAGTTGGGTACACTGAAAGTTATGGATATTTTACAGGAATATGACAGTGCTATACTTTATGTTTTACTGTTTATATTTCTTTTTTTCCCCCAACTTACAGGTTTGTAAGCCAGTGGAAAACCAACCAAGTTGGGATACTCTGTCTAAAAATTCAGAACGCCATAGATGACATGGGGTTACACCCAGTCCCTGCCATGTGAGATATCCCTACACTGGCTTCAGGAACTCAGCAGCTGCAGTGGGAGGAAGATGATGGCACGCTGCATTCAGGCCGGTTTTCTGTTTAGCTTGAGTGCTTTGGTGCTGCTGCTGAGCAGCTGCTGTGCCAGCCGGGAAGCTAGGCAGCTCAGTGGGTTCACAGCAGCACTGGCACACCACATTAAATGGGCAGGAGAGACATACCAGGGGACTGCTGCTTTGCTTCAGTTCAGCTGTGTGCCATACCTTGAGTCATAGGCCTGTCAAGGGAACCAGCACAGGGGAAAATAGTGTTCCCAGCACCCTCAACAGTAACTAGCCCCTGCCCAGGTCTGAACTCCTGCTGGTGTCAAAGTAATTCGCTCATACTCCTCCCTCTTACTCTCGCTGCCTGTGGATGACACAAACCTGGTGTGGCTTATAAACAGCACGCACAAGGAGTATATCTAGTAAAACTTTATGTTATGCCCATACGTGTGTGCTTACATATCTTACATATCATATACACAGCGTCCCAATTTAAAAGTCAAAATACCTGCAGAGTTCTCTGAAGAGCTGGTGAATGCTCTATTTCCTCATTATCTTTAATTTGTGAGTGCTTTATTGTCCCAATGCTTTTCTTATTCTTCTCTTACCTCAAAGTCAATCACCACAGGATTGTCCTTTGTTGATTCCAGCCACGTCATGAAAACTTCGTGTCCTGGAAAAGCCCCCTTTTTCTCCCAGGCCAGAGCTGCTGCATACTCTGAGATGCCACCTTTTACCAGGGACACTGACCGTTCAGCTGACTCCAAAATGGAACCTGAAAGGGATTTCATCACAGTGCTGTCAAAGGCCTCCAAAGACAGTGGATGTAACAACAGAGTTCTAAGAAAAAGTGAAAAGGATATAAAAGAGTAAACTAAAGTTGATTTTTTGAGGCTAACCATGGAAGAATGAAGTCTTGGCTCAGAAAAACCATCTCCGCTATGAAAGTGTCTCCTCAGCCATGGAGATATTCAGAACTATACAAGACAATAGTGGAAAATGCAGGGGATACCCCAGGCTCCTCTAGAAGAACACATTGCGAGGCTGAATCTTTAGTCTCAGCTGTTAACACATGAGTAATGGAAATTGATCATAAAATGAGGACAAAAACATGGTGAGGGTGATGAAACTTCTGGTTTTAGTGATGCAGAACATTATTCTTGCTGTTCTTGCAGAAAATGCACCAACTTTTTACAGTATTTGGGAGATATTTCTGGCATTGCCAGGTAATATTGCCAGGGGGTGGGTCTCTTCTGCCAAGGAATAAGCAGTAGGACAAGAGGAAATGACCTCAAGTTGCATCAGGGAAGGTTTAGATTGGATATTATGAAAAAATTCTTCACTGTAAGTGCTACCAAGCATTGGAACAGACTGCCCAGGGAAGTGGTGGAATCGCCATCCCTGACGGTATTTAAAAGGTGAGTAGACATGGTGCTTAGGGTTTAGTGGTGGTTTTGGTGGTGTTAGGTTAATGTTTGGACTTGGTGATCTTGAAGGTCTTTGCCTTTGTTCCTTGGAACATGGACTTTTCTAACCTAGACAATTCTATGATTCTATGAACTGCAGCAAGGAGGTGTCTGTTTGGCATAAGGAAGATGGGAGGTGAAGATTATGGAGTGTGTTACTGCTGCCCAACTCTCTCAATGAGCCTAAGCAACTGTTAAGGAAGAGCAGGACTCAGTCATGATCACTCAGTCATCATCATGATCATGTGCCCATTTCCTCTTTCAGCATACCTGGTCCAGGACCCAGGAATGTTTGTCAGATCTGTGTCTGACTGCCACTGGAACACCAATGGTGGTGCCTGAGAGCAGAAGAGCTCCTACATCATACTTTATTTTGCAAGTAAGAGGATGTTTCCAGTGCTTGTTTCAGAGACAAGCAGTGAAACACTGGCTTCTCTGACAGCAGTGGAGAGCATCTGTAGTTCAAATAAGCTGTGAGATCACCTGAGACACCTAGCTAGGGAGATTGGTAGCTCTCAGGGTAAGTAGCAGGACATAGAATCATAGAATCATAGAATCATAGAATCATTTAGGTTGGAAGAGACCCCTGGGATCATCAAGTCCAACCATCAGCCCTACTCTACAAGTTCTCCCCTACACTAGATCCCTCAACACCACATCTAATCTGCTCTTAAACACAGTCAGGGAGGGTGACTCCACCACCTCCCTGGGCAGCTGATTCCACTGACTGACCACTCTCTCCGTGAAAAATTTTTTCCTAATGTCTAGCCTAAACCTACCCTGCTGCAGCTTGCAGCCATTCCCTCTTGTTCTGTCGCTCATTGCCCGTGAGAAGAGACCAGCACCAATCTCTCTACAGTGCCCTTTCAAGCAGTTGTAGAGAGTGATGAGGTCTCCCCTCAGCCTCCTCTTCCTCAGACTAAACAACCCCAACTCCCTCAATCGGTCCTCATAAGCCTTATTCTCCAGGCCTCTCACCAGCTTTGTTGCCCTCCTCTGTACTCGCTCCAGCACCTCGATATCTCTCTTGTGCTGAGGTGCCCAGAACTGGACACAATACTCAAGGTGTGGCCTAACCAGTGCTGAGTACAGGGGGACAATCACCTCCCTACTTCTGCTGGTCACACTATTCTTTATGCAAGCCAGGATGCCATTGGCCTTCTTGGCCACCTGGGACCCTGTTCTCATCATGGTCACCTTTGTGTTTCACAGTCATGCTGTTTGTGACGCATCTGTTACTGACTTCCTTTTTCTTCCAGAAGAGCACACGCCGTGTTGTTTCCATTCGAACACACGCCGTTGATTCATCCACTGCCAGACCTAGAAATACCACAGAGCAGCAGCTTCATCACCATAACCCTCCTATGTAGTGGCACCATTCCCCCAGGGTCCTACATCAAGGTGAGCCATTCCAGGTCTCCCCGCTCCTCATCCACCACTGGAAACTTCACTACAGCTGGCACCTGCTTCCCCAGATACAAACAATGTGGGACTGAGTCATGCTTACAATGCCCTTCAGGTACCCTCTCATACCCATGCAAGTTACAGCAGTGGCATTATGGATCACTACTTTTAACCTCAGGTTTCTACTTTTGTGGTATTGTCTTTTAATTTTAATAGTCTGGCAGCCATGAGAATACTTTTAGAGTGATTTCTAATCAATACCAACAACTTCAATGACTGTATCCCAGAAAGTACCACTTGGACCTCTCAGACCTCAGTCCCACATTGAAGTGTGCTGGGACACCTTTTTCTTGTGGCACCCAGTCTTGAACTGAAGGTCTTAAGGGTTTCCTTGAACACAATGACGTTCACCAAGTAAGAATCTTCTCGAACTTTTCAAGTTAGACAGTGTAGAGAAAAAAAAAGTTATTCTTGCTCTATATTTAGGTGGTGTGAGTAATTCCTGTGCCTACACAAGTTTAAAGGACTTTTTGCTGCTGGAGAGCTTATGAGGCGGCCTAAGACCTAAAAACAGTGAAAAGAAGAGCTGGTAATCAAATAATGATATTTTCTTGTTCATGTTTACATACCTGAGTTCTTCAATTCCTCAGAGCTGTACTGGTAAAGAATGTCATAGGAACCACCCATCTTCCCAGAGGTGTAATAATGAGTACCAAATTCGTCAAATATTCTGCTGTATGAAGCATAGTTATACTCCAGGGGCAGGTGGTTAAGTGCTTTTAGAAAGACATCTGAGAGGTGCAGATCTGACTGTTTCATTGTGAAGTTTGCAACAGAAATGATTTTATGGACTCTAATAAAATTGGAATTCTAGAAAGAAGAAAAGTAGAGTCTTAGCGTCTTCATACATAGTTTGCTGCAGAAAGTAGAGGAACCAAGAGTATGTCCTGAAATACATTGCAATAACTAATTAACCCTTTGTGTCATTCTGCTTTAACCATGAACAAATGAGTCCTCGAGTTTTCAAGAGCCCTGTGAAGTTCTTAAGGACAATGCTCATTAATCCTTTATATTGTGCATTCCAATAAAAATTAGGACTCCCTGAGCACCTACTGAACAGAAAGCAAAAGGATTCTTCCCATAACAAATGCACCAGCAATTGATAAGGCAACTAAAAGCTTCAGAGGAAAGGCTTCAGCTTATAAGCATTCATGGGTCATTTACAACTAATCTGGTGAGTGGAACAGAGAAAGAAGAGGAATAGAAAATACTGGAAGATGGGATTTATAAAGTAACAAGGGGAATTTACAGCACAAGGCCAAGGTAGAGTTAAAACGCAACAGGAGGGGCAGGAAACTGGAGCAAATGGCCAAGCAGCAGATTGGAAATATTCATTATAAAACTATTTGTTACTGATTTATGCATGGGTTCCTCTGCTGAATTTTCCTACTGGTAGGTTGGCTCTATTCCACTTCTGTCTCCACGGCCATTTGGCTTAGAAGACACAAGGATGCATCTAAACAGGGAGCTCTCCCATCCAGGACTGAGCAGTGTAACAAGTGAGTTGGACCTCAGTTCTCACCCAGCACTGCTCATGACAGCGTTGCACATTGGAAAATAAGCTAAGGGTACTCAGTTTTCTGCTGCAATGAGAATAAAATGGAAGAAAATGTGTATGTAACAATTCCTAGTTTATATTCAGCTCCTACAATAACCTATCGTAACAGTATCCTTAGGATTTTCAGATTATTTAGGTTCTGATCCTCAATTTTCAGCTGTGCTTGCTAACATTTCAGTTATGACACACAAAATAGCAGGCCACTTTGGCAAATATTGATTCTAAAACATTAGTTGAATTTAGCCTGCACTTTCATGTGTGGTAAATAGGAATTTCTGTTTGAAACGCATCTCGCATTTGCAGTTTCTGCTGAGAAAAGTATCTTATGTGCCTTTTTTACTAGCAATTTACCTTATAGTTGTCAAACCCAGTGATTTCTATGTTAAATGCATGAGGCATGCACAATGTTGGAAGCCCTTATTTGTAGAACAATCCCAGGACATTGCATTTTGAAGTCTCCAGTTATTTCTGGGCACATGTTTAATCACAGTGGGAAACCCTGGTGCTTGTACCAGATTTGACCCATAAGTACCAAGTATTAATATAAAATATTAGTAGATCAGGGATGATTATTCCCAAAGACAGGCTGGTCTAAAACAAGCATGAGCACTCCTTTCAGTTTTGTTATAGAAATTTAACAAAAAGCAGCCAAATAGAAGCTGAGCTGTACTGATATTGAAACAAGTAGTTTAGAACTAGAATAAACCTGGGTTTCAACAGAACATACAGATCATGTAATCTTTCATCCCTAATATCACAACTAGAGTTGCCACAGAGTCATGTCTCTCCTTTCCTGACATCTCCAGGGATGGAGACACTTTCCTACCTTTGAGGTTTCAGTTTTTGAATTGTACTTCACTTAGCCCAACTCAATTAACTGCTGCCAGAAACACTAGGAATGTGGGCATTAGCCCACATCCATTAGGAATAGACACAAATTCTGATATAATGCCTTCAGAAGTCCTTTGACATTACAGCATAGGAATTCAGTGACAAAAAATTGAAGAAAACAATATATAAAACCAGAAACATGGAGCAGGATGGGCAAGATTAGTAAAGTAGTTTGTAATGAAGTGTGTTACATAACAGTCCAGTTTCACTGTAAGAATAGTTCCTTATATTTTAGTACAGAGAAGAGTGAGAGGTGTGCACCTGGGCTCATTCTGCACCCTACTAGGGCAATGTTCAGTTAACAGATCCTTATGTAGATGCCTACCCAATTTCTCTCCATCAGTACAAAAGGAGGGTGAGTAGCTGAGATGCAGATCTCTGTGGACCCCTGTGCAGAATTTTATGGGAAAAAGCTCTTCCCTTCTCAGAAAGATTTTGGAGAATGTGTTACTTCTGCGACTATCTTTATGACCAAGTGTACCTTGACAGCCATGAGACTCCAATAGTTAGTTACCAAATCAAAAACTAATGTAGATTGATTCCCAGTACATGCATAGGTATAACATTACTGAGTGCACTTAATTGTACTTTTTAGAATTGTCTCCTACTGTTACTACTTGGCATTCTAGTTTCTTAATTTATGACTGCAACAGAGAAAGGAGTCAATCTGAAAGTTTATCCAATCTGATAATCTCAATCAATTTCAAATCTATGCTTTTTTAAGTGGAATAAACTATGATTTCTGTATTTAAAACAGAAAACCATGTTGCATTGCAGAAGGTATGTAACAACCAGGAACTTCTTGTAGTATCAGAAGAGGAACTTCTAATTTACTTTTTTTTTTTTTTTTCCAAATGTAATGCCAATGCCTTGATAAGAAAAGCAGCCATCAGTATCTCAGTTTGGAAATGAGCAGACAGATATCAAATAAAATGAAAAAAAAAATAAAAGAGGGAGGTAACATTCAATTACCTTTTCATGTGAGGCATCGATGGCTTTCTTGAAGGAGGAAGATGATGTTTCTGTAACCCGAGTCTTTTTTGAGAATAAAATTGGGATACGAAAAGAACTGTAACCACTAAGAGTGGATGAAGTACTTCGATGAGCACTATCACTCAGGGGAGTTAAATCATTGTAAAAGTCTGACGTTACATCATCCTCTTCATCTATTACCTGGAGATTCAGTAAAGCAAAATGCATTTGCCCAAATAATAATCTGAAACAAAAACCTATTAAGCAATGAATTCTTGATTTTTTAATGAAAGAAGCATGCCTAATTATTTGAGACAGGGCAGTAAGGTAAAAACCTGTTATTAACAGAAGATAACAGAGGATGAAGCTGAGAAAGGTTGATAGGCAAGATGAACACAAGATTAGAAGTAAACTTACTAATAGGCACTTAAACAAGGAGGGTCAGGGGGGTGGGAAGCACGTAGCACTTTATTCTAAAATTTCACCACCTCATGCCCCAAATCATAGGAGTAATTTTCAGCAAGTGTTTCAATACATTTTTCAAAGACTCTCAGACCTTCATGCTATGACTAAGTCTCGCTATGACTAAGTCCTAGTCCCATGGCTTCTATATTGTTCAAGGCAAAGAGCTTGAAGCCTTCTGTACTTTCTTCTTAACCACCAGCTAGCGTAATGAACAAGTTTCCAGTATCCTTCTAGTATTAGCACCCATACCACATGATGGGTAGGTGGAGAGAAACCTGGAGCAAACCTGCCTGATCAAGCTGATCAATATCAGTGGTGCTGTTGTGCAAAACACCAAGACAATTTCAGCATCAGTTCAGAAATTACTACTTTCCCAACACTCATGAAAAATCCCTGTGGGTGTTTTTCCCTCTCTTCTAGACTGGTTTAATTAATAGGGCTGTTAAGGATCTTGGGAGGTGAGGTGGTCTGTTCCCCTAATCCACTCCCATTCTCCAAGAAGTTTCATGCTTTTGCATGAAAACATGCTGGAATTCCAAGAGGAAAGCCTGTTCCAGTGTCCCTTCTATACCAAAGGCTGCTCTAAATTTTAAAAGCTACAAGTGCACCCTCAAAGTTGAATCACAGAATCATAGAATGGTTTGGAGTTGGAAGGGGTCTTAAAGGTCATCGAGTTCCAACCACCCTGCCATGGGCAGGGACACCTCCCACTAGAGCAGGTTGCTCAAAGCCCGATCCAACCTGGCCTTGAACACCTTCAGGGATGGGACATCCAAAACTTCTCTGGGCAACCTGTTCCAGTTTCTCACCACCCTCACAGGAAAGAGTTTATTGTTAATATCTAATCTAATCTCCCCTCTTTCAATTTAAAACCATTACCCCTTGTTCTATCACTACACCCCCTGACAAAGAGTCCCTTCCCAAACCCTGAATAGTCTGCAACTAGACATCAGTAACTTAATAAACCATACAGCTTTAAAGAGACCTGGGTTAACCAAGACTTTTTTTCCCGTTGAATATTTTTGCATAAAGAAATTTTACTATTTTTGACAAAGACTACATGTCCAATCCAATTGCAATTTCTGTGGCACATACTAGAGTGTCCTTTGTTCAGTTGCTCCTCTTAAAGTAATACTAAAAACTAAAAACTCACAGCACTCATGACAAAAATCTGCAGTTCAGATTCCATCCATTAGTTGAGCTTTATTTCATGTCCTGCATTCCTTCCTTCCTTCCCAATGCAGTATCTATTGACTTCAGGCAGGTCCTGCCAACACATGCACAGCTACTTGTTGTGCCCTAATCCTAATTTCTAAATATCAGAACCTAAAAGTCTAAAATATCAGGTTAAAAAAGCCAGGTTGATTTTGTCCTTTGCCTGTCCTGCAAGACTCCTCCCCAGACTGCATACTTCTTCCCAGATTTGGTGTCTGCCTCCCTTCCTTGCCGTTCTTCAGGAGGCCTGGTAAGGGAACGGACAGGACAAAAGGTGTGAAATTCATCAGGGAGGACCTGTGTCCCCAGGCTGCAGGTGACTGGAAAGAAGCTGGAGTTAGCACAGCCATTGATACTGCAAGGATACAGCAGTGATGCTGAAATGAGCGGTGAACTTGAACAAGCCTCTGGTCAGATTATGTCAGGGTTAGGAGGAATGACCTTGGTACCATGTCAGAACAAAGAGATCACCGCAGCCACAAAGAAGCAGAAGAGAAGCCCAAATCAATCGTGTTGACTCTGATATATAATGCAGTGAGTAAACACAGATCTGAAAGGCAGGAGTAGAGCCACTCAATTGCTCAATTTATCCTATTTCCAGACATCACCTGGAGCATGTTCATGCCTCACCAGGTTGAAAGATCTCATCCTAAAACACATATTACTGCCTAAGACTAGAGTGCATAACCTGGAATGTGATTATGGTAACAGTTTTGCAGCTAGGAGTTGCTGCTTGGGAATACCTGAAAGCTGACAGCCTCCAAGTTTGCTGGAACACGATACAACCTCCTTGTCTCATTGCGCTTCACTGTTGTGCATTGTCCTCCATAGAATGAGTTGCCAAGGACTTCCCCACGGCTCTCTCCTGCCAGAATGTGAAATCTAACAGGAAATTATTTCCAGACATTAAACAATCCAAGAAAGACATATAGACTTGAAATAATTAGTGTAGGGTTTGTAGGTTTGAACAAAACAGCATGAGCATCTGAGGTATGTCACTGCTTTGAAAGAAGTTCTTCTACAAGAACTTCTCATTCACGATGAATTCACCTGAAGTGAAGTGCTGTAGTAGCAATCCTGCTTCCTACTTTCCAGCAGTACCTAACCCTCTAGAAAATCCCAATGTCAGCACGAGACTGTCATTCTAAATCAGAGAAACACCTGAAAATGGCCTAGGAAAATGAACCAACAGTTCTCCATTTCTACCCTAAATGACATTACCAGAGCACACAGAGTTCTAAATTCAATTAAAAAATGCAAGACTACCCGGGACAGGCAGCCCCATGTTTAGGTTTTACACTTCCTAAAGGAAGGGTCACTCAGGCAGCAGTACTCCCTGACTGCTCTTTATCTAGTGTACCAGCAGTGCAGAGCAGGACTGGCAGATGTAGTGGGCAGGTCCTAGCCTGATGGTTTGGTTGCACCTGTGTAACTTCTTGTGATTTTCAATCTGGGAGATTATGTGTTTTAATGGGATAATAACCAATCAGCATATGAGAGTATTTTTATGTCAATTAGTGAGATAACAATTTCAGGTTTATGAAAAATAAGCAAGGCTGGCTTACCCGCTGCCTATTAGCTGCACACCTGGGATGCTCTCATGCCTCCTGTTACAAGGGGTCTTTTTCCTCCCACAATTTCTTTCATCAGAGTTATCCCCACAGTCATTTTCTCCATTACATTCCAACTTTTTTGGAATACAGCGACCTGCACCAGAGAAACAACAGCACCAAGAGACTTTATTCAAAGACTCATCATGTCTGAATGCAGAAAAGGGCAGTCTTTCCTTTTCCCTAGCAAAGATGTGAACTCTCTGTAAAAATTAAAAGCAAGGCATTATGTGTAATGCCTAAATTATTCCAATAAGAATTTCAGTTCTGCCAGTTTTGGCTTGCTTTGAAGCTCCAAAAGCTTAATGTAAGGTCTAGCAAAAGGATATGTGGATAAAGTTATTGTCAGGCTGATCAGGTATATATAAATTGAAGCAAACAAGAAATGCCCACAAATTTAATAAAAATAGTGCAAGTTAATTTTCAAACAAACTCTATGGATGTGTTTGTACATGAAAAATTTCTGCAAAGATATATTATCAGAACAGCATTGCTGTCTAGCTCTCACTGTCATACTGACATCTCAGGCTAGTGATTGCACTTGAATTATGTTTAGCTAGAGAAGAAACTGCCAACATAAACTGCTTCTAATACACCTGAAATTCTTAAGCAGACTTTTCTTCCCACTCCTTTTCCCTGGAATATAGAGGCTCTGGATCATCTGGACCTTTTTTTGTCTCAGTGTCTAATCTGTTGACTGTCTTATAATGCAGCAGTTATGCAATGAAGATTGTCATTACCACTTTCACACTGAAATTTATTCTTGCAATCAACCTGCACTATGTTGCAGATCTTAGCTGGGAAGCATGGGCGGGAATCCACCAGTGGCTCGGTACAGGCCTGACCCCCAAACTGGGATGGCTGCAGCAGTGTCCGGACACGAAACTGAAAGGCAGAAGAAATAAAAGCATGGTTGTTTTCATGTAGGTGAAAACATGAGGTGTTTATGTAGGTAAACACCCCACCCCAGACTGACCAACATGGCTCAGTGCTACTGAAGCTTTATTAAAACCAGAGCCCTGAAGGAAACAATAATTTATTTTTGTCCTTACATCCCACCGTGCCACCACCACAGGAAAGGCAGGCAAGGAACTGAAATCCAAGAGTCTCAATAGCCCTGATGGAGTATACGTGATTAAACACTTGACAACCTGGGGTACATCACTGGAGGAATCAAAGGTGGATCTGTATTTTCAGTCCTATGGTAGGATGTGGTGTGTGAGCAGGCATACAACAATTTTTCTTGCTATTTATCATCTCTGTTGAAATAGAAATATTTGGATAGTGGTACATATCCCATCCCCTAACCAGCTGGCTTGGCTCCTGCCCGTGGGGCCTCTTGTATGAGGAACACAGCATGACTGGAGAGGTCAAAAATGGTTTCCCTGAAAGTTTCTAAAAGTTTCCTAAAAGAAGACCTGGGAGAAAAATCTGGAACTTGCTGGGTTTTCTTTCCCCAAGTCAGTACCCTCCACACAGAGTAACAAAGCTGAAGGCTGCTAGATCAATCCATTCAGATAAGTTTTCCACTCTGCTACAAGAGACTGCTGGTGAGACCTGTCTGTGTGTGACTGAACAGTTCCTCCTCTAAGAATTTTTCTCCAGTGAAAAAGCACAGTTACTTGCAGACTTCTGTTACTTCCCCTGCTGTAGACAAACCCTGGAGTCAAACAGTGCAAGAAGATATCTTGTAAAAATCAGTCACCGATTGACTATGAAGGGAGAGTGCAAGGAGCAACACCACAAGATCTCACAGCTTTTGAGCTCACGATAACCCTTCCTTGTACTCCATTTGGGATTCATAACACTCATTATATTATTTGCGTGAGCTTCCACCTCTTCATCCCTCCCCCTCACTGGGAGCTTGCTTACACTAGTCTTCACACTTACCTTGGAAGTCACGTCCTCCATTCTGACAGCTGTTTATACTTATAAAGGTCACAAGCAGTAATTTTTATAGCTTGGAAAGAAAAATGGTTCACAGTCCACAAAAACACCTTTTTGCTTGAAGCAACAAATGTGTTGCATCAATATTTAAGGTTAATAAAAATGAGTAACACTTCTACATATGGGTATGCAGGTAAGAAACTTAGCCATTTAAGAGGATATTATAAAAAAATGCCTATTTTTAGCTCTTTCACGTTCTTTGTTGTTTCCCACTCTCTCTCTGCACTTCTCTTACAATTTCCATCCCAGTTTCAAGATGGGAATACCTCAGCGTGGTTCTCATCTCACATCTAGAAAAGTTTCTTCATGTCTTCCTCATGCCACATGGGCATCAGAAAGCTCTATATGTATGTAAAGACATATGATATCTGACAGATTTTTCAAGATTGCTTTTCACATATGGATTTCTGAAACTGAGCAGCATATTCAGAGAGCTGTGGGCAGTGCCTGCACAGACAGAGCTATCGTCATGGTCACCCCTAAAGCTCAGACGCACCAGCCACATAAACTACCCCAAACAACGTGTACTCCTTTCTTCTCTACTTCCTACAACCTTACATTTGCCAGGGCTTGGTTTCTTTAGATCAAATCCACTTGAACCTGTCTTTTCCCCTCTTCCCTCTCTACCATCTCACTTCTAAGTCTAGGATCGGTCAACAGACACAAGCCCAAGAGATAAAAACATGATTCCAGGGTTTTGCTCCACGGATACTTAGCACATCCACTTCATTTTTCTGCAGGCTATAAAGGTTGGGGGGATGGTGCTCTGGATTTCTTAACAGCAATATCTCAAACTGATCCTAATAATCAGTGCAAGATGGAGCTTGAGCCTTTCTAGCCAGTGCTGGCTGGCTTTTGCCAGTTAACTCTTCTTAAGAGATTATTTGATCTAATTTTTCTTATCTTGAGAACATATAGAATGCTATGGATAAGCTAAAGATTTCATTACTTTCTCCTGATTAAAGAGATATGCAAATTCTAGAGCTTAATTTATCCTTTATGTGGAAAATTCTTATTTAATTGTGACAATGGAACTTTTGAAGCAAGTTCTCATAAATGGATTTATGCTACTAAATCACCCCTTTCTATTTTGATCTGCTTATTTTAACTTGTTCTCTCTATCTTCTGCTCTTTTAATTCATAGCCTATTTCTCTTGTTAACTGTCATTTTGCAGATCAGTTGCCACGAAGTTGAATGTCTGAAACAAAGAAATCTCTTAAGAATAATTTCTTGCATTTAACCTGTATAAAACAGTTTCTACCTACTTGTTTTTTAATGCATGGGTCACATTCTGACCAAGGGCCAAAGTCTCCAAGCCGACAGTTGATAGGACACATTTGCTGGTTACATGCACGAGATTCCTGCTTTTTGCACAGTTGGTCACAGAAATTTTGTCTATAATATTCATCCATGCTTATTTGCCTAAAAAAAAGTTAACAATTTATGCTAGGAGGGAACCATATTCAGATCACAGATGTTCTCTAACTGTGGGTGAAGACTGCTAAATAAAATTATTTAAACCCAAATGAAAAAACTTGAGAGATAATATCTAGTTGTAGAATGTTAGTTAAAAGAAAAATCCAAACACGCCTTAAGTTAACAGAGCAATTATTTTGAAATATTCAGATTCTATGATTTTGATTCATGTTACTTCAAATGTCCCAGAAAATAGATAAGGAAAGATCCAGGAGTAAAAGAGGGAATTTCTCAGAACTTTAGAGCATAACAATGAATGGCATCTAATTTGGTGCTGCTGAATCATTATTTGACTTAACTCTTGTCATAAAATTAATCATAAAGAGAGGGACTCTGTAGGCTTTCTGTGCTGGAGCTGATCAATCTCACAGCATTGCTCTGCACTGGGCCAACCTCCTGGAGCACTAAGCACTGGCCCAATGTGGGTGCTGCTGTCAAGGCCATTGTAGGACTTGGCCGTTCTCACTAAACATGTTAGCAGATATAGCTTTGCTTGGAGGCTCCATAATGCTCTATATAAATAATTTTGCAATTGTTCAGTCTTGACATTAAAATATAATCTGTTCATCTGGACACAGGTCCCCCTCCCTGCGGTATTTTCTCAGGGAATAAATATAAACATAGAAATAATGAGACAGTTTGACCCTACCTGTGCCTGGTCTGTGTGCCAAAATTGCAGGTTTGTGAACAGGCAGACCACGATCCCCATGGGTAATGTTCACAGTAGCACCCCTGGCTGCTCCTAATCGCCAGGCTCAGCAGGATCAGGTATGTTATCATCTTGTCTGTCACGAAGGTGCACACGGACAGGTAACAAAAGCTCAAGAAACTATCCCTTACAGTAGTGTCTGTGTCCTTATGGACACATCTTTTCTGATTTCAGAATCTATAAATCTCCTTCACAATACAGAGTTCCTAAGCAGTGTACCTAGAAAAGGGTAATAATGCACAATACACATTTATCAATGATTTTAGTTCATACTCAGTTCATATTCTATGGACCACTAGTCACAATGTCTTCCTTGACCACTCATATATCAAGCAATACTAATCATGACTGTGCATTATTTCTATTTAAGAGGTTACTTATAAATAATTTAGAATATGACAAATAAGGACCTGGTATTGCTCCTCATTGACTAAAAGTGTTCTCAAAAATATTTTTTAGGAATACAATAAAAGCATAAGACAGCTCTTCCTATAAAACAACAAACAGAACCTTAAGAGAAAGCAGCCCTATTAATTTTCATATGTCTATAAACACTCTCTGAATAAGCGCTTTGCTGCAGTGAATGCTTCCTTCAGCTCTTGTTCTTCTCAGTTTTGACTACCCTGTCTAAACTGCAAACCATCACTATTCAAAACTCATCCAGATTTTATACCAACAGCAGAAGACAGAACAGCTATCTTATTTCTCAGTCTAGTGGTCAATCAAACTTTATTTCATGAAGGTTATAGGCAGTCTTTAGGAAGTAATAATGCTTAGTAAACTTGAAAAATGTCTTCCAGACATATTATTTATTTGTTGAAAATTACAAAAAAAAAATTATTCCCCATCATAATGAGATTGAGTCAACACTAAATTTGGTAGGCTGTTGTAATTATCATTTTAGAACACTATCACTTTGGTTTGCCTCAAAAAAGCCAAAACCCAATAGGAAGGTTTAAAAGCAAAGTATTTATCTTAAAACAATACTCCAAAAGTTTTTATTTTGAAAAGTTTGAAATGACGTGCAATTGTTCTCTATTTTAGGTTTTTAGCCAGATACGCTGTTACAATTTTTACATCTTGCTGAGAAAAATGAAATTGCATCAAGTCAAAACATTGCTTCCTTCTTTAGTAAAGAAAGGCAGTAAATTTTCACACAGCTGTCACAGTGAGAATCCAGAGCACTTTTTACACAATAATTCATCAATGAACAAGCCTTTCAGAGAGTATAATCAAACCTAAGTATAATCAAACCCCAAATATGGTAAAACTGAAGAGATCAGCAGTCTTGCCAATGAACCAAAAGGAGAAAGGTATTACATCTATTTCCTTACCTGAGTTCCTTGTTCCTTGCACCAATGGTGCTGGCTTAGAAAAGAGATGAAACCCTACAGAACAATTATGTTGTTCATTTCTTCACTGTACTGCACACAAAAAACCCACTGTTTATTCTCATCTGTGAGAAAAACAACCAATCAACATATTAGAAGCCTATCAAGAGCCATATAATTTTAAGTACATGAGAGATTAATTCAACATTTTAAAGAAAAAACCAACCAACCAACCAACAACAAAACATTTCCCCATAGGTTTTGTAACCACTGTGCATCAAAGCCAACAAAAAAAATCCTTCTTTATTAACTTACTGTAAGACTGTTAGCTGCATAGTCAGTCAACTTTGCAAACTGGTGTGACCTTGGTGTGATTTGTTGCAGCCTTTTAAATGAAAGATTGGAGGTTTTGTTTGATTTGGTTAACCGTTAATGAAAGCAGATCTGGTCTGATGGCAGGAATGGTCAGAACAGAACAGTCTCTCCACCAGCACCCCCAGAGAGCCATGTTCTAGAGAACTGTGGAGAAGCAACTCTTCCTACAAATGCAGCTGCCCAACATGAGCTGAGAGGAATAAAAATACCTTTGCATTAGGCCATAGAAGCTCAATGCACTGCAAGTGCCCTTGTGTTGCCCAACAGAGCTACACAAACTCTCTGCTCTCGGTTTGAAAGCAAGATTGAGAATCTGGCAGAATGTCACATGCTTGTAATTCATTATTGCTTTCATTAGGAAGCAGTAGACAGAGACCAGGCCCAGGCAAAATACCAGTCTGCTGCTGCACCCTCTCTGTAAAAGTGGGGCTCCCAGAGAGCACAAAAATACAAATACATTTGTTGTATTTACAGCTTTTTGCCTTTTACCCTCTGTGGTCAGCTGTGGGCATACAGTGACCCTGGGGAAGTGCAGCCAGCAAACAGGAGCTGCTGAAATCCCCTCAAGACTGAGGTGCCAAGACAGGAATTAAAATGTAAAATGAAAGAATATACCCATGCAGAACAGAAACAGCAATGGGAAGCAGAAACCAAGTATTTTGCCCTAAAAAAAATAACAAATCCAAGTCTGGAACAGCACCCACAATCTCCCAAATACCCAGCGTGCATCCCGCCCTGAGGGCAATGCTGCATTGAATCCTCCTTCATTCCAGCAGACTGGCAAAATATGTCAAGATACCAGAGTCCTCAAAATATATTTCCCAAATTGTTGGGACCCAATAGCATCTATATCCTTGAAAAAAAGAAAAACAACACAGAGCTTCCTACATAGTTTCACTTTTGAGTTGCCTTTTCATTATTATTATNCATTGTGTAAACTTGTCATAAGAAATCAGAATAGTCATCACTCCGGCTCCATGGTTGCTGCTGGGTACGATTTGTAAAGTTATGTGAAAAATATTGGCTTCTGCATTTCAGAGAGCATCTCCTACCCCTCAGCACTTCCAGTTCACTGAGGGCAGCCCTTCCAGTCCCAGTGGGACCCCGAACAGGAGATGCCTGGCTTCTTCCAGGCTTAAAGAAACAAACCACGACTGTGAGCAGCAAGCCAGGATTTATAGAAGTATAATACAGATGGCTGAGAGATTCTAGCTGAGAAATTACTTTTACACTTTTTCTTAACAGGAAAACTAGAAGTAATTTTAAAAGTTCATAAATTTTAAAACTATTACAAGGAAAGGGTGCTTCCCACAGTCCACAAATAGTTTGTGCCATTCATAGTCAGAGAACAAGCTGGCAGACAAGCACCACAGTTCATATTAACAGAAATGTTAAGTGGAGACCCCCATTGCAGAATTCATATGAAAGTCAGGGCTTGAGGACAGGCTGAGCACTGAATCCTGAGATTCATGTGAACTTAACTCAGCTGCCTGAAGCTGATGGGCTGCAACAGCGGAGAACAGTGCTTGGGCTGTCTCACATTTTGGCAGAGCTGTGTGCAAGTGATGCTGTTCCCCAGGAGGCTGTCAACTCATCTCTAAATGGAAGAATGATCAGAGGAATGAAGGGTCTGGTCCAGGACTACAAAGCTGGCACTCACTCAACCAAAGTGACTATAGAAATGGGGTTTTCCCACGTTTGCCAGCTCACCTCATGACAGTGCAGGGTAGCCCTTCATATATATTCCTCAGGTCCTCACAGCTTTTGTCTATATGATACCCTCAGAGAAAGCTCTCTCTCCTGCCCTGGCCAGAGAATGGCACTTGCACATGTACATCCTTCCTTTGTGCCATGTTAAGGCATCAGAATAGCAGGCAGTACCCTAGTGCTAACTCTCAACCTCGTGGTCACTATTTTGTCCTCACAGTCAGTTACTTGCAAGGTTTCCTCACGACCTTTTAGAAGTATGACAAATCAAATAAGTCTGCTTAGAGAAACAAGCACTTAGAAATTTAGTCAGCAACATGGCAAATGATGGCTCCTGCAAACAAAGGTGCCTTCCAGGATTGATTTTCGTATGGAAAAGCATCAGCACCAGAAGATACTCTTCCTCTGGGCTGTGGTCCTGCAGACTTTCACACCCACATGATGCTGTGCCTTACTAGGTGTCTTGTCTCAAGTTCTGGTGCAGTATTCCCCAAAGGCCAAAGCTCTATCACTGGAATCAAACTGGGAGCAGCCCAGAGAGGTCAGTGTATAGACACATGCCAATTTACAACATTCAGGCTTTGGGAGTGTCTGTGAGCATATCTACGTCCCGAATTTCATTATTTCTACAAGAAATCTTTCTCCAGCACAACAAACATAACATTCCTTCTTCTCTGCTGCAACGCATTTATGAAAGATCAGTTTTCAAAGAATGGGAAAATGTTATCTTAAAGGGAGAAGAGAAATCCAACGGTATTCTGCCTGAGATCGTAGCTTTTCTGGCTGGACATCACGGGTCATGTCTCATCTATTTCATCCTATATCTAATTCCTCCTACTCAGAAAAACATATTATCTTCCCAAGTAAACCTCTAACCTTTGTCTTGGAGCAGCCTGTCTTCTGACCCCAGAGCTCTGCTGAAGGGAGAAACTCTAAAACCATAAATGGAAAGAGCAGAAGGAATGGGGCAAACATCATAATGTTTTCTGGGAGGTAAGCAAAACAGAAGTAAAACAGTTTTTCAGGTTAAGTGACATTCCCTGGTGGATTCCACATCCCCTAGGTGCAGAGACAGGAAAACACATTCATCCTGTCCCAAAAACCTCACATCTGCACAACATTGCCATCTATCTCCAGTTGTTTGGATGTTGATTAGCAAGAGTTTACTGAATGGCACCTCTCATGTGACACAGAGCTTGAAGACTTGGCTTTAGCTGTGTGCTCTTTGACAAAGTCCAGAGTTGCAACAGCATCAACTGATACTATTGACTAGACACTTTTTTACTCTGAAAAACTTCCCCAAAAATATCATACAAGAGAAAACTGTCATTCCTACATGGTAGCTTAAAATTCACTGACTGGACTGGGAGGAAAATACACCTTTTCACTCAATTCTGTAATTCAGTGCAGTATTTTTCCTCCTCTTTTTACTTCTGTCACACTGTGTGACCCCCATGAGAAGGGATAATGAAACAGAAAAATGAAGGCACCTTTAAGCACAAAAAGCCATTTAAATGTCTTCAATACTGAGCTGTTTTGACATATCCTGTGGCAATAAGGAAAGTGAACCATGAAATATCTTATTTACCCTGTCTGTCTGTCACTGGGCTGTCTGATGACAGGGGTGGCACTGCCCCCAGCATGACAGGGCAGTGTTGGGCAGCCTTGCCTGCAGCCAAGTTCTGCTTCACCAGGAAACCCGCACTGATGCCTCCTCCCCAGCTGCCACCACTTCTCTGAAGGAGGTGTGGGACTGAAGAAGAGAGGGAAAGACTTTGAGAAGAGGGGTTGTGTCAGCACACAGGATGCTGCAAAAAAGCAGCACCTGTGGAGAAAACCAACTTCTGCTCAAGGGTTGTGCCAACAGATTCCAATTTTATGCTGCAGGATTTGGAACTGCTGAGTAGCAGCTGCCCTCTGAGGCTGCTTTGTCAATCAAGGAGCCAGGCATGCCTTCTTTTATATAGAATTTGCTCCTCCTTGACTTTAATTAACTAGCTGAAAGTGTTTGGTGCATCAGTAGCAGTCCAGGACTCAGGACTTCACTGTGATATGGGTCACGGGTCACCAAGGTCACTCCAGGGCATCCCATGGTAACGGGTGGGCTGGAACCAAGAAGGAAAACTCCAGCACATCACCTTCCTTCATTTCCATGCTTTCAGACTACCGTTTTCTCACTTCATCCCAGAGATCACCTGGAAATAAGTTAAGACTTTTCACCTTTGGAGGCCACATTGGATTTCATCCCCATTAATAGCCCGCCACTGCTCTGACAGACTGAAGCATGACCATGGGATTAACCGAGCACAACTACAGCCCAGGCACATTCCCTAAGAGCATAAAAAGCAACCCTTCTGCCAGGGGATAAAACACTTAGAAGTGGGTTTTATCTACCACAGTGGAAAAACAAAACCCTGGGGAAACTACATCACAGTTTCCACAGTTGTAAGGCACAGAAGAGGATAGGGAACCAACCAGAAGCTTTGTATATAGGCATTCACTCAGCACTCATACTTCTCACCTCCTCAGGAGGGGTGGATAGCAAATCAACCACCTTTTACACAACACCCTGCTCACCAGCCTAGCCAACAAGGAAGAAGGAAGCAGCATCTGAATGATGGGGTGGTCTGTCTCAGCGAAGTCATGCGTTGTTCAGTGAATGAGCACCAGGATCCCTCATGCAGCACCACAGGGAGCCTGCAGCAGCCACCTCTGCAAGGCTGATGGGGAGAGAAGGAGTGCAGAAAGCATCTGGCCCTAGCTAGTGATCTGGGTACATGGCTAGAAGGAAGATGCATGAGCTGGGCTGCTTGACCCACAGCTTGTATTAGCCCTGATGAACATGAATGTACCTTTTAATACTTTTCAGAACAAATAACAGCTATCATTAGCTGCTATTCAAGCTGCTTATATGTTGAGAAATTTCCCTCTAAAGCAAGTCTACCGTACGAAACAAGTGATTAACTCTTTTGTTTCCTGGTTAACACTTCAGAAGTACTAATGAGATTGCATCATTAGTGACCAGTAAAACATACTCTGATCATTATTTTTGTAAGAGATCAGTTAAAATGTTTGTCAAAACTTTAATGGAAATTGCTTTTTTAACAGTTTTCATAGCAAATACCTCCTTGCTCCTATTTTTTTTGAGTTGTGGAAGCCTACATTTAAGATGACTTACATTTTTAAAAAAGAAAGGGTTTTTTCTTTTTTACTCCTCAAGATATAGTTAAAATTATCCCTTGAAAAATGCTTGAAATTAATTTGAAAAATATAGACATATTTTTCCATTGCTGTGCAAATTTTTTATGACAGTCTTCTCCACTAAATAAGTCTGATCTGTGGTGACCTGTGGTTCCTGCTCTTGGGTCAGGAAGTCTGCAAGGCTGCTTTTCCTTCCCGCGGTCAGAAACTCATAGATACCTCCGTGGGGAGAACAGAAGTGTGCTTATTTTATGTGCAGACTGGGCACCCCAAGACAGCTTGGGTCCACAGATACAGGCTGCAGCTTCTTGGAAGAGTCCCTTTCTACCATCCCTGCATGGCTTGCCTGGAGTAATATATAATTCATATAATTTCTAATTTAATTTATAATTATATTAAGTTATATCAAAGGCCATACTTTATGTATTTTCTGTTTCCTACAAGCACACAATTTGCTGGGGTAGATGCCTCTGTGGGGAACAGGTTAAAGAGTGGCTGAAGTCCCAGCGAATAGTACAAATTACAAAATGTGGCTGTGTGCCCCTTTAAACTGAGGAAAAGATGTAAAGGGCAAGTTTCCTCCATGCAATCCAAAGGAGATTTGTGACTACTACCTTCGCATAACTGTTTTTTGCTCCATCAAGGCTTTTAAGGACCACCGGATTACCACAGGATCCCCTAGCCTGCAGAGGGGCAAATGCACAAGAGGGATGGCAGGTTTTCGGCCCAACACTCTTGCTCTGCTTCACCAGCCTGGCGTTGAAGCCCTGACCCATGCCTCATGGCTGGATCATGGGCATTGCTGCACATGAGCTGGCAGCATCAGTTTGTCCTGCACCAGTCATCTATCATGTGGCAATGGGAGACCAGGATCTCCCTGTTGGCAGCTATCTCCTAATTTACTCCCACTCACCACTTCAGTAATTTAGTGAATTAACCCTTTCTCGATAGACCCACAGACACTGGAATACTGGAGTGGAGGTCTGAGACAGAGAACAGGGTCAGAGATTCAGGACCCCTGAAATGTCACAAAACAATTCACGCTGGAAGCTGTGTCTGTATTTAGATCTTTTACAAACAATGAGAGCATTTCTGGAATGCTGGCGAAGAGGAGGGATAATGGAGCTGTGAGACATTCGTACCCCCTGGTTTAGCAGTTTTTCTAAACAGAAGATAGGAGAAAATACATGTCATTTTATGTAATAAATAACTCTGCAGCTGTATCAGTGTTTGATGCAGACAGCAGCACAGTGAGTACCTATGAGCATATCTACAGTTCAGGAGACAGAGGGTTGTGCCACAGATGATTTCCCTGATATTAAGAATCATAGAATCATAAAATAGTTAGAGTTGGAAGGGACCTTAAAGATCATCAAACTCCAACTCCCCTGCCATGGGCAGGGACACCTCCCATTAGAGCAGGTTGCTCAAAGCCCCATCCAGCCTGGCCTTGAACACTTCCAGGGACAGGGCATCCTTGACTTCTCTGGGCAACCTGCTCCAGTGTTTCACCACCCTCACAGGAAAGAATTCTTTCTGTTATTTAATCTAAATCTGCCCTCTTCCAATTTAAAGCCATTAGCCCTTTACCTGTCATTACACTCCCTAACAAAGAGTCCCTCTCCAGCTCTCCTGCATGCTCCCTTCAGATACTGGAAGGCTGCTATAAGGTCTCCCTGGAGTCTTCTCTTCTCCAGGCTGAACAACCCCAGCTTTCTCAGCCTGTCTTCATAGGAGAGGTGATCCATCCCGCTGATCATCATATTTACCAGGGCAAACACTCCCCATCTGCAAAGAGGGAGACAAGGAGTGCATCACCTGCTTTGGAAACTCACAGGGAACTAGTCCCCAAAAGCTGACCTAAATCATGGAAAGTACATGGAGAAAAGGCTCTGTTCCAGCCCACTGGAAATAAACTTTGCAACTGTGGGAGTCATCTGCTCTCCTGAGCTTTCTTGCATCATGAAGGGTGGTCTAGTTATATGCATACGTAATGCAAACACTAGAAATTGAAATTTTCCTTTACATGTTCTGCAGACTGATTTCAATTTATTTCCAGCCAGTTTTCTGGTAGGTGTCAACTTCCTGAAAGAGATAACATTGTGCTGAAAATGCTGAAGGTAGGAAGATAAGATCCTGTCTGATAGAAAAAAAAAAAAAAAAAAAAAAAAAAAAAAAAA
>VZTM01004329.1:35081-61031 GCA_013400555.1 Jacana jacana
AAAGCTTCAAAAGGAACAATGTGGAACAGTAAGTATTCACTATCAAAAAAGTTTGATAATCATCAACCAAGGCATCTGGTAATCACTTTCTTTGATTGAACCAGCTCCCAAAAGCAACCAAAGCATCTGGTAATCACTTTCTTTGATTAAACCAGCTCCCAAAAGCCACCCCAGAGGAAGAGGTAAAGGGAACTGGGCGCATCCGTAATCACCACTCCGTTCCCAGTGCTTCCAGTTCCTGCTCAGACTCACTGACTTAGGGGGAAAAAAAGATGATCCTCTGACTCTGTTGTTTTCTCTGGGGACTTTTGAAGTCCCAGGACAATTTCCCTTTCTCAGCAGAGCTTAAATCATCATAGTCAACTTTGTCCTTTACTGGACTGTGATTGGTGGCAGTTTTTCTGGAGCAGAAGTGTCCCTCTGCCTCTGTGGCTGCAGTGTTGTAGTCCTTCCTTTCCTGCAATACAGCCTTAGTGAACTTTCATGTATACGAACCTCATCCACTATGGTGCTGGGCTTGAGTGTCTGATAGAAGTGTAATTTAAAAAGTATGCATGTTTTATATGCTTATATATATTACATGTATGTATTTCAAAGATATCAGATCTGGATATATAGATTGCACCAACTTCTTTTCCTCTTTCATTTGCCTGTTTAGACATAAATCCCAGCACATGCTGGGGAAACACAAAAGCTTTAGGGAGTTCGTGCTGGAGGAGATTAACACTATGAGGATTTACTACTGCAAATCCAGTGTGCAAGTCTTTGTCCCCCAGCTCAGACTCAGAGTAGTTCCTTTACTATGGCCGACAGTGGGTGAGGGCAGATGAGAGTTTTTTTGGCTTAACTGCCATTGCTCAGGGTCAACATGGTTATGTTTGGCTCTGGCAACAATACACAGCTGTGGGGCTTGGCTGCCTGCAGCTATTTTGCAAGAAGGAGTAGACTCATTTTTGTGGGGTTTCCTTCTCTTTCAGATCTTTCTCAAAGAGGTAAAGTTCAGCCCAAAAGAGAGGCATGGGCCAATGTCAGTCTGCCATTCACCAGAGTCCTTTTGGCCAACACTTTGTCCCCAGACTGGTGCATTTTTGAGGAGGGAGACCACCCTACTGGTGCATTTTTGAGGAGGGAGACCACCCTACCGGGAAATGCATCACTGGCTGTTGGAAATGGCCCCCGGATATGGGTTTGAGAACAGAAATACTCTCCATGTCTGCTTGTGAGTGCCTGTGTCTTCCTGACTGCATTGGTGCCTGGCTTTCTGCCCAATACAGAATGAGAAAAGATACCAGTGGGGCACATCTCCTTTTATTTAGGAAAGTTTATGTAGCATGTTAATGCTAAAGATAGGATTCAACAAAGCCTAAGAAGGAAAAAGGATTTTCTTTGCTGCTGCGTACATTTTTCACATCATAAAACCCTGTGCTACATCAAAGCACAGTTCTGATACGTGTGAATGACTTTATACCCCCAAACAGACTTTTTGAGGGACCTAAATTTTAAGCAATTAAGATCTGGAATTGCACAATCCTTACCAAAATTCCGGCAGCTTTACTGCGGGCAAACTTCACCACTAGGGAGCACTAACAGACAAAGATTTTTAGCGTTTCTCTGTACCGAACTACAAACGTGAAATAGGGAATGCAGTTAACACTGACACAATAAATATTTTAAATTGTGATTTTTTAATAACTGCCCACTGAGAAACTAGATGAATCAGGAGTAATGGGGCAAGAGATTTTAATTTATTTGATCAGTAGGCAAGGTCTGTAAATTGATACCAATCAAGAGCTCTGCTGATTCATCTCTGCAACTCATGGATATTTTTTCCTGATTTTCTGTATGGCTGGTAACTTTATCATGATTAAAAAAAAGACAAGTACCAGGCACCAAAGGAATCTTTCTCCACCAGATATAAACTTTCTAGTTCGAATGCAAAGTACATTAGATAGCTGAGAGAAAAATTTCTGTAGCAAATCGGGATCAGAGGTTTCTCATGATACTTGGCAGAGACTCAGAGGCAGACTGAGGAAAATCGGAACTGTAGCTCAAATCCCAGTCTACACAGCAGAACTGACTGAACAGAGTTTGTTGCTAACAGCTCACTCTGTACATCTTCAATTCCTCTTCCTCTTGCCAGAAGCATGACTATATGTCCTCCCTACCCTCACTTTCTTTCTGCGTTGGACACAAAACATCAGCATTGCTGGCAAGTCTGTGCAGAGCAGGGTGACATTAAGGATGGTGTCAGACTGCACTGTGAAATTGTCTGGCCGTTCTGGTCTTAGCTGTATGCTCCATCAGCCAGCTTCCATAGGGACGTTAAAGTGAAGGCCAGCTTCAAGTCAACACAACCTTTACTCTTGAATGGCTTTGTGGATACAGACCAATGTGTACAATAAACTGATCATTAATGTGAGATTTCACATCTTATCTCTTGCTTCTAACACTAGAAGATCGGATTAGTCTTGATTTTTCAGTGACTCAGGAGATACCCAAGTTGCAGCTCTATTTTCCCCAACAACCAGGGCACGCACTCGTGCCAGTGTCAGTTTGGCAAGCAGCCCTCCAACACCTCGTACCAATTCCCACAAAACACAGGCGGTTTGACTGGAGGGCAGTCTGCAGCCACTGCTCACAGAGGGTTTCCTCCATGGCTGGAACCATGATTGCAAGAGAATTCTCCAGGCAAACATGCCCATGCTGCAGCTGTCAAGAGGCACAAGATGCAAAGCTCTACACAGCTCTGATGCCGTGGATGATGGCACACTGAGCACTCTTAAGAGAACCCTTTTGGTTATGGTACAGAAAATTCACTGCATTAATCTAGCTTTTCATGCTATCCCAGTTCCAGTTGGATTAAGGCATGTTATTTCTCGCTCTTCCCAGTAGTCATATCACTGTAGTGAATGAGCTCTAAGCATCAAGAGAAGGTGTAATTGAATTCAGTAGGAAAGCTCTGGTTCACTTGTGCATTGCAATGCTGTTTAAGGGGACATTCCTGAGCACACACAGAAGGATGGCTTCTGTGCCACAGTGCTGCTGTGCCAGCCAGAGACATTGATTCACATCTGGGGACTCCTTAACTTCCTGAGGCACTGTGTATTAGAGGATATGATGGGAATGGGAGCAGAAGTGGGACAGCTGAGATGAAATTGAACTGAGAGCAGCAGATACATACCTGAATTATGCTTGTTAAGCTCTGGAAAGTTCTTTATAGTCATAGCACCTATCTAAAGTCTGGCTCACTAAAATTCCCAACAAGACACATGCTCAGTGGAGCAACAGAAATTTGGTTGGGGGGCAGAGGTGCGTGAACACCTTGAGATGTGAGAGGTCCCAAGGTCTGTGCTGCAACTCTGCCATGCTTTGACCTGTGACATTTTTGTGCCTAAAAATCAAACCATGGCTCTTGTCAGCTGAAATTGCAAATGCTCAACATCAGTGCTTATGAAAACTGTCATTCTGGAAAGCTTTTCCTCTGGTTGGTACATGCATAACCCAGACCCATTGCCCCTTCATCACAGGGTAATGCTGACTGCTAAGGAGCTGAAGATCAGCCTCAGCTTTGCAGAGCCCTGTGGTTTCTGACAGGACTGCTTGTCCTTTAAGGTCCCAGAGCCAGCAAACCCAGCTTCAGCAAACCAGGGAGTGAACTGCAAGATGCATGTGCAGGCAAGCTTACCTCTACTCATTTGGGCTCACGTCCTGAAATATCTAATACAACTGCTTGCAGTGAAGCTGAGCATCTGCTACCAGCATCTGCCAGCAGTCAGCCTTCTCCAGAGGAAGCACTGGATGATCCTCCTCTGTCTTTTCAAGGATACAGAGTCCCTTTGCCTGCAACCATCCCTGCAGGAAGCAGAGAGATGTGCTCAGCACTCCCTGCTGAAGCCTTTGGTATGCTAAGGCCACCCTGTAACCCCATCCAAGCAGCAGGAGCTGGCCCTGGAGGCTGGCAGTGCTTCGGAGCAAGGTGCTGTTTGCCCAGGTTCTAACACTGATGAACATGCACTTTGGGAAATGTGTAAGGAAAATGCAAGGCAGCTCTGTCCTGGTGGTAATAAACTCGGTCACGACTGCATTGCTGTAAAAACGTTTCAACACCATTCAGCTCAGCTGAGGTATTTTTGTTACATGGTAGTGTGAGTGGGAAATGTTGAACTTGAATGTGTGTGCAGTGATTGACAGGCTCACAGGGTGATCTGAAGCTATCCCACTATCTAAGACAGCTTTTAAAACTGAGCTTACAGCACTGAATCCTTCTTTAGAGCCTTAATGAGTTTAATGATCATCCCAGTACGCCAATGCTCACTTCACAAAAATAAACCAAAGGACAGAGAGTGAATTCAGGCAGGTTTCAGCCCCTTTAGCCAGCCCCACTGGAAACAAAAGATGATTTAAGGTGTGCCTGTTCTGCATATAAACAGGAGACCTGAGGCACTTCTGTAACTAGGCATGTGCCCTCCTCTGGAAGCAGTGGCTATTTTCATACCACAGCTCAATAAAGGAAATGTGAGAGGCATCTGTGCTTTGTTTATAGCTCCATTAGCCTTTCTTGAACTGTAAATTACTTGGCAGCAGCTGAGACAAAAGGGAAAGACAGGGCTGGATGCCAAAGGAAAAGTTTGAAGTTCACAGATAATTCAAGTCTTTCAGATTTTACTGCTTAAAATTATAGTTCCTATGAATAGTTATAAAACTCATTAGTGGAAATCGACACATTTACCCCATATTTAATTGTAGAACAGACTACTGTAAAATATGTTTTTTATATGTAAGTGTTTTATAACATTTCAACTATGACCATTTTCCATTACAGTCTTCACACTGGTGTCCTTATTCTTCATCAGGCAGTAAACAGAAAAGAGAATCGACAAATTGGGGTCTGGATAGTATACTTGAAATTTTCAGAGAGGCGAGTTAGGAACAATAAATTGTACTTTTCTCCCATTTCCAGCCCCCTGGTTTAACCACAATGACAACACTAAGAGAACATAAAGGCACAGCCTGCGAGGGCCAGCAGCAGGAAACATAGTGCTGTAATGGCATCTGGAGCATTATCAGTAGCACAGTTGTGAGTAATTGCATTAATTGCCTTTAATTACACTCTGTGACCTGAAACGGCCTGCTTCCAAGAAACACAACACACAAGCAATCATGATGGCCTTAGAAAGTGACTTGAACAAGTATATGCTTAGATCTTTCTATGCAGAGCCACAGCTGGAATGACAGATGTGTTCAGGCATATTTATGTGCTTGTTTTAAAGGCCACCCCATAACAGAAGTAGAGGAGCAAGCAGCAGGTCCTTCTTCATATAGGAAACCCTATCTAAAACTCCAGAAAGAAGACAAATCAGGAAATGGTGCTTTGCTTTCCTTTCCCTGGGACTACACATCACCTCTATCTTATGCAGCTAGTGCCATTACTCCCATAGAAATTTTTCAGGAAGCAGGTTACACCACAGTTTCTGCTGAATGGCAACTATGAATTATGAACTACCACAGCTTTCCACAAATCGTGAAAGGAATTTTGTCACAAATGCAGCTCTGTCATCTTTTTAGTTACAGTTCTAAAAACATGAATAAACATTTAGAAATATATATTTTTGTGGTGAGGCATTTCTGTCCAATGCTGGCCAGAATTTACTGATGAAATCCAAAAGTCAATGAAGGAGTTGCATTAGAAAGGCATTCTCTCCACTCAAACCTTAGGATGGACATAAACTCCTGATCCAGCTTCCCAGCAGCAGAGTCAGAGGCTGTGGTTGTGGATTTATCTAATGATGTTTTGCAGGTCACATGTACCTCCATGGCAGGCAGGCAGGCTCCCAAGATGGCTCTGCTGATGGAGTCGAGATGATTGTTTCTCTGTCACTCCCTGTGTTCTACAGTGGGATGGAGTTGGTGGTGTTGCCATGCTATCTTTACATCGTTCACCTGCAATTATGGGAGCTGTGCTCTCCTCCATGACTCAGAATGTTTTATTCATGATCCATTTATGGTAAGACAAAGCACAGGGGACTCTGATGATACTGAAACTCCTTTGCATGCTAATGGCTAGGCTTTCAGCTGTGGGTCTTTCTTATGCCTTGTGCTGACATTTGTAAGTCTGAAGGAGAGTGGCATTGCCAAACTTGCGGCATGTGCATTTACCTCCAGGTGACCTGCACACAGAGTGCAGCTGGCTCTGCAAATTTAATGTACATGCCTCTGTACCCAAGGATGCCTGTGTGTGCATGACTCCTTGCACACCGGTATGAAGAAGTGAGAAAAATTATATGGGATGATGATATGTCATCTGGCCAAGGCAGTCATTCTGCCAGACACCCTCCTTCTCACCCTTCCTGCTGAGCTCCTTCAGAGAGTGTGTTGAGACCTTCAGGCTGACCCAACTCCCAGCTCAGCTGCATCTGTCACCCTTAATTTCCTGAACTGCACTATAAATGCTTGCACACAGGAAAAAAAAAAAGCTGGGATGATGGTGTCTCCATTATGCCTACATGATTGACTCGTACTGCTAAGTCCTCTGTAGCAGACATGGGTGGGAACCCACACAGTTAGACTGATGAAGAAGGAAAACTGACTCCTTGCTCCCAACTGCAGATGTCTATGCAGTCACAGGCTGTCTTTTCCCGTGCCCAGCGTGTCACTAGGTCCTCAGTGACTCATTTTTGAGTTTATGATCTTCAGCCTTACTTGTATTAACACGTTTTGAGGCATTCAAGTGGTGGATCCAGCAGATCAAGCTGTGATCTTGCTGTTGTCAGTCTGCCTGTCACACGAGTCTTGGCTTTTTTTATTTATTTTTTTTTATTGTCTCAAAAATATACTGCAGAAAGCGTACGTGCATACTTAACTATCCAGGAACCTGATGGCTACATGGAACAGTCAACAAATACAACAACCAACTGTCAGCTCCACCAGGGTCCATACAATTCTTCTGACCTCCTACTCTGCAAGCAAGAGGAGAATAAAAGAATTTCAAATTCTCTAAGACAGCATTTACAAGTAACTGAGATCTTAGCTTTCCTATAGGTTTTAAAAACAACAAAGTCACTCTGGAAACCAGCAGTGAGTCTCTGACTCTCTCAACTGTCCTTGAAAATCCCATCCTAAGGTCTTGCTCGTGTTCTTATTGAAGTAATTAAATTAATGAAATTCACGATAGGGCAGCAGAGGGTAGTGTAGTCCAGACAACCAAGCACAAAGTTAAGAACCGGAAATTTTAACACTCAGTCCCATGCCTTCTTTTCCATGGATTATGCCAAGTCACTTACTTTTCTTGCCCTTTTCCTCATCTATTTTTAGACTCAGGCATTTATTCACTTATTTAAAAAATAATTTTTTTTCACCTCTAAATCCACTATATGATCTTCAAGTCATTAATTTTCTTGGATAAAGACATTGCTGACAAGCAGCTCTGCTTCTCATCACATGTTGCAGCAGCTCTGAGCACAGCCTGGACTCCCCTCCCTGCTCCCTGCCAACTGCAGGAACTCACACCGGGGAGAGAAGAGAGCACTACGCAGAAGGGAGGAACACACCAGAGGGAGTTCTGTTCTGTGCTTGTGAGCCACAAGGATGCAGGAAAGAGGCTGCTGATGGAGAAAGCTGGTGAAGATACAAGCCCACACTGCCTTCTGGAATTTAACTGCACAGGAAGGAGGTCTCATGACTAACACACCACACTTGGCCCTCTGGAGCATCAGCATTGCTAACTGCAGGTGTTTTGAGGCTTGTTTTCTCTCAAAATGGGAAGTCGGACCGGGACCTCTCCACTAAATCCTCCTATTCGCAGTGCTTGGGCACAAACAGCCCTGGCTCCTAGCTCCTGTGTATGTTCCCAGTACACAGACTCCGCAGCTGTGGCACTCATCTTTACTTGTCCAGTTTACAGTCCTCCACTGTTCCTCTTCTCTCCATCTACCCATCCATTCATCCACACATCTACTCACCCACTTTGTTTGCACAGAGGCTTGGTAGCACTCTAGGCTGCCCTGGTTATGGCTTCTCCTCCACATGTTCCTCCAGAGCAACATCGTATCCCTCTCCTCTGAGGCATTACAACGTGCTTTACAGACAACTGGAGGGGCATGCAGGCCTTCTGGTGACTATGGAAGGGATGTTCCAACATCACAGTTTTGGCTATACAATTTCCCATTTTCATGTTTGAGGTCAGCCTTGGTGAAAGAACCTAGGATGAGCTGAAGACTTCGTGCAGCATCAGTGTATTGCCATCACCAGACCCACTGTACGGGAACACTTGCTTAACAGCACCTTTGCCCTGAAAAGATATTAATAATGAGAGTTTTTTAGCACTGCTAATGACTGTGGGCCTTGTGTAGAAAGCTGACTGTACCACCGCATCAGGGGAACCTGTAGAAACAAATTAAGCAACATATATCAGAGATTTGCCTTCTTTTTGATCCTGTTCACCCCAACCAAAAAGGTCATGCAAAATATCTTTCATCTCATTAAAGGCAATTTAAGTCATTAATGTCCAGCTGACACTGTACTGTTAATTCAGCTCTGCAGAGGTGAGAAAATGGCCAGTGACCTGAATTTTTTAAACTGTGTAGGAACGTCATGGTGCAATTACAATGCTACAGCCACAGTTATCTCCATCTCTTCCATCTCTAGGTGTAAACAAGCTCTTTCTTCAGACACAGATTAGAAAAGGTCGAATTTAAAAGTAAGGTCATAAGCAGAGCGTTGGGAAGAAGGGTAAGGGAGTCTCCATTTTAAAATCCTTTTGATACTTTGTGATCACAGTGGCTGAAGCATTTTTTTTAATTAAAAAAAAAAAACAAAAAAAAAAAAAGCAAGACAGGTGAGAAGCTTCTCCTAGATGAAATGTCAGAGACTCAAGCAGTGTAAGTGTGCAGAGGAGGGATTAGTACAGTCACTAGAGCTGGAATTTTGGAGACTAAGATGATAGCAAAGAGGACCATGACCAAGCCCATGAAATAATATTGTTATTAAACAAGATACTGAAACACAAATTAGGGGTTTGGTATCACCACATTAATTCAGCTTCTTTTTTCTTATAAGTGAAGTGAGATTCAATTTCACTGCCAGGAATTTGGTTACATTGTTTTGACTATTGTAAAGGTCTTGTGGAAGAATTAGAAGAGTTGAGGAAAAGAAGGATCTGTTGCCAAAAAATAAATGAATTACCCAGAGTGTGTGCTATTTAATTAGATACGATCCAGTTGATATTTCATAGCAGCTGAGCATAAAGACTTCCCCTTTCTAGAATCTTCATAACCTGACTAAAATAAAGCACATTGTGATCCAGAGGCAGTTAAATTAAATTAAATAAAGCTAAAACAGTACTAGTACTGAAATTGTAAATAGTGTATTTGTAGGACACATTCTTTTACAGGTGAAACAAGAGAACAGTCCTGTACAACAGGGAGCTTGCACTAAGTGTTCTCCCAAAAGAAATCATGATTTATTTAACACAAATATTGCCTCCTGTATATGTGCATGCATGTGTGTTTATTATAGCGAGGCTTACTGCTTTTTGCCTAACACCAGGCAAGAATGCTGAAGAGGTGCTTCTTAAATATTGATTTAATTTTTTAAACACCACTTGAAGCCTAATTGCAGTATTCATTTGAGAATTTACAAACATGAGCAGCCAACTGATCTCTTCAAAGTCCTCAGGGATAACCACAAAAAACTGAATTTGTGTTAATTAATCCACAGCAGAACCTTGCTATCTGCATTCAGGTGAGTGATTTGCAGCTGCACCATCACCTTTTTCAATTGCAAAAGGAAGCAAACACTGCCATTTAATATCTTTGTGTTTTCTGCTAAATTCAGGGCTAACATATCCTGAGACTGTATGGATCTTGTATGGATGGAGCGTTGCAGTAAGAATTACCGTGTTTTATAATTCATGGCAATATAACTTTTATATCACAACAACTCTGAACGTAGCAGCAGAGGCTTACAAAGGCAGTCGTGCCACCCTTAATGGTGGCTGGTACTGGGAATAATATACTAAGCACTTGCAGAACAACAACTATGGCCTTCAGGACAAAATAGAACATCTTGCATTACATGTATTTGGCTCATTAATGTAGGATTTTATAGGTTTCTAAGCCTGTGTAATGCACTTGTCTTGATTAAAATCTTGGAATACCCAAAGTACCACACAAATGCATTTGAAAGTTTGGCTGGTGGCACTAAGGTAAATAGTCCCCACAGCCCCACATATACCCACATTGTGCATTCACTGTGTGTTTTCCGATAGCCCATTTTCTCCTGATTTGCGTGGTGAGCAACACTGTGAAAGGAATTATCACAGACTGATGCAACCCAGACCCTCTAAATCCTATTTAAGTATCACAAGCACACTTTCAGGCAGGGAGGAGAGGGGGAAGGGTGGAAACACTGTCCTGAAAGTGGATGTTTACTTGTCCTCNTGTCCTCCCCGCCAAAAAAAAAAATGTTCCTGCTGAACTTTGGGGTTTGGGAACAGAAGAGAGTAGAGGTGCCTGGGAAAACATTAGCTCACAATTAGCCACTGCACAATTCCTGTAAAACTCCCAATGGGAGTTGCGTGGGACTTGCAGGTCAGCCTGAGTGGCAGCATTATGAATGCCTGGTTATGCTCAAGGTCTTTAAAGAGCTTTAAACTAGGTTTGAAGGGGCAAAGGGATGAAACCAGGCTTACGAGAGATAAGCCTGGGGAAGAGCACACCAGTGTTTGAGGGACACCCTTTGGTCTGTCATCTCAGTGGAGGTGCAGAATGGCAGCAAAGATGCAAGGGTTATTGATGTATTAGAAACCACAGAAGGGCCTGAGAATGCTCATGTAAGAATTAGGGATTGTCCTCCAAAAAAGAGGGTGGGATCAATAGCCCAACTGAAGTACCTCTATGTCAATGCACACACCATGGGCAACACACAAGAGAAGCTAGAAGCCACCGTGCAGCTGGAAATCTATGATACAGCTGCAGTCATGGAAACATGGTGGGATGACACACAACTGGAGTGCTGCAATGGGTGGTTATAAGCTCTTCAGAAGGGATAGGGAAGGAAGGAGAGTCAGTGGCATAGCCTTTTATGTTCAGGAGTGTTTTGATTGTCTAGAGCTTCATGATGGTGGTGAAAGGGTCTAGTGTTTATGGATAAGAATCAGGGGGAAGGCCAACAAGACAGCTGTTATGGTGGGATTTTGTTACAGACCAGGATGAAAAGGCAGAAGAAAGCAGCTGGGAGAAAGCTCACAATTGCTAGCCCTTGGTCTTGTGGGGGATTTCGACTTACCAGTTGCTTGCTGGAAATAAAATACAGTAGAGAAGAAACAGTCTTGGCGGTTCCTGAAGTGTATGGAAGATAGATAATTTCCTGATACAGCTGGTGAGGGAGTCAACAAGGGAAGGCACCCTGTTGGACTTGTTGTTTGTGAATGGAGAAGGACACGTGAGTGATGTGATGCCAAAGGCCATCCTGGACCCGGTGATCATGAAATGATGTCAGTTCTGGTAGCAGTAAGGAGGGGCATTAGCACAACTGCCACCTTGGATTTTCAAAGGGCAGGCTTTGACCTATTTAGGAGCCTGGCTGACAGAATCCCTTGGGAGGTAGTCCTGCAGGGAAAAGGAATCCAGGAAGGCTGGATATTCTTCAAGAAGGTAATTGGAAAGGCACAGGAAGCCACTTTCCATCACTTCTCAGCAGTCCTGGCTCACCAGGAAGGTCCCAGTAGACTGGAGGTTAGCAAATGTGATGCCCATCCACAAGAGGGGCCAGAAGGAGGATCTGGGGAGCTATAGGCCTGTCAGTCTGCCACTGGTGCAGGGGAAGGTTATGGAGCAGATCATTTTGAGTGCTATCACATGGCACATGCAGAACAACCAGGTCAATCAGGCCCAGTCAACATGGGTTTATGAAAAGCAGGTCCTGTTTAACCAACCTGAAATCTTTCTATGACAGGGTAACCCAGTTATTGGATGAGGGAAAGGCTGTGGATGTTGTTTACCTGGACTTTAGTAAAGCCTTTGACACCATTTCCCACAGTACCCTCCTGTAGGAGAAACTGGCTGCTCATAGATTGGATGTGTATACTCTTTGCTGGGCAGAAGACTGGCTGGAGGGACAATCCCAAAGAGTTGTGTGAGAAAAGTATTCTGTCTGCCATCTGGACACACAGCTGAAACACAGAGGCACCTGGATGTGTAATGGAGCTACATTTATATGCTGACATGCCTGTGAACTGTCTGGGAGGTGTTACACATACAGGAGAGCCAGCTGCAGCTTTGAAGACAAACTTTGAGATCTAGGAAAGAAATGGATGAGCTGTCTCTGCCTATCATAAAAGCACAATTAACGGGATCCCAAGTGACACAGATTAGATTCATCAGTCAGAGAGACAAAGAAAATGCTGTTGTTCAAAAACAGCTGGAAGGTATAGATATTGGCAGTTGTCTTGTAATTTAAATGGGAATGATGTAGTGGAGGCTGCCTTCACCAGTGATGGGAAGGCTGTTTTCATTGCCCCATGGGCATCTGGACCTTAAGCCTCCCAACACCGCCATCCCCAGCTGCTTGCAAAACCCAGAGAGAAGCTCCTGTTTCCACTTTTGTCAAGTGAATATGACATGCTGGCAAACTAGAGCACCAGTATCTTACCCTCACCTTCTATCAGGCAAGCTCTGAGGTAATGGAGCAAATAGACCGAGAGCAGGCAAAACAGAGCAAAACCTGGGCACATCCTCACACCAGAAATGCTGAAAGAATCAAGCAGAAGGCAATCCCACGTTGAAAGATGGCACCTGACCCCCAAACAGCTGCACATATGCAAATATGCGTAACTCAGACAGGGAGAATCAACATTGGTTTTTGCTTAGAAAGGAAAAGGATCTTTTGTTTGGAAGGTCAATGTGTGCTCAACCACCTGCCACACAGGTTTTGTATAGCAATTACAGATGCATGAAAAACAACAGGAGATGAATATGCTTTGCCTCCTCCTTTACTCTTCTAAAGCTATCCATCCCCTCACTTTATAATCACAAAAATAGTGACAGAAAGGTCCTCAAACCACTTTTTTCCGTTCCATCTTGTCCAATTATTAGACCAGTATGGGCTTGAAGCAAGATACTCTACTTCCACATATCTGTTGGTACTTAAGTGCTCTATGCAACTATGAAAGAGCCTCAGAAGAGAACAGAAGTGCTAGAGACCAGCTGGCAGAGGGACCTGTTCCTGTGGAGCTGCCTGGGGCTGGAGCCCAGGGCTCCTCCACTACCAAAATATTTGGCTGACATGACACAGATTCACTATTTTGTGTTGAAAACTGTATATTTCAGGAAATAAACTTCAAAGAGTAAATAATCAAACCAAAACCCACAGGCAAGCTTGTAAAATATGAGAACATGGGACAATTCCTCTTTGTCCTCTCTCCCCTTTAAGTGCATACTCATAGGTAAGTGCTCACACATACGCACATACAATATTTACAGGGCAGAATCATTGTTCCTTTTTTCTTAGAGGATAGAAATATATAGATTTACTGACAAATCTTTGTAAACACAGTTTGTCTCAGATCATTTATACAGCCCTTCAGAAAAATGACAAAGTATTTGCAATCATAAATTCTCAATAGATAACACATTCTCAATAGCGCTCAGATCATTAATGCTACAATATTTAGCACTTGCTCTGAAGTAAGAAAGAACTTGTGTGGACCTGTAAAAAAGTCCCATTTATATTTATTAACAAATCGTTTATGAGACTGCACTATGTCCCACAAGACAAGACCAAAGCATTGTGCAGAAGAACATAGATATTCTGCTCCCCTGAAGGTTCCACCAAACCACTTAGAATCATAGAATCATTTAGGTTGGAAGAGACCCCTGCGATCATCGAGTCCAACCATCAGCCCTACTCTACAAGTTCTCCCCTACACCAGATCCCTCAACACCACATCTAATCTACTCTTAAACACAGTCAGGGATGGTAGCTCCACCACCTTCCTGGGCAGCTGATTCCACTGACTGACCACTCTCTCTGTGAAAAACTTTTTCCTAATGTCCAGCCTAACCCTACCCTGCTGCAGCTTGCAGCCATTCCCTCTTGTTCTGTCGCTAATTGCCTGTGAGAAGAGACCAGCACCAACCTCTCTACAATGCCCTTTCAAGCACTTGTAGAGAGTGATGAGGTCTCTCCTCAGCCTCCTCTTCCCCAAACTTCCTTCCACTTACCTGATTGATGCAGCAAAGGCTGTAATAGGAGCTGTAGGACATTGGTATTAAACACTGCTGGTTAATGGTATCAGCTCTTTGTCAAGATTTTATCCACAATGCTCAAGAGAGAGGAAAAAAGAGCTCCTTGCATTAGTAGCAGGTCAAGCATTTGGTTTGATATGAAAAGTCAAACATTCCAGTCCAATTCTCTGTTCTTCTGCACAATGCTATTGGACTAAAAGGTACTACAGATTGCCAGTGCAATTCTCCAAGCTATTTATTTACTTCGTCTAGAAAGAATGTCAAGAGTTTTTTCTGAATTTAGTAACATATATACAAGTTCTCACATCAGTTACTTGGTCTTTTAATCCATTTTCTAATCTGAACTGCACAAAGAGAATATCAGGAGAAAAGCTCTACCATGTTAAACATTATGATTACATGCAAATTGACACACTTTAGATATTATGTGTTAACTGCAGCCTTTGCACAACTGACACTTTCAAAGCACAGAAAGAGCAGCCCTAAAAGTTGAAAAGCAGCTTCATCATAAATTGTTGATCTACATTTTTCTTTGTCAAGTTGTTTTAGCAAGCTCTAATTTAGGACTCAGGCTTTATAAAAAAGAAAGCATGCATAGGGAAGATGACAAACATTCAAGAAGAGCAGCAGCAGCAGACGCCATGTTTACTTGCTTCACCAGCAAACAGGCTTAGGTGGCTCCAGGAAGGGTGGGGTTCCATTTACTTTCATCTCGTCCTGTTTCTGGTTTTAAATTGCCAATTCGTCATCATCAGGCTAAATTGCAGACACATTTTATAAAACCAGAACCATTTAGTTGAACCCTTAGAATGCTGAGACCCTACCTGTTTGCTTTCTTCTATACAGAGAGGTAAGGGAGCCCAGGGCACCAGCTCTTAATAAATTATTGCCAATAAAACTCAAAGGCTAAATTTCTTGTATCTTGTACTCTGTAATGGCCAGCTGGGTGGTCCCTGCTCTGCTTCTGCGGTAAATGCAAGGAGCCATAGTCCTCACTAAAAAAGCAAAGAGAATTGCTACTACTTGCAGTAGTAGCTGGTGTTGCATGATACAACAGCCTCCATCGATTTTCCTTAGCCATGAGATACACCAGCTCTGCTTGGCTGCGCTTCAAAGAGGAGGCAGCTAATTGCCTCAACTCTTCCAACTTCGACTTGGCCATTCACAGGCTAAAAACCCAGGTGCTTGCGGTAGTGCTGTTGGGTTGTGCAAGCCGCTTTTTGAGGGAAGTTCCCCCTCCCTTCCCTGTTACACGCAGGCTGATTGATTATGCACACACACAAAAAAGGTTCAGCCAAGTTTAGCTTGCACATTTAACTGTTCTAGCAAGGAGAATACAGATTACCTGATTTTCTTGCAGAGTACATTGCCTGCGCAAGCAGATGTACAGAGTAATAATCCTCGTATTACAAAAAAAGCACCTGATCTGACCATATTAGAGCGTTAGTAACGCAGTAATTTAAGCAGATGACAAACTCGTCTCTGAAAGGCTTGACTAATTGGAGCGCTGCTATTTTGTGCAAGTCCATGAGTCGTGGGTATGATTACCTATTTGTAAAACTATGTAGTTAATTATCCCAAAGCATTCAATGTGGAAGCTTGCTTTTCATCTGGAAAAGGCTATTGCGGTCTTTATTTCATTGAACTCAGCGCATGAAGACACAATAGCTTGTTAGATTGGTCTATGGAGACAAGGCGTGCAGGTCAGCTTGATACCAGGCCCTGTGACAAGCTGTGACTATGGCTAATAAAGTAGTCCTGGCTCCCCACTCTGCTGTAAATTGTGTGCACAAATCTTTAGTCCACACGAATACTATTAACACAAATGTGGGTTGGCTGAACAGCCAGGCAGTCTTAGGAACATACGTACATCGAAGAGATGAATGAAGGCATTGCAGGATCTTCCCTTTTCTCCGACATGATGCTTCTACTGTCTAGCCAAGGGTGGATGGATTAACTATGGACTTAGATGAACCTGAATTATTCTGTGACCCTGTGATAACAAACCAGTGGGGCTCTCAAGGGTCAGCATCCAAGCAGAGTTTACCTATACATCTATATAACATGACTTAAGTGTTTTACTATTCATCACTAAACAAGTGCTATTGGATTTTGATTTGTGTGAAAGCTTATGCTTTATTTACCAGCCAAAAGTAATAACTTTTCTTTTCTTTCTGTTATGAGACAACAGCTCCTAAGTACCCTCCCTGAGATGTGAGCAGTTTAGGAGCTCCCTGAGATGAATCCATTCCTTGTGTATTTATTTTCAATAAATTTATTTTTCATGAACTTGCCTGTACGCCCTTTGGGCTGGTGAAAATATACACCACCTACCACAGCATCCCATGGCAAGGAGCTCTGCAGTGTAACTACACAGCAGGTGAAAACCCTCTCCTTTTGTCTGCTCTGAAAGTGCCACCAGCAAGATTCAGCTGATACTTCCTCCCACCTGTAGGCCACCAAGTGCAGTCCATCCTTTCTACACCACTCGTGGTTTCATAGCCACCTGTCATACCTCCCCTATCAGCCTCTTCTCCTGTCTGAAGAGCCCTGACTTAGTCTTTGCTGTGGTGGGAGTTATCCACAACTTCGTTCATCCTTGTTGCCCTTCTCTGAGTCTTTTTCGTATCTGTCACATGCTCCTTAAGTCCGGGCAACCAAACTGCACTAAGTGCTTGATATGCAGATGCTGCTTAGACAAACACAGAGCATACTGATGAGATCTGGTTTGTTTCTATTTCTTTCATCATGAGCCCTACTGCGATTTGCTTTTTTGACCTTCAAAGCAGATGAATTTTATCGCTCCATTATTTACAGTTTGTTTCAGTGCTGATGCCTACAGTCATTAGAGGATCAAAAGGTAGGCGGATGACAAACACATGTTTCTCAATAGCCTGGAGAATAGGCTACAGCCATTCACTGCCTATACTCACTGCTAATTGCATTTTTAATTTCAGTTAAAATATAAATCCAGACACTTATTATTGGAACAATCCATTGCCAATGGGATTATTAAAATAAATTGTTCACTTTGGGAGCTGGCAGTGACTCTGGGAGCTACAAGACTTGAGCATGTAAAAGTACATCCATTATGTTTTACTTCTGGCAACTTTTCATGCTTTCTATTTTTTGATGTTGTAATTAGAGGAAGAGAAGAGTTGAATTTTATGGGGTAGCACTAACCTGACCAGAACTCTTTACTGTCTCCCTTTGTGTTACATATGGTTTTTTAAAGGCATCAGCATCTGCACAGGCAGTGTTCTCATGTATCATCAGACCACTATAGGATGGAGACAACTCATATTTGGAATAAAGTAGCTATTGCAACATCAGGCTAAAGTTGCCCTGCTGATCCTTCTGTTAGAGTAGTTTAGGAAAAAAAAAAAAAAAAAGGGGGAGAGAGAAGAGAACCACTTTTGCAATGAGGAAAATTCACTGTGTACTGAGCAAGCAATACTCTCCCACTAGTAGGACAGTACCTGTGGGGAAAGAAGAGGAGGATGAGAGACATTTTAAGCTGCAGGCAAATTTCATCCATGGTTTTCTGCAGACAGAGAGACCTCCTTGGCACTGCTTGTCTTTACCAGCATCTTCTTCTGTAACCCTGGCAGCCAGTGCCTGGCTCCTTAACTTCAAATGGGGCCATGTGAGAGGGCACAGAGAATGCAGGAGCAGTGCACTTGGGCCTATGGCTCATTAGGAGAGGTGAGCAGAAGAGGTTTGTCCTGAAAAACAAACCTTCTGGCCTTGCCAAGAAGAAAACATACTGTGAACCATAAACTCCCATATGTTGCCATCAGAAAGTCTTTAGCTTCCAACATGCCACACTTCATCATGGGAAGCTGAAAAGCTCAGCCTTGCTGACGAAGCTCCTTGGTGCCGGGCTTGTCTGCCTCCCTCTCTGAAGAGCAGGACCTCAACCATCACAGGAGGCGTGAGGGAGATGAGAGTGGGAACCCGCCTGCTGGCTGGCATGTCTAGAGCCAGGCTTGAAGCAGTGGCTTGTCTGCTCCACCAACACCTGCAGGCAAGCTGGGCCACCATCAGTGGTGGGCAGGGCTCACCATGCCCACATGAGATGCAGGCAGCAATAATGAGAAGGCCCAAGGGAGCAATGGGACCCACCCAGAGATCTAGTCCCTGCTTTTCCATCACCCTCCTTCTCACAAGATACCACCAGTGGCAAAAGTCAGCAGCATGGGCTCATGCAGGCTACATTCGGGTGCTGGAGGCAAACAAGGCTGGAGAGCCCCGCCAATGAAGGAGGCAGACAAAAGCCTGCTATGGCCCCAGCAGCGCAAACACATCACAGCATCTCATGGTATTCATTTCCACAATATCCAGGTGGAAATGGTACTCCTGCTGTGATGCCCTCATGGGGCAGTCCACTAACATGATAGCACAGCCTGGGTCTAACACACAACTCCACGCTGTATCATAACATTTTGTTTAAAAAGACTCCTACATGAGAAGACTTGAATGCAAAAATGAAGCCATAAACCAAGAATACAGGTACCAGAACTTTATTAGATGTTTCACTGGATACAAAGAAACTGGATTTTATATTACTCTTTTTTTTTTTTTTTTTTAAATACACTAAATACACATTCTCATCATAAAAATTCACATTTGCTATACAGAACTGTAGGCATTTTTTACACAACATTTATTAAAGTACCACTGAATAGATCCTAAAAAGAGAAGGTGCAGCTGTGTGAACCTTTGTGGCCACAACACACAGGGAGCTCCATGTCCTCAGTATTACACAATCGTCCTTCCCACCAAAATGGAGAAAAGTCATTCAAATGCATTAACTCTCATTGGGAATAATAAGGCTTCTGTACAGAGACCCTGAACAGTGTCAGGAGGCAGTGTGGCAATCACATCCTAATCATCACCTACATAATTCTAAAGCTACTGGTAACTGAGGCAGTCAAAAACTTAACAACTGTTCTGGCAAGCCCAGATACTTCCTTCTTTTTATTTTTAAAATTGTACTTTAAATCACATATATTTATTTTCAATAATAGTATTTTCAATAATTACACATAAACCCAGGATTCTGCTTTAAGGATCTCAGCTTCACAGCAAAACTGATTTTGGCTACTCGAAGAACCTCTCCTGATCAAACTGACTTTTGTAGGACCGAGAGCTGAGTCAAGAGACTTGTGCATGTCATCTCACTGCAGAAAACAGAAGAAAGCCTAGTGTACCTCCATCTCAGCAGATACTCATTGGCATACCATGCAGTCTGTTTTTAATTTGGAGGGAGAAAGTTTATAACTGAGTTCTCATCGGTCAAGGTGAGGCCCATCTAAGAGGACATGTACATAACCTGGAGCATGCAGATAAATCATTCTGGGACATCTAGATCATAGAATGGTCCAGGCCAGAAGAGACCTCTACGGTCATCTAGTCTGGGACAATGCCATCTTTCAGCCTAATACTTAACATCATATTAAGGATCTGTGGATTGCTACGGTGTACAGAGGATGACAAACCTGTAACACTCAGTTTGAGCAAGGTTGCCCCCAGCTGGCAGTTAAAAGGATGTGTATGCAGAAGCTGACAAGGAACACTGAGCAGAGGCAGAAGAGAAGAATGGGGAGATGCTGCATTTTAACTAGACATAGATAACGAAAGGTGGTGTGAAATCAGACTTCTCCCTTGCCTCAGCCACTGTTCAGGTGGGTATGATTGAAGCTGAACTCGCATCAAATTGAACTCACAGCCACACTCCACCTATTCCTGTCCGGCCAGCCGGGCACAAGATGGACCCCTCTTTGCTCAGTGCATCTTTCAGAATTAGCCTTGGCATCAGGCAGAGGCATCTCAGNCATATATTTATTTTCAATAATAGTATTTTCAATAATTACACATAAACCCAGGATTCTGCTTTAAGGATCTCAGCTTCACAGCAAAACTGATTTTGGCTACTCGAAGAACCTCTCCTGATCAAACTGACTTTTGTAGGACCGAGAGCTGAGTCAAGAGACTTGTGCATGTCATCTCACTGCAGAAAACAGAAGAAAGCCTAGTGTACCTCCATCTCAGCAGATACTCATTGGCATACCATGCAGTCTGTTTTTAATTTGGAGGGAGAAAGTTTATAACTGAGTTCTCATCGGTCAAGGTGAGGCCCATCTAAGAGGACATGTACATAACCTGGAGCATGCAGATAAATCATTCTGGGACATCTAGATCATAGAATGGTCCAGGCCAGAAGAGACCTCTACGGTCATCTAGTCTGGGACAATGCCATCTTTCAGCCTAATACTTAACATCATATTAAGGATCTGTGGATTGCTACGGTGTACAGAGGATGACAAACCTGTAACACTCAGTTTGAGCAAGGTTGCCCCCAGCTGGCAGTTAAAAGGATGTGTATGCAGAAGCTGACAAGGAACACTGAGCAGAGGCAGAAGAGAAGAATGGGGAGATGCTGCATTTTAACTAGACATAGATAACGAAAGGTGGTGTGAAATCAGACTTCTCCCTTGCCTCAGCCACTGTTCAGGTGGGTATGATTGAAGCTGAACTCGCATCAAATTGAACTCACAGCCACACTCCACCTATTCCTGTCCGGCCAGCCGGGCACAAGATGGACCCCTCTTTGCTCAGTGCATCTTTCAGAATTAGCCTTGGCATCAGGCAGAGGCATCTCAGACAGAAGCCATGAAGGTAGAGCTAGTCCTCGCTGTAGGAATGGCAGAGAGGTCATACTTACAGGCAATGTAGAGATTTCCAAGTGGAGCACTAGGTTCTGCAAGCCACTGGGAAATTATTATAGCTTCATAATTAAAGTTGCCAGAGCTCCTGAAAGCAGAATGCTGCATGTGGGCAGGGCAGGCCAAGCTGCTCAGCCTCTAACATCTATTATTTTTACATAAGGATTTTTACAGTCCACACTAAACTACAGCAGGGTTCAAAGCTTTCCTGTGAATTTACAGCTACATTCTAGCACAGGACATGAGCAGTATTGCATAGCATCCAGGCACTTCCCAAAGCCAGGGTACCACCACCCTGCTATCATGACTATCCCCAGAAGATGAATATTAGGCGATTCAATTACATGATCACAATTACAGCTGGTATCAGCGGGAGCTGTGTGTGCACAGAAGTGATTTGATCTGCGTCACACTGGAAATCACATCTGTACCACCTTGTACAATCAAGGTAGTCAATCAGGCAAACACCCTATTCTTTATCTACCAATACGTGAGTGAGCTCAAAGTAACTTCAAGTTTAACTCCTCAGTGCCAAAAAGTGAAGGAGTCAGCCCTACAGACAATCATTGGTAACATTTTAAATCAGAACTGATAATTATGGGATTTAAACATCATTATGTGAATGCATTAAGGCAGGTTACATAACTGCCCTTTCCCTTTAGGATTAATTATTATTTTCTCATACATTGTAGACAATCTGTACTCCCATACACGCACATATCTACGAAACAGCAGCACAGTAAAAACTAAATAGATCACTGAACTCCAACATACTTGTAATCAATACATTACACACACTATACAGCATATTTAAACCACATTATCAGGTAAACACATACAATTCAGAACAACATTGACTGTATGTAACATAGAGGCTACCACTGAGATATGGCAAATACATCTTACACACTATTAGCTTTTACTTCACTGAAAAGGCGTTTAGAAGTTTAAAATGGTGTTAACTGAACTCTTGAAATCACCAAATAGCTTACTCAGTTGCTAATACCTAGTGCTCCCTATACTTTATTCAGGATAAACAGCACTGGGGCTGTGGTTTGTTTTTTTTTTTATATTGTAGAGTTAAGCAAGCTCCACAATTTCAAATTCCCTTTGCAACACAGCATATACTTACTACACACTGACTATCAGCTCCCCTCTCATCCCAGGGTACAGGTTTAGTAAATACTTTGGAGTTACTAGAAACGGTATAGATTTGTATCAGTATGACGGAAAGAGTTAGCCCAGCATACAGAATCATACATTCCCTCTCACACACGTATGCATATATATATACACACATATATATATACACACATACGTGTGTGTGTTCAAAAGAACAGCTTGAAATGGCAGGACCTACAAAACCAGTAATGTAACCAACAGCAAATTAATAGAAATAACCCACTGATTTTAAAACTAGGCTCCTGTGGTCTGATTCCCACCCTATCCCTCTCCACACAAGGCAGAAATCAGACCCCCGGACCATCTGCTCTTTGGTCCAAATTGCTGCAGGTTGGATCAGTACGGAATAAAGACATCTCAGCTTGTGTAAAACCAAAAAAATGGAGGCAGGCAGGTTTATACCAGCTGAGACGCCGCGTGTGCTGTGCAGCACAGTAGCGATTTTTTGAGTATGACTGAAAAGAAAGGATCAAGTAATCACGTGAAAAAGTCGGAGAACAAAAGCCTGGATGTGTATAAAATGAACCAATGGGGAAAATGAGCACAGGAAGAAAAAAAACCAATAAAAATGTTTTGGCAGAGAATGACATGACAGTTTGAGTAAACAGATGCTTATGAAGATCAATAGTGTAGACAGGTATTTTTCTTCTGATGGGCTGATTACAGTCATCTAATTTCCCGTGTAAAATTCCTCATAATACATGTGTAGAAACCTCTCAAATGAATCAGGTCAGAACTACCCATCTGACCCAACCCCCCAAACACATTTCCGCTTGAAATCAAAGAGAGTTTTAGCTGCATATGGGTGGTAAAACCGGGCTCTTGAATGGTCCAGTTGTGCTGCATAGTCCCTTCTGGCTTGTTCTTTTCTAGCAAGATCTCCCAAACAGTATCAGCAGGGAGTGAATCCCTATCAGGACTTAGAGTTTTGGGGCCTCGCAGACGAAATCACCAGAAAAGCGTAGATAATATCCCCACTTTTTTGTTTTAGTAATTAAGGCAAGTTTGTTTACCTGTCCCCAACATAAAGTGCTGTGCTTCTCCAACAGAAAGAAGATTGACAGCTAAATGAAAACATATTTTTTCTGACCAAAATTTAACATTTTGCTAAGATTTTTTTCCCCCATTAATGGAGAAACTACATGATTTGTCTTTTATCCTGCTTATCAGAGGATGTTGGTGTTGGTTTTTTTTTTTTTTGCTTTGCTTTTATTTTCCAGCACCCAAATAATAATTAGAATAAAACTGACACTAAGCAAACATTTCATAACAATGCTAACAAGCCCAAGATAGCTCTGTGTTTATTCATATATACAGACACACACACAGACACACTTCTTAAATAGAGCAGAACATTTGCTGTAAGTACACCTCTGTGTAAGCAAAAAGCTTAGTGTGCCTGGTGTGTGTTTGACTGGGAGGTCCCAGGAGGGATTCAGTGTTGTTGATGCTCCCAGATTTAACAGAATTTCAATCAGAATCCAGAAAAAAAAAGAAACTTAGATTTTGCTCCACCCAAGGATTCAGACTACTTTATCATAAAGGATAGGTTAACTCTTTTAACTCTACTTAAGCAGCTAAGGATGACATAAGAGTCTGGAAGTAAACAAATCCAGCTCAATGGGAAAATGAAAAGAGCATTTCATAACACCTCACCAATAAATAAGCAAACATTTACATGTTTCTATGTTCGACACCCACATAAGGTGGGTTCAAAAAAAGCATATGCTCATGTTTCATTGTATGTGTCAGTTACGTCAATCTTGTTTGGAGAGCATGTGGAAACTGGAAACAAAGTGCACCAACCCACCCCTTACCTTGCTCAGTTGTGGGTGAAAGCACTAGAATTCTACCCCTTGTTCAATGCAAATATGGGCTGTGACTCTTGGTAAATTTTTGAGACAGTTTAGGGAAAGTTTTAATGCTGTAAAAAACCTAACTGGCTTAGATCACAGATTTCACTGGAGACAAATTTTACAGTTCTAATCTATACAGAAAAAACTGCTACCAAAGCAGGCATCATGACTTCATAAAAGTCTTTTCAACCAAATTTATAATATTCCTGTCCAGAAACCCAAATATCATTATGCAAGTGTGCATGAATGTCTTTGTGTCATATACATACATTTAAATGTGTCATTATACTACACATACACTTAAAAGTTTCTTTATGATACACAGACACGCACACTTTTTCCAAGGCACCCTCTCAGTACAAAATAGCAGCAAGTATTCATTTTATTCCACTTTTTCCTAATTAAAAACAACAACAAAACCCCTATAATGCCCATAACCCATCTGTTCAATAAGACCATTTTTGTTTTTCTAAACTCTGATGGTAGATGATAGTCCTTATCATCTGACAGAAAATAGCAAAGGACTGAACGATGCCATTCTCTTCTCTCACTCAACCAAAAGTCCTAGCAGTATCAATGAAAACTAGATCTTAGTCTTACTCCATATGCCCTGCAATATTTCAAAGACCATTTTCCATTATAACGTCTAATGCTTTGCACAAATGAAATGTTTTTCTTTCCAAAGTTGTGTGCCTGTGCGTTGATGCGTGCAGGAGACATGATGGATTGCATTGCAACCAGTTAGGTGTCATACAGTGGCAATGCTCTCATTTTATAAATCACTATGTTTTCCATATATTTGAACTCTATATATATTTCAGGATGATCAGCGATTCTGCTGCATTCAGTAGACTTCCAAACTTATGGTATGTTGCATTACATCCCATGAACAATTTAAGGACTATAAAGCATTGTTACTAGCAAGAAATTGAAGTACTACACTGTTTAGTACAGCAATTTTTCACTGATGAAACTGGCACTGATTTTTTTTTGTAATCAGCAGAGAAGTGTTGTGTTTGTAGCTGCCTAAAAGAGAAGTTTATACTGCACCTGTTTTTTTAAATGCAGTCTTAGTTCTGTGGAAAGTAGGTTTCCACTATGGGATAAAATCCTGTCCATCTGACAGTACACACAATTTACTGATCATATGCCCAACCCATGCTAAATACAAGAGATTTTCCTACTAAATTCAGTGGATGTTGGGTCAGGCTCTTAGATGCTGAATCCTGGGATGGAGTGTTGCTCAAAGCTGGCCAAACTTTGTTCCTGATAGAACCAGGGAAAATTTGCACTGGTAGCTCCTAGTACAGAGTTAGGCCAGCGTCCCAGATCTGCTGACTTGACCTATGGCAGAGACGCTGGAAATCCCCATTTTGCGAATGAAAAGCAAGCAGGATTTAGGCTGTGTTTTGTGCAAGCTACATAATACACCATGTTCACTGTCCACTGATTTTGCGTGTGTTAAAGGCATGACTTTAGATTTACTTCACAAAGGCATTTAAACCTGTAGCTCACTGATAAATACGATCAGTTAAACTACCTAATAGATGAAGTGTAGCGGCTTAAAATTTTTGGGCCAGATATACTGTCCTCAGTCTCCAGGTGTAATGTCGACACCACAGGAATCCTGCTGTGAGCAGGCAGAGGGCAATATACATCCCATTGCTCTGAAAGCAACAAATGTCTTGGCACTGTTCATAACCATAGGAGACACATGAATCGCATTTGGTATCTTATGGAAAACACGTAAATGGCCTTCTTTTATCAAACACTGTAAACGTTTGGTTTTGCTCTTCACATGAAACACAAATGTAAGAAATGATCATAACTGATTAAAGCACTTCCCTTAAGCCCACCCACTAAAGACCTAAACACCTCAGCATGTTATAGGAAGGTGTTTCACAAGACAATGCTTTTTAAATGCTTTTTTTTTTTTTTTTT
>VZTM01004329.1:64438-76592 GCA_013400555.1 Jacana jacana
CAAAAAGCAAATCAGATTAGCCAACAAAATCTTATTGCATAAAAAAGCAGAAGACGACAATATTGTAAAAACCCAATACCTGAACAAAAGATTCCATTGACCTCAAAGATTTGATCTAGGCTAGGCAATGCTGCTTATGATTGAAATTCACAGAAAAAACCCATACAGATCACCTTCCTCCCGTAGTGCCATCTTGAAAGTGGATTACATCAATGACTGTAAGAAAGCACACGTTGCTCAGTTTCAGTACAAATATCTCACATGCTCACAATAATTATTAGAACAAGCCTGCTTTAACATTCCTCAGGGTGCCTTTGTGCTAGCAGCACAAACCTTGTTCACCCTTCCTTGTAATTTCCACTCTCTGCATGCCTTGAACTAGTAATTGTTCTCATTAAGGGATTTAGTCATAAGAACAAACCATGCTGTGTGGCAGCCACCTACATGACTGTGCTCACAGAAGCCCAGTATATCCCATGGTCTCTGTAGATATCTTTGCAGCATTGAAGAAATGATCTTGCACAGGTGGATATACAAGCCTCTGAAGCCCATAAACCCTGACAGCACCACTGCCTCTGTGCTGGGCAGGTCCTGGCTCCCCGATGGAGGATGTTGATCTCTGTGCTTAAGAATCTCACTGGAGCTCTGATACTGATGGTTTAGATTCCAACCCTGCCAGCACTGAAGACAGCCCAGCCATGTGTGTACAGGCCACACTTGTAGACACTCAAGGCTAGTAATCTCTGCTGTTACTCCACTAACTACAGAAGTGTAGTCATACTGTAACTACAGCCACAGCTCCATCGTGCTAATGGAATAATTTTGTCTAAGAAAATAGTGTCAAAGAAACATAGAACTGATTTTGTTGGAAGGGACCTTTAAGATCCTCTAGTCCAACCATCAACTTAACTCTGACAAAACACCATCACTAAACCATGTCACTAAGCACTATGTCAAGCCATCTTTTAAATTACTCCAGGGATGGTGTCTCAACCACTTCCCTGGGCAGCCCATTCCAATGGTTAATAACCCTCTCAGTGTAAAAATGCAGTCTGAATCTCTGCTGGTGCAACTTGAGGCCGTTTCCTTTTGTCCTATTGCATGTGACTTGGCAGATAAGACTCAAGCCTGCCTCTCTACAACCTCCTTTCAAGTATTCATAGAGAGCGATAAGGTCTCCCCTCAGCCTCCTTTCCTCTAGGCTGAACAACCTCAGCTCCCTCAGCCTCTCCTCATAAGACTTACAATGCTTATATTACCAACTCATGCTGGTAATAACGACACCAATGCCGCTACTGAAACTGCACACGAGGCAGGCTCTAGCTCTCCTGAGGGTAACCTTGTCTTCCAGCCCNGTCTAAGCCTCCCCTGCTGCCACTTCAGACCATTTCCTCCAGTCCTGTCATTATTCATTTGGGAGGAGGCCAACACCCACCTCTCTACAACCTTCCTTCAGGTAGTTCTAGAGGGCAATGAGTTCTCCCCTCAGCCGCCCCTTCTCCAAACTAAACATGCCCAGTTCCCTCAGAGACTCAGAGGTCTCTAGACCCCTCACCAGCGTCATAGCTCTCCTCTGGACACACTCCAGCACTTCAATGTCCTTCTTGTTATAAGGGGCCCAGAAAAGAACACAGTACTTGAGGTGAGTCCTTACCAGTGCCAAGTACAGAGGCATAATCACTTCCCTACTCCTGCTGGCCACACTATTTCTGACACAGGCTAGGATGCTGTTGGCCTTCTTGACCATCTGGGCACACTGCTGGCTCATGTTCAGCCGGCTGTCCACCAGNTTGCCTCAACCCGGATCCCTGGATCTTCCAGATCCTTTTCTGCCACGCATCTTCCCAGCCACTCTGCCCCAAGCCTGTAGCATTGCCTGGGGCTGTTATGACCAAAACGCAGGACCCAGTACTTGGCCTTATTGAATCTCAAACAACTACCCTTGGCTCAACAATCCAACCTGACCAGGTCCCTCTGTAAAGCTGTCCTACCCTCAAGCAGATCAAGCCTCACATCTAGTTTGCTGGTGTCTGCAAAGTTACTGAGGGTGCACTCGACCCCCTCATCCAGATCATTGATACACACAAGGGTGGTTGGGAAAATCACAAGACTCGGAGGCTTGAGCAGTGGTAGAGGAGAAGGGGAGTGGCACATTACAAGGGTTTGACTATGGATTGAGATCAGTAACTTTGGTGAAAATAGGAAAATGTAGAATATATCATGTATTTGCACTGACCAGGAAACAGGTGGCACCAAACTGCAGCCCTTCACTTCCAGCAGGGACAGAGAGCAGGGGGATGAAAGTGATATGACTGGACACGGTGTGAAAGGACCTCGTGGGAATGGCTGTGGTCCAGCCCCAGCCTACCACCACTAACCTTGGCACCATTGGCCAGATCCATCACATCACCCATGCTGCCCAGCAGCTCCTGCAGGGGCTCTCAGACCCACCAAAAGGACTGCATGAAAAGGCAGAAAATGGAGGAGACCTGGGCAGTAGGGACCTACTTACGCTGGGCAACACAGTGTCATGCAGAGACATTTAATATGGCTATATTTCTTCTGATACCACAACTTTTATTTCTAGGTGGCACCCAAGTAGGCCAGTCTGAGGTATTAATAATTTGGGCACGGTGTGGGTATCAGGATGGCTGCTTAATTCACACATGCAAATATGCCCTACATCACCATTTCCAGCTTTTTTGTTGTTTTTGCTGAGAAGCCATGTACTTTGTCGTGCAGCACTGCAACAGTGATTTTATTTTACAACCCAGTAAAGTCGTGGCTCAGCTTTGACAGTTATTTCTTTACCTCTATTTTCCTTATTCTGTTTGCTTGCTCATATAAACAGCAATGTGCACAGATTTCTTCTTAAGTTCTTCCTTTCTTTCAGGAACCACTTTCTGATGCACTAAAGAACTCAGCTGAGAAACGCTGCCCTGCATGACAAAGCTTGCATAGCTCTTTTCAAAGCTATTGAATATTCAAGACTTTTCTTTCTCTTTTAATTTATCAAAGATCTCAAGTGGACTCCACTGGTATTGAATTCTGTTTAAAAAATAATAATTAAACACTCAAGTAGGTTCAGTTCAAATAGCAAAACTGTGAGTCCCACTACAAGCTTTTAGAGAGAAAATATGACCTAACTAATTGCATTAAAATTTGTTTTAAAAAATTTGCTCTTCAGATATTTTAATTCAGAAAGAGGGGTGGTTGGTTGCTGGTTTGTTGGTTTTTTTTGTTATTTTTTTAAAATGCTTGAGTCATCAAAGCCTGACAACGTGACCGAAGACTAATGACAGCAGTGCTCTAAGACAGAACCTCCACTGGCAAACCAGCCATTCCTCTCTGCAGAGCTTCCAAGGGAAAGGAGAAGGAAAAGCATCTTCCTAAACACAAAACAAAAGGACTGTCCACTATTTAATCAGAGTTTGGTCACTAAAGGAAAAGAATGGATTTTCTTTTGGAGTGTAGAGCGCCAGAAGAACCTAATTCAGAGTGAGAAAACTGTGGTCTCATTCACAGAGTGCGATGCTGCCTAGAGTTAAGTACCCATTACCAGTAACACCACCAAGAACCACTTGCTCAGGGCAGAAGGGACAATATGGCACTTCTTCCCTCTCCAGCAAGGCACACACCCTGCCTGTCTGCAGCCTTTTACAAATAGGCGTTACTGTTCAAAGAAACAGCACTCTTCTCCAGGAGAATGTACCCATTCTTTAAATTTTCACCCTCTCCATCTGATTTTACCCACATTTTCAAGCACACTGATGAATTCCAAAGCCATAATTCAGCACGTGTGGAACTTTGGCTTTTCAAGGATGCTGAGAATTCATGACTCCAGTGGGAGCAGCGGATATCTCATGTGTCTCCGTATCGCAAAAAGTACAACTGGGAAGAACCTTGAAAAGTCACTCAAGTTCATCCAGCTTATCCTGAGCAGGATCAACTACACAAAGATCAATTATACAAACCACTCCTGGCAAATGTTCAATTTATTCAATTCTTACGTGGCTCCAGCGACAGACATGTCACAACCTTCCTCTGTATGCAGAGCATCCCTAAGTAAATATCCTTATGCATCCTCATTAACTTCAACTGGCATTGTAGATGCCTCCAAAAATAACAGCCACCAAAAATAATGGTGTGATACTCAAGAGTATTCACTATGTCCTCTATTCCCGCTAAAGATTTACTGCTTATCAGTAAATAAGCTTCCCTGCAGAACAAGAACCTTGGGTACCATTCCACACTACATCACTCTACCATAATTTTCTTCTGCGGCAAAATACATTTAAAAGATCCTCTTCTTCTACATGCCAGCCATTTGCTTCTGCCCCCTGGTCAAAATTTACCATCTTGTCCATTGTGCTAATAGACCTGTAAGGACAAAGTAAAAAACAGCACATGGAAATGGTCTGGATTAACAGAAACAAACCATCCATTGCTGCTCTCGCTCTGTCCCAAATGGCTCCAGTGCCTCGAAGAGATTTGATTTACACCAGAACCTCACAAATTGTTTAATTGGCACAAACAAGGAACAAATTAACTGAAGCACAAAGATTTACACAATCTTTGCATGAACGGGCTGGGAAGGAACTCATTAGCTGCACTTACTTACGCTTGAGATCCTCTCTAGGCAACAGCAGCGTGGTCTTAAAATTGGCACTACTTAGACCAGACTGACTAGAACCAGAAAATTTGGGCAATTCTGGGTGACATGTTATTATTAATAATCTCAAAGGCACACAGGTGAGAATTTTCTTCCCTGATCCTGAATGGATGCTACACTGTGCCACGGGCTGTCATGCTGCGAGACCTACCAACATTAACATCCAACAGCTCTGAATTTATTATTCTGAAATGCTTATCTATTATTCAGACATCTCCAATTGCTTTATACAGTTTGGAAACACATCTAATCCAATAACGCAGACAACCATGCTGAGGTCAGATGAATATTTTAATGTAATTGATGATAGCACTGTACTCTGTAGAGTGATCAGGGGCCAAATGTCTTCACTCTCCTGTTGAGCTGCTCTTAGTTTTCTGGGTTTCAATTTTAAGGGGAGGCAGAAATGAGCTCAAAAGGGCCTTTCCTGCCCTCCCTTTAAAGAATGTTTCACTTGAATTTATTGAACCTACACCTCTACACTTGTACAAAAAACCCACAATGGGATACTTAATAGCAGCAAATGATGGCTGTGGAGGTGATTAATGTTCAACATCCTGGTTTTTTTTTTCCTCATTCTGTGTTTTTAGCCATTGCACCTACAGCATTAACTAACAGCACGTGGAATGCAGACAAATAGCAAAGGACTCAGTAGACCTTGTATTATAAAAGATCTCATTAATGAGGCAACTCTGGTATTTTGGCTACTCCCTCGTTCAATGTAGTGGGGAGCTCAAGTGGGAAATACCAGAGGTAAAAGCTTGACTGGGTGCCACGCAAAGTGAGGCACTTAGCTTTTGCATCATGACTGAAGAAGGCCTTGTAACACACTGTAGTTACACTAGTATGGACAAATAAGCAATAGGCCATGGATTAACAGGAATACTACTGCCTGCCATTAGTATGCCTGCATTCAAAGCCTGCCCTTTCTCAGTGATCCAATAATTTAAGTTAGACGAGCTCATCAACAGCCCTTTTAATCAGTTCTCTCTTTGGTGATTACAGGGAGAAAAATATCTCCTATTTTTGTATCAGTGGTGCACAACTTAAGCTGTGAAAACAGCTGGGGAAGAGCGATCCAAGTGCTATTTAGATGTTGTTCCTTGCAAGTAGTTGCGGTCCAAATAAAGGTAAGCCTGAACATCCATTTATGAAGATGTCTGCACAGGGTGTAGCTTACTTCCTTCATACAGTCACTCCTGGTCCCAGTCCCAGCCACAAATCTGACTGTTCAAGAAATGCCAAGAAATTTACAGAAATGACAGTAAAACACGGGCTACACAAATAGGAAATTATTCCACCTCTAGTGAGACAGAGAAAACCTCTGTGGAAGCTGGAAATCTGATTCATTCATGAAGCATCAGCGAGTATACTACAATGAAGGAATCTACCCAACAAACCTTAAATGGAGAAGTGTGACAAAAATAATTCCCTTTGAAAAAAGGCAGAGAAAAATAGTACTTTTTCATCTCTGCTGCTATCTGGACAGCAAGAAGTAGCAGAAAATACAGTAAGAGCTTCAGGCTGCACATCCAAATAATAGAAATTGGGCATAATTACAGCTCTGATTTGAATGAAGCTGTGATTAAAACAAGTCAGGAAATGAGATGTTGTGGACAAAATTATAAAGGAACACACATTTTTTCAGTTAATTAAAAAAATTAAATGTCTAGTTAATGTTCAATGTAGCCAGTTAAACATTCTTTTCTTACATTTTGGTCTTTTAAAACTTAAATAATTTTAAATCAGGTGTGCCATTTAAAAATGAAGTTATTTTGAAACTGTCAAAGCATGTCAATATTTCTAAAATATTATGTTATAAAATACCAAGATTAAATGTTTTCCTACATATTTTCCTCAAATACAATTGGTCATCAAGTTTGACCCAGTTTGACAAAAATTCCTCCCTGCTGTACCTCTTACCATCCAAGGCATCACCTCTTCTGCCTCTTGCTGTTGTCGCTTTTGATAATATTAGCAATTACCTTTTTGCCTGGACTGAATGTCCTCCACCTCTATTTCCACCAGCCTTTACGTGCCAAGACAGTTTTAGCATTTCCTTTGCACGGTCTCAGATAGACAGACAGCACCGAGCACCCTCATTACACCGCTGTGACTGCCACCCAGGGTGTCGCCACCCAGCAGCCCAGCGCCTGGGCCGCAGGGGTGTAGGGTCGTCACACACCCACCATCTCCTTCACAACAACGGCTTCATCTCAGTGGTGAAGGAGGCTAAGCTGCTTATTACCTTCTATACGTTTTCTGGCTTCTAGCTCTGGCCTCACACAGCTGAACCAGCTTTGTTAATCAGCTGGGTCCCAGAGGCAATATCCTCCTAAATAGCATCCTGGGCATTGGTGTGAATCATTTACCAGGAGCAGCTTTCCCTGAGCTATTCCTCCTTCCTGCCATTTGCTCTCCTCACAGCCCAGTATTAACAAGCCCAAAGCGTTCGTATGATAAAACTGGTATTACACCAATTATAATTATGCCAAATACAGTACCCAGGAGATATTACAGAATAGCCACTGCTCTTTCACAGTGAGAAATACTTGTTCTGGCTACTGCTGGGGAAGACAAGCTCCCTGGGCTTTCTTCTAGCCAAAGTGGTCCCCCATCAGGAGGATCTGTCCCCCTAACACAGATCCCTCTGATGCCTCGGTAACCAGTGGTTCTGTGAATGAATACTGCAAGGGCAGCTGTTTCTGCATTCCTGGGTGGTGGCTTCTCACATGCCTTGAAAACAGACCTCTCCCAAGGCTCCCACAAGCAACCCAGCAGGGAGAGGAGTGCACCATCTGGTCCTGTCTTCCCGTCTCCAGTGACAAAGCAAGTGGGATGGACAAGACAGTGCACCAGCTGCCTGTGAAAAGGCAGGTTAGCAGCCCAGCTATCCTCCCACAGAAAGGGGCCTGGGAGGAACCCGCTAATGATCTCGTTCCTCTTTCAAAAGCCGATAGAGAGCAACTTAAAAACAGCCAGCTTTCTCAGTCCTGCTTTTCCAGCTGTAAGACTGCTGGAAAACTTGACTGCTGTGATGGCAGGGAGCCCTTCTCTCACTTCTAGCCTAAATTTATTTAGTCAGTGTATAACTGTTGCTCTTGTGAGAACACTGGCCTTTAGCCTAAACTGTTCCTTTCCCTCCCCGGTATTTATTCCCCTGTGATATTTATAGACAGTAATCACATAGCCTCAGGCTTCATTGTGCTAGGATAAACAAGACAAGCTCTCTTGATGTCTTCAGCAATTCATTCCCTGATTATCCTAGTTAGCAGTCCCTCTCTGCATCTGTTCCAATTTTCATCTACTCCCTGGAACATAGATGATCAGAGTTCCCCAGAGACATCCTACCTGCACCTTGGCAGTAATATCACCACCTTTCTGCACATGCTGAAAACGCCTCAGTGCATACCAAAAGGATACCGCTCTTTTTCCCAGATGCTTTTCCCCCTGGGCTCAGCTTTAGCCAGCCATGGGTGACACTCCAGCATCTGCTGTGCCCGTGTACCCAGGTGATGAGATCCCACCTTACCATAGCATGCTCCTACTGTTACGACCTTGCGTTTTACATCACTGAATTCCAGCTCATTTCTAAATACTGCAGGCCTCCAGTTCTTGCCATATGTTACCCCTCAGCTTTCTCCCATTACGATGACAGCCTCTTACTTTGTGTTATCAGCAAATTCCATCAGCAGTACCCTACAGCTGAATCAAAGGTTCTTCATGAAAATATCAAAGACAGCCAGACTCTTTGAGGAATGCTACCATTACCTTCTCTTCAGTCTGGTACTCCCAACCAGTCTCAGCTCCATTTCTGCTTCCCAAATTCCATCTTGGCTGATAATATCCTACTTAACACTTTACCAGCTACATTATTGAAATAATAAATAAATAAATAAATAATCCTGTAGAATTTCTGTAGAATTAGATACAGAACAAAATCAAGATCATTTGACACCATCCACCCTTGGCAAAACCTCATCAACATTTATCCTATTTTCCATTAACCTCTGTACCTTTAATTATCACTTCTTTCCAGTTAAGCTGTTCAGTCTTGCCTTCGGAAAGCTTGGCGGGACTCAGACCATTTCCCTGCCATTTTCAGATAAGGGCATTATGTTTGCTGCTTTGCACTCTAAGCCACTGTTTTCGTATCAGTGGCTTGTAGCATCTGTGCAATGTTCATGCTCATAGTAGTCCTTCAGCAATTCCGCTATGGAGATTACACAGATCGCACTCCTCTCTGCTTGAATGTATTCACTTCTTACAGCTTTAGAGAACGTCTTCCCCAGTGGTACCGGGAGTCACAAAGAAGAGTCCGAGAAGAATCAAGACAATTCGAACACTGGATGAAAAGCTAACTTCCAAGCTCCGCACTGAATATAGCACAAATTAGCACAACTTCACACGAGATGATAAAAAAACATGAATACAGTTATATTTTAACCAACTCACAGGGGCCTATCATTAAGGCAGCAGAGGTACAGTTTACTTAACTGCACTGTGCAACGGAATCAACTGGAAGGAATAAAATCTGCTTGTTTCACTCTGGTAGATATTTTTGCTGTGCTTCGAGCCATCCTTTTTGACATTCGTTACTCGCAGATTTTGTAATCAACTGCTAGTAGCTGTATTTTCTTTTAAACTCAACCTTAAAGGCAACAGTCTTGAAATGTCTAGGTGATGCAATCAATGGTAATATAACATGACTGACAGCAAAATTCAGTTCAATCATGAAGCTCAGTTAGACTCTTTCACATTGTGTACTCCCAAATCACTAATCCTAGACTACATCTAACGTCACATTGTCTGCCTTGGCTTCAAATTTTGAAGAGGGCAGTCAAAAAATCATACAATCACTTAGGTTGGAAAAGATCTTGAAGATGACCGAGTCCAATGGTTAACGTAACACTGCCAAGCCCACCAATAAACTGCATCCCTCAACACCACATCTTCTAAATACACCAGGGATGGTGATTCTACCACTTCCCTGGGCAGCCTGTTCCAATGCTTGACAAACCTTTTGGTGAAGAAATATTTCCTAATATCCAATCTAAACCTCCCCAGCACAACTTGAGGCCATTTCCTCTTGTCCTGTTTTTTGTTACTTGGGAGAAGCTGGGCCATTTCACTTTTGGCCAAAATAATGAGATTGAAATGTCTTAGAGAAAAATTAAAAGCAGGTTCTGACTTATCTTACCTGCAAAAAAATAAACATCCTGGAGACTGACCACAATATTTCTTAGACAATAGTGTCCCCTTGAAGAACTCTGTCCTTCTCCAGTGTTTATTACCATGTATACCAGCTGAATTATTATTGTTAATAATACTGCTAGTTTGCTTGGCCAGTGGTATTCACTCAATATTAATGGATGAAACTATAATTTCCTATGTGCATAAGTGAAATGAAAATGGATATTAGGAATGACAGAAAAAACATGATATTTACTGCAGCCTGTCACTTGATCAACGGTGATACAGGGGGACATGGGCGGGTAATTCAGTGCAAGACACTCACTGTGGTATTAAATAGATCTGGCCCAAAACCAAAAATAGCTGTTCTGTGAGGAATTCCAGCATTTCAAAATGTGATTTTATTTGGATTAGAAAGCAAATGCAAAATTTTGGCCTTTCCCATCAAATAAAGTTCAAGACCTATTTCTGAATACACAAATTAAAAGCTGGGAATACAGAAAGAGCATTAAATTTTGCAATTAATGCCGCAACACAAATCCGAAGACAAGACAGAATTAATAGAAACAAAAAGTTGAAATGTTTTGACATAAACTATTTTGCTAAAATAGGCTTCTCCCTGGAGAAAAACACTGAAAAATGCACTCCTGAAAAAAAGTAGCAGACATTGAGATATTTGCAGTTTTCAATAAAAAGTTGCACCAATGGGAAAAAGAACAAATGGTTTTGTAACCTCCGGGTTGAAACAATTCACGCAAACATGCACTTGCTGACACATCTAACAAAACTAACAACTATAGACCAAGCTCTTAAAAAAGGAAATAAAATATTAACCATTTTACTACTGATGTGATCTCAAATTAGCTTTAAAAACAAAAAAGTTTTTATGATTTGAAGAGCTCTTACTGGTTCTGAACAGCATTAAAAATAGGCAGCCATTGTAAGAAGTCTCATGTTTCCAGTAATACTGGTAACTTCTGAACTGATCTCATATTTTATTTAATGAGAATGCCACACTGATAAACTTGGGTTGCTATACCACAAATGAAAGAAACCACATTATAGACCATCAGAGAAAAGGCAGACTAAAAATATGCATTATGTAGCTTGTAAAAATATAACAAGGGATTGCAGAGGACATGGAATCGTCAGAGTAGGAAGGGACCTCTAGAGATCATCTAGTCCAACTCCCCACTAAAGCAGGATTGTCTACAGCACATTACTCAGGACTCCATCCAGGCAGGTCTTGAAGGTCTCCAGCGGAGGGTACTCTACACCCTCCCTGGGCAGCCTGTTCCAGTGCTCAACACATCAACAATGAATTAAAATCCTCTGGGACTAAAGCCAAGGGAGATATTTGGCTGAGATGTACCGTAACAAAGAGGTCACAGAATCACAGAATAGTTTGGGTTGGAAGGGACCATTAAAGATCATCTAGTCCAACCCTGCTGCTATGAGCAGGACAACTTCAACTACATCAGGTTGCTCTGAGCCCCATTCAACCTCATCTTGAATGTTTCCAGGGATGGCACATCTGCCATCTCTATGGGCCACCTAGTCCAGCATTTCAACACCTTCATTGTAGAAAATTTCTTCCTTACATCTGTCCATACATACAGAATCTTCCTTCTTTTAATTTAAAACCACTACCCCTTGTACTATCACAACAGGTCCTGCAAAAAAGTTTGTCCCCATCATCCTGATAAGCACCCCTTAAACAGTGAAGTGAATATTGCCAAGTGAATAAAGACAGGGACAGAAGAAACAGTATGAAGCTGCAGCAGAGGAGGTTTGGATTAGATATTAGGAAGGATTACTTTACTGAGAGGGTGGTTAGGCACTGGAAAGGCCTGCCCAGGGAGGTAGTGGAGTCACCAACCCTGGAGGTATTTAAGAAAGCTATTCCCTGGTCACTGGAATTGGCTGCCCAGGNGAGCAGGACAACTTCAACTACATCAGGTTGCTCTGAGCCCCATTCAACCTCATCTTGAATGTTTCCAGGGATGGCACATCTGCCATCTCTATGGGCCACCTAGTCCAGCATTTCAACACCTTCATTGTAGAAAATTTCTTCCTTACATCTGTCCATACATACAGAATCTTCCTTCTTTTAATTTAAAACCACTACCCCTTGTACTATCACAACAGGTCCTGCAAAAAAGTTTGTCCCCATCATCCTGATAAGCACCCCTTAAACAGTGAAGTGAATATTGCCAAGTGAATAAAGACAGGGACAGAAGAAACAGTATGAAGCTGCAGCAGAGGAGGTTTGGATTAGATATTAGGAAG
>VZTM01004329.1:86786-108303 GCA_013400555.1 Jacana jacana
AAGTATCTGAAGGGTGGGTTGAAGGAGGATGGAGTTGGACTTTTCAATGGTTCCCTGTGACAGGACGAGGGGCAATGGGCTTGAACTGGAACACAGGAAGTTCAATTCAAATATGAGGAAAAAGGTCTTTAGGGTGAGGGTGACAGAGCACTGGAACAGGCTGACCAGCAAGGTTGTGGAGTCCCTTTCTCTGGAGACCTTCAAGACTCACCTGGATGCATCCCTGAGTGATGTGTTCTGGGCAACCCTGCTTTAGCAGGGGAGTTGGACTAGAAGATCTCTAAAGGTCCCTTCCAACTCTGACGATTCCATGACTTGAGAAACGTATCATAAAAATGGCTCAACCTTTCTCAGAAATTAGGGATATTTTCTTAGCAGGCTGTAGTGTCCTGGGCACCGTGTCATTCATCTCATAGAAGGAGACAGTGTTTCCAATAGACCTCCTTGGCAGTGGGCATCCATGCAGAACGCAGAACGTTACCAGGTCACTGATTCCCATTATAATATAAATATATATTTGATTTTTTTTTTTTTCCAGAGGGTGAAATGTAGCTCTTGAGTCTTGGCATTAAGCTTCAGGTTTCCTACCACATTGTCAAGAACATAGTCACACATATATGCCTTTAAGCTAAAAATTGGCTGTGATTTATCAAAGTCAGAATGGTATAAATAATGCATATCTTGCACAGATGGCTTTTTTTGTAATGTAACAAGTAATGGCCTGTCAAGACAGTACTCCATGTACACAGCCTCTACAGTGGTCTGCAGTCTCTTTCCTTTATGAAAGATGAAGGCCTGATAGGAGGCCAATATGACATAACATGTGATGATATGCAGAGATGTCATGGTTTGAGCTGGACTGGCCACCAAATGAATGATAGAGCTCTCTTTAACCTCTCTCACTTCAGAGAAAGGAGCAAGAATAAGAGAGGGCAAGGGACACTTATGGGTTGAAAAGAAACTGATCTACTCTCATAAAATATTAATAATAAAAAGGTAATAATATTAGTAAGAAAATAATGAAATATATACAAAACTGTATTTAGGTTCCAGGATGAAATTCATGCCACTGGCAGGCCCTGGGACAGTCTCAGACTGGACTCAGAGACATATGGGAACGGGATTCCAGATATGGATGAAAGACAGATAGTGGTGTAAGTGAGAGGAAAAGATGGAATCCTACTCAGAGGTTGGCCATTAAGGAAAGAGGTTGACCCTTTGATTCCTCAGCTTTTATACTTACCATGGGGCAGATGGGATGGAATACCCTGTTGGATGGTTTTGGGCCACCTCTCCTGGCTGCTCCTCCCCACAGGTGTGAACCCTCTATGCTCTTCTACCCCTCTACACTCCAACCCTCCAGCCCCACAGACACCACATTTAGCTGACCTTGGATGTTACAATTGGTTAAATTGTAACAAACATGGTTCAATATAAGCAGGAACCTCTCTGCAGACCATTCCTTGGTATTAACTGTAAACATCAGACCTTATCACCCAGGGAGCAGACACTGCCTGAAAAAACATGCTGTTAATTTCAGAAAGTGCCTTTAGAAAAGACTTAACTGAAATTGAAGGGAAAATTCATTCTGTTCTACCTCAAACCACACAACTGTAGGGTGTGTGAAGGTAGTTAGGGCTATAAATTCTGCAAATTTTGCTGATGAGCCAAAATGAAAAGAATATTTATGCAGTTCCTGAAACCTGATGCATAAATAAAAACTTTAATTATCTAGATCATGCAGAGAGATTTGTCCACATCCAGCAGGGAAATCCAAGACAAGATGCTCAGTGCTTATGGTAAGAAACCACATTTGAAAAACAAAACAAATGGAAAAACCTGCACTCAGAAAAGAAAAACACTAAAGCAGTCCCATGCAATCTTAATACGCTTTAGTGCCAGATTTTATTTCAAGATGCAAAAGCTTCTCCTTCAATGTGTTTCTCTTTAAATATTTTAGGATTATGCCAAATTTCTGACTAACCCACAGCAGCACGGAAGAAACACATCTGCTGGGAGTTTCTTTAAAAGGAATGAGAAAAGCAGCGTTACCAACACATACATGCAACACAGCCAGCACACATTACCCACCTTTCTGTGATCGTTTCTCTGAGTCCACTCGCAACCCCCTTCACCACCGTACTAGCCTTTGGTGTCAGCACTACTTGAGATATGAAAAAGGAGCCCTTCTTTCTTCTTTCAGTGACTGATGCCTGGAGGAACTGAATTAGTTTTTCCGGATCTGTTGTGTTCGCCCAAGGAGCTGGCATCATCTGGCCTGGCCAAAGAAACGGTACCTCAAGAGCCACTGGACTATGGTAGAACACCAGTATTTGGTGTTCCTTTTCCCACAGATACTGGAGACTGACTTCATGGGCAAATATAGCAGGACACATTTTGTTTCCGTATGTGTCTTTGAGCATTTGGACAAGCTTTTCATGATGGTACTTCTGCATCCCATAGAAGTGATTGAAGTCTAAGAAGACCACTTCTTTTGGGTGCTCAGCAAGAAATTCATTGATCTCTTCCAGACCCTCCTTGACTTTGGCACTGAATAAACCATGAGCAAAGTAGAGCTCATTATCTGGATCTCTGGGCTTTGTGGAAATTCTAAGATCAAAATAGCGTATACCTGCCCCCAGCTGGCTGGTGAAATTCATGGTCTGGGTAGCCAACCACTTCCTCATCAGCTTTTTAGCCACAGTCCCAAAAACAGACACAAAATTCTGGACCGTCTCTGGCTGCTCAGGCCCAACTGGAGAGGCTTCATCGATGTAGAAGCTAAATGAGTCATGAGACCCTAAAAAGACAACAAAGAGAAATGATCAATATTGTATTCATACATTTAAAGTCATTAGTGATTCTTTCTTAATAAGCACAGTTTTTGGACCAGTACAATTGCTCATCGACAGACTCCTCCCTTGCCCTTTTTTCACAATTCACTGCATTTGTCTGGCAGCATTTTCCCCACCAGCACCTTGCAGGAACTTGAAGTAAAGGCAGTTTCTGTTTCATTGTTTGTCTGGGAGCTCCCTCACTCTCTTGGAGCTCTTACTTATGCCTTTAAGCTCACTGAAGCCAGCATGCTCTGAACATCAAGGGAACCCTGGTGCAACTCCAGCAAAGCTAGTCACATAATAAATCCCTAGAGTCAACAAGAAGAGAGTCTGGCCCTGCACACAGAATCATGCACTGCCTTCTTTGCAGGACCAGAGAGGAAAAAACAAATGAAACTGAAAACATTCCCCACCACACCTTTACAGCCAGCTAAAATATGAGTTGAAAAATGCCAAGGACGCGTAAACTTCCTGACCTTATTTTTTTATTTCAGGTCTCATCTGATCGTCAGCAAGGTTATTCAATGCTATTTTCCTTCTTAAATTTACCTCTAAAATTCTTTGCTTTCCTTTGCTGCATAAATGCAACAGACAGGGCAAAGGATAGCATTGCATGCCACTGCTAAAATACAGGAACTCCACTGCCTACTCTTGCCAAGAATGACATGAACTACTTATCGTGTCTATGTACAGAAATTACCATTTTCCACAACATGACGAAGTTCAATACAAATCTGTTAGGCACTTTGCTATGAAAAAAACCTCTCTCGTGATATGTCCATTAAAAAAAGACCACTAGAACCCAAAAAACCAACAGCTTATTTTGTTTGGCATTTAGACACTTAATGACAGCATTTGATAAAGCTAAAGACATCTCCAAACATATGATCATTCCTCTGGACTTTGTCTTGCTTTATGGAGGGATGAGCCGACCCTAGGAGATGCTGATCACCCTTGCTTACTACTAACCTTCTGGCAGTTTGTACAGAAATACTGTCCGTCTGCAAGCAGAGCCACACTCCCGCTGCCCCAGCCGGAGGGGATGCTTCTGGTCAGATTCACTATAGCAAGCAGTTCTGCTCCTCAGCTGCTTGTGAAACTCCTTCAAGGTCAGCAGGACTTGTATTTCTGAAATGAACTGCAGCACTAGACCCTCAGAGACCAAATCCTAGCATTAAAATGTGTTCAGAACACAAGCCTTGCCTGCTACTGATGCTTTTATAGGTGCTTTTCAAAATTACTTTCCAAAGCACAAACGCTGTGGCAAATACGTATCACATTAATGAAATCCTGCTAGTCAGTCATTTCTGATGGTGAAGCTATTTTAACTGAACTGGAACAAACCCTATAAACTGAAGTGACAGCTATAACATTTTCTTCTTTAACAATAAGTGGAGTCATGACAAATCATCTTAGACTCTAGCTTGGATTTGGCTTTGTTTAATCTCAGAAGAGTCTTAAAATTTCGTACACCCCTGCTTTTCACGGTTGTCTCCTTGAACTGCATTTTACTTTAAATATTGGATAAATTTTCCATTTTTATGAAGCTTTCTACTGCTAAGTGTTAAAGTGATAGCATATTCCCTGCAGAACCTGATTAGATCACGGAGTATCTGGTTACACGCATATATCCCAGGGGACCAGATCTGCATCCAGAATTTTAATGGTAAAACAAATTATTAGAGCAATGACTTGTGTTTCAACAGTATTACTGGGAAAAATCAATGAGATACATTAAATGTTCTGCTCAATGTAACCTGCACTAATCTAGAAATCAAAGTAAATCCAGTCTTGTTTAAAACAAGGCGTAGCTACAATATTAGCAAGGCATAGACCTTGCAAACCCTCACTTTGTCCATTGAAGTCCCTTTTCCTTCAGCAGGATTTTGTCAGAGTAAGTACATGTATAAACATGATCACATGATTGCAGCAGCAGTCTCAAAATGGTATTAAGGTTAATTAAACCATTTGTCCTTTATTGTCTGATCCAGAGCCACTAGCAATCTGAAGCTGCAGCAGAAGTAGCTAAACTTGACCACCACAGGCAGCATGCAACACAAGCGCCAAACTCTACTGAAAACTACTGAAGTCGAGACAGGCAGCACAGTTTTCACAGCAGAAAACTAAAGTAGCAACTTGTCAGCAGGTAGTTTTTTAACTACTGGTAATGCAAAACATGAAGAAGTAAGTGTAGCAGGGGAAAACACAGTTAGAAATGAATGAACATTACAAGTAGGATAGTTTAGAGAAATATTTTTTCTTAACCAAGGTCTTCATGCACATATTTGAGCATAGAAATGGGGATTCCTATGACGAAGATATAAAGAACAGCACACAGTGCATTGAGAACCTCCATGTTTTGTAACCCAAACAAAGAAGCCCTATTAAATACTACAAAAAAAAGAAGATAAGGCTTGACTTGTTTAGATGCTGAATGAAGCAGACACTCTTCAGAGTGTGTAAAGCTTCCTCCTGACTGTGTAATTTTAACAGGTCATGGAATTGAGGACTTGTCAGAGTTGGAAGGGACCTTTAGAGATCATCTAGTCCAACTCCCCTGCTAAAGCAGGGTTGCCCAGAGCACATTACTCAGGGCTGCATCCAAGTAGCGCTTGAAAACCTCCAGGGAAGGGGATTCCACAACATCCCTAGGCAGCCTGTTCCAGTGCTCCCTCACCCTCACTGGAAAGAAGTTTTTCCTCATATTTGAATGGAACCTCCTATGTTCCAGCTTGTACCCATTGCCCCTTGTCCTGTTGCTAGAAACCATTGAAAAGAGTCCGGCTCCATCTTCCTTCAGCCCACACTTTAGGTACTTATAAACACAGATAAGGTTTCCCCTCAGCCTCTCTTCTTCAGACTAAAGAGACCCAGCTCTTTGAGCCTTTCCTCATAAGGGAGATGCTCTAATCCCTTAATCATCTTTGTTGCCCTACCCTGGACTCTCTCCAGTAATTCCTGGTTTCTCATTTAAATATTTATTTCAGTCACACACTCACATACTTTTTTCTTTTGCCTTCATCCTGCTCTGTTGTCCTAACCAGCTTACTCATATGACTTGAGGAAATTCAAAATCCTTATGCTTGGCAGAGCAAATCAGAGTATGATCTTTTCCACTGCCATGCCCCAAACCACTATGTTCCCGGTAATCTTGTACAAATGTAGACTTGTATTTAGCAAAGAGATTTCATTCCAGCCTTACTTTGGTACATGGGGACACTCCCATTCTACTTTGGCACTGGAAAGCAGACTTGTAGGTTCTCTGTATCACCATATCTCAGCTCCCATGAAGGCAGGATGCAGAGTACCTTCTGAAATTCTAATGTAATGATGCATGCAGCCTTTGAAAGGCAACAGCCCATCAACTATGTTTGTTATAGTGGGGCAGCAGACATGCTGATATGAGGTAGGGAACAGTCTCTAGCCCTCTAGCCCAGACACTTCAAAGTCTGAGACATGAGGAAGCAAAAAGAGAGGAACTTGTCCCAACTCACAGAGGGAAAAAGAGCAAGCTGATATTCCTTTTGTGTGCAAGCACATCTCATCAGTTTAGGAAGTGTCTAGCACTTTCTTAAAATACTGCACATTGTTTTCTCCATATTTCAACAACACATCATATTGTTCATCTGAGGAATGAGGGATGAAGGCTTGTGGATCAGGATTACAGGGGCAGTGAACATGACATGCATATGCTACTGACTGCTCAGTCAAGAAGAGAAAGTGTACAAAGCCTTCTTTAAACAACTGGAAGAAGCCTCATAATTACAGGGGTTGTTTTCATGGGGAACCTTTATACATTTGCTGGAAGGGCAGAACAGCAGGGCACAAGAAATCTGGAGAGTGTCACATACTATTTTTCTGCAGGCAGTCCTTTGGGTAGACAAGGTACACTGCTGGACATGGTACAAATTAAGGAAGAAATGGCTAGGGACATAGAGGCTGATGACAGCTTTAGCCAGAACCATTATGAGGGATATAAGAATTTAAAATACTGTGGAAAGCAAGGAAGGCAAACAGCAGAATAAAGATCCTGGCTCTCAGAGCAGCAGTCTTGGCTTTTTCAGGTAATTGCAAAGTGCTAGCCTGTGGGATAATTACATTAAATGCCAGGGGACTCAGGTTGAACTTAAGAGACAACCTCTCTAAAGCATATGAACAATGTGCAAGAAAACAAGCAGGTAAGGCAAGAGGCAATCTGTCTGAATGGACAACTCCTGAGTGAGCTCACACTGAAAAAGCCATGTACAAAAGGTGTAAGCAAGGACAGGCACCCTGGGAGGAACAAAGGAGGAATGCAGGGAGGCAGTGAAGAAGGGCACAGGGCCGGGAAAGGCAACACAGAACTGCAGATATATCATCATCAGCAAAAGGCAGTGAGGAGAATGCTGGGCCGCTGGTGAACAGGCCAGGATCTAATAATGCAGGACAAGGAAACTACAGAAGTACTTGATACCTTCCTTGCCTTAGTCTTCACTGACACGGTTGGCTTTCAAGTGCTCCATGTCCCTTTGCCTAGTACTTTCTCTTTTTGAAACTGTGTCTCATAAATAAAAGGTGACTAAGTTATATTGACTAGACACATATAAGTAGACAGGACAGGATTCACCTGAACATGCAGAAGGCACAAGCCAAAATCACTGTAAGGCTGCCCTCTCTCATCTTTGACATTGGAGGTCACATTGATTGGAGGAGGCAAAAGTTACACTCATCTTCAAAACATGAAAGCAGGACAACCCAGGGAACAACAGTCTGCCAGATTCATTTCAGTCCCAGGGAAGATGACAGAGCAAGTCCTCATGGAAAACACTTCCAGCTTATGAACAGTAAAGAGGTGACTGGGAACAGCTTCCAAGTGTCCAGCAAGAGCAACTCATGACTGACCAACCTGACTGCCTTTGGGGATGGAATGACTGGCTTTGAGGAAAACATTTGTTACACTACTATCAACTAAGCAAGAATTCAGATGCTGCTGCGAATATGGCACAATCACAATTTCTCAGTCAGAAATTAGCTCCTCAGTCTGCCCACCTCCTCTGTGCCAGTCCTATCACCACTGAAACTCTTTTCTTCCTCCATTTGTATCCCTTTCTGCCTTGAGGATCTTGGTGAGAAAAGGAAAGGAAATATTTGCTTCCCTCCTCTCTTGTTACTTCCCTGGACCATCAAGTTCAAAAGGCTGTGACTGAGAGTTCAAAATCTAGTGGCAGCTGACTACATGCCAATTCTGTTTCACATCTTCATCAGTGACACAGACAATGTGATGCAGAGCACCTTCAGCAAGTCTGCAGATGAAACCAAGCTGTTAATGCTATGGAGAGAAGAACTGGTACTCAGAAAAACTGAATCCAGCAGAAAAGCTGGATGACAGGCTCCTTAAGATGGCAAGATGGATCCAGGACAAACAACCCCATTGAGTTGGTAACTGACTGGCTAGACAGCAGCTCTGCAAAAAAAAAGACTTTTTCACTTGGATGTGAGGAAAAAAAAAAAAGCTTCCTCACAAGACCTGGTAAATTCTGGCATGGGAGCCCAGCAAGGCTGGATTCTGTATCCCCAATTCTCAACACTTGGTTCGACAGCCTCACCTAACTTGGCATTATCTCTGCTTTAAGCAGGGGATGGAACAGGTGACTTCTGGAGCTCCCTTCCAAAGCAAATTATTCTGTGTCTGCTTATTCCTTCCTCCCTCAAGATGAAGAGTTTTTAGTTTCTTGTCTCTCACCCTCAGAAGCCATTATCAAGAGACACTTAAAATGTCTGCACCAGCCATGATCCAAGAAACAAAAGTGGCCCATTTCAACGACTGAAAAATAAAATTTTCATGAACTTAGTTGTGGCCAAACACTATTTAGATATTCAAGACTAAAACATGCAGTATCACTTAGATTGCAAGAAAACAGTTGTTAATACTTTTACTAGGGAGAATGGTCTCCTGTTTTCTTTACTGCACACCTGAAGTGGGACAACTGGGAATATACAACCCACTACAGCTCAGCTATGGATGTATTTATGGTTCCCTGGAGGGCTAAACCCCCCATTTAAAAAACAGTTGGGCTCAGTGCTGAAAAACGTCCCTCAGTAAGAGTGTGTTTCAGTTCAGAATCATTTCCTCAGTCCCACAGAGGCACAGTGAAGCTACTATTTTTGGTGGCTAAGCTGTAACATATCACTCATAAAGCTGGCAAGCATAGCTGAACTTCGCTGTTTTCCCCGTGCTCCTCCATTGGCTCTGGCCATGTCTCATAACAGCCTGGTAAAGAGCAGATAACAGAGGTGCAGAATCAGACAGTGCCACCCTGCACACTCCTGACAGCATCAATAATGTGCTGAAGATCCTCAAGTTACAGGAAAAAAAACCACAAGTAGACAGAAGCAAAGTTTCACAGATTTTGTTGTGTTTTACTCTCTTCCACCTTCTCCCACAAACGTCAAGCTCCTCTTGTCTCTGAGCTGCTGTCTTTAGATAACCCAGCTAAGGATGCACAGACAGCCCCGTGCAAGTCAACTTAGATCGGGAGAAGAGGAATTGAGAAGCCTAAAACTGCCTCTCTGCAAGATCAGGGAGCTTTCTCCTGAAATCCCCAGAACTTTTGTTTTGTTCTGTATCTGAATTAAGAATCCTGCAGAGACTGAGCTGGCCACATCCCACATTTCACTCATCCCAAACTCCATGGTAGCAACCAGCCAAAACACCATGGCTAGCTAAGGATATCTGGTGAGGAAGCTCATTCACTGTCTTGTTTGCCCACCTCGACATCTAACAGTCGCATGGGATTTCTGCAACTCCCTAACTGCAAGCAGTTCCCATAAGACCCATAAATTAGCCAATCTTCTCAGGCAACAAGCCTTCTTGCAGCACAAGCAGGATGATGCCTACCTTTTTACCTTCGAAGGCTCAGGAAACCTTCTCCATGGAAAGTCAAAGAAGTGAGTTCTCTTGCCAGAGTCCTGGCCAGCCAAACAACCACTATTTCTTGTACCTTGATCTCAGCATAGAAATTGAGATTTTTGTTAAAAATAAAAGGTCAGCCTTTTCTTCACAAAAGAGGAATGTTTTTTAATGTCTAAGAGTAGCTGGGTTTTATTCAAGTAAATTGTCTGATCAGAAAGTAGGAAAAAATATTTGATAAGCGTGAATTTATAGGCCATGAGCTAGCTCACGCATAAATCAAACTGAATGAGTCGTTCTCAAGCAGTGAAAACTGAGGGGCTACTTAATTTTGTGCATATAAAGTCTTGAAGTTTCTATTAAAAAAAGATATAAACCAAAATGAAGACATTTTTAAAATAAGCCCATTAAACAAATTTGGAAGGCCTGTGAGGTAACAACACAAATCATTCCACCTTTTAAAATCAATTTTTTTTCCAGGTCATACAGCCCAAATAACTTAATATCTAGACAGTTAATCTTGCAAAGTCAATAGTTTTAACCTGTTAAGTAAGCATTTTAATGCTTTCCAACTGCAATGATGCGATGACTTAACCTTGGTTTTCAATGGGAGATTACTGATAAAGTACAAATCCAGAGCCCTTTTCTAAGCACACTTAACTGTTTGAATGATTTTAATTATGTGCACAAATGTCTGCAGGAAAGAGCCCCATTTTGCTTTAGCTTCTTTCAGAATAATAGAATCCCAAATTGCTTCAGAGTTACATTAACACCAGATAAATTGAAGTTGGTGAATATCAGGGAGCAAGAAGAGGCAGGCACTGACAAAAGACAAAACGTATTTTTAGTCTCATTTGAGAACATAAGCAAGAAATAGTAATAGGAGTGACAGAGAATGAAGCTGTTAAAGCAACATTTGTTACACTACTATCAACTAAGCAAGAATTCAGATGCTGCTGCGAATATGGCACAACCACAATTTCCCAGTCAGAAATGAGCTCCCCAGTCTGCCCACCTCCTCTGTGCCTGTCCTATCACCACTGACAAAACTCTTTTCTTCCTTCATTTGTATCCCTATCTGCCTTAAAGATCTTGGTGAGAAAAGGAAAGGAAATATTTGCTTCCTTCCTCCCCTGTTACTTTCCAGAAGTGGCAGCCTCCCCCTCATTCCTTACCCCAGGAGATAAAGGTGCTCTGCCACCAGGTGAATCCTGTACCATTCAGAGGAATTGCACATAACCGTAACTCAGACCTCAGTCCTGTGCCTGGGGACACGGTGCTGTGCTGCCATACAGGGACTGTTTCTGCACACCAAGTCGCGTGTCAAAGAAGTTGAGTTTTGAAGAGACCTCTGGAGGTCATCTGGTTCAACCCCCCTTTCTCTTGAGTCTAAGAGAAGTAAGTGAAAGCAAGTGAAAGAAAGAAAAATGTTTGCACAGATTAGTACAAACCATTAACGCTAGTTCAAAAATACCTTCCTGAACCAGCATCTTAGTGAGGAAGAAAGAACTGTAGTCTACCAGTCTCGAGATGGCATCCCATATCTAGTGACCAACTTTCAGACTGGAACAACTATATTTTTGTTCTCCCTATAAACAAATCACATTTTCACAGACAGTGAAGGATTTTAAGCAACTGCTAGCTCTAGTTTGTCTGGCACCTCCTTATCAGCTGTAAAATCACTGCACAATATCCTGGTCCCAAAATTGGAAAGCCATTGATTTGATGGATGGACCCCTCAGAGGATAAGAAACTGGTTGGATGGCCACACTCAAAGGGTTGTGGTCAACAGCTCAATCTCCAAGTGATGGGCAGTGACAAGTGGTGTTCCTCATGGGTCAGTACTGGGACCAGTGCTGCTTAACATCTTCATTGGAGACAGGTATGTAGGGTAGAGTGCACCCTCAGCAAGTTTGCCTATGCCACCAAGATGTGTGATGTGGTCAACACTTTGGAGGGAAGGGATGCCATCCAGAAGGATATGGAGAGGCTTGAGTGGTAGACCCATAAAAACCTCACGAAGTTCCAGCAAGCCACATGCAGGGTCCTGCACATGGGACATTGCAATCCCAGACACAAATACAGGCAGGGCAGAGAATGGACTGAGAGCAGCCCTGAGAAGAAAGACTTGGGAGTGATTGTGAATGAACATGAGCCAGCAGTGCACACTGCCATACCAGAAAGTCAACCATGTCCTGGGCTGCATCAAAAGCAGCATGGACAGCAGGTCGCAGGAGGTCTACTTTACTGTCATGAGATCCTAACTTGGAGTACTGTGTCTAGCTTTGGAGTCGTCAGCACAGGAAGGACATGGAAGTGTTAGAATGGGTCCAGCAGAGGGCCACAAAGATGATCAGCGGGATGGAGCACCTCTCTGATGAAGACAGGCTGAGACAGTTGGGGCTTCTCAGCCTGGAGAAGAGAAGGCTCCAGGGAGACCTCGTAACAGACATCAAGTACTTGAAGGGGGCCTACAGGAGAGATGGGGAGGAACTTTTTTCAGGGAATGTAGTGATAGGATGAGGGGTAACGGTTTTAAATTGAAAGAGGGGAGATTTCTATTAGATACTAGAAAGCAATTCTTTCCTGTGAGGGTGGTGAGACACTGGAACAGGTTGCCTAGAGAAGTTGTGGCTGTCCTGTTCCAGGAGTGTTCAAGGCCAGGCTGGATGTGACTTTGAGCAACCTGCTCTAGTGGGAGGTGTCCCTGCCCATGGCAGGGGAGTTGGAATTTGATGATCTTTGAGGTCCCTTCCAATTCTAACTAATCTATGATTCTATGAAATACTCCTGAGGATCACTTTGTTTTGTGCTGTTGAACATGGCTACAATTGCCTCCAGCGGGTTTCTACAATTGTTGACAGTGACAGTAATCTCCACGACCATGACAAAATGCTTTTGACTCAAGCAGAAGCTGTTACCATTTTAAGTTGTTTTATCAGAGACAGCTTGTGGACTGTGGCAGTTCCTGCACTGAAGAAGTGTTTCTGGTCACTAGACTGAGCTGTGATCAATGCCTCACCTAATCAGTGCTTCTTTCCTCTAAGGAAGTCACTTCTAAAATCAAACAGGTTGGAAGGTAGGGAAGGATCTACTTGGCTTTAAGCCCCACAATAACTGACAATTACCACAGAACAAGAGGCAAGCTTGGTAAAAAATCTGATTATGTTACTCATTATTCAATTCATACTAATATGTTTAGCGTACATAAAAGCACCCACATTCAGTCTCTTACAGCTCCCTCCCACAAACGTGACTACCTGCTCCTGCTGCTCTTGGAACAGTATGTCCGTTAATTCCACATTTCAAATTTCCAATAGTCTGTTGAAAAGTAAAGAAATAGGGGAAGAAAAAANCCAAACAGTGTGAGCACGTTCACACCTATGGACATCATGAGGCCAATTCTGCTAAAGAAGCTATTATTTAGCACAAACCTGAAAATAAGCACAAACCTGAGAGCATGTCTCCCCTCTCATTTAGGTACTTCCTAACTGTCCTGTAATTATTTGTGTAGGAGGAGGTGTTATAATGTTTTCTGAGACACTGTTAAGAGTAGATAGCCTCCTACCTCTTCCTAGTCAAACCACCTCCAGACAGATTTCCTTGCAGACTTCATGCAGACAGCACATAGAAGACAGCAGAGTGGAGCAGTACGTGAATGGCGGGGGTCTTCCAAGAGCCTCAGATTACTGTACTCTAAAAGCTTGTCATTAAGTGAATTATTAGTTTCAGCAAATGAAGGTCTTAACCAAGCCAGCCTTTACTCAGAGAAATGTAAGGTTAATGCCACTGGAAACACGAACAAGCGCTCCTAGATCAGGCCATAGCACGGAGCAGAGAAGGTTTATTCTCACATCTGATCCAGCTCAGTGGAGACCTGGCCCCACACCACAGCAGCAGGAGGATGACCTCTGTGGACAACCACACCACTGCTCACCACCTCTTCCCATCTCCATGGCCCCAAGAACCATGCCCAGCTGGATCTGCCCCAGCAGAAGTCAGGCCACCAGATTTCCTGCAGGCATCTAAATGCAAACAGCATGGAGAACAGTTCCGCATTATAGATGGAGTAGTGTAAATGATCATGGTGAGAACTGAGCAAATCAGTTGGTGTGCTTTGCCCGCTGTTTTTTCCAAATGTGATCTAAACCTCCTGGCTGTACACAGAAGAAATGGTGGAGGTGGAAGGCACTAATATTGCCTGTGTAAATGCAAAAAAAACCCAACCCAACCCTTTGGGATGTTTGTGCACAGCACGGAAAAATTGAAAAGGTGCAAAGGTTTTCAGGTGTTAAAACCTGACCTACAACAAGCTACTAAAAAAGTAATTTTTATTTCTTCAGTCAAGTGAAACCATAAATGTGATTTCATGATGGTTTGTGAGCAGACACAAAGCACAAATTCTTTAATAGAGACAGCTTCCTTTCAACCGATCAAGCTAAAACCCAGCAGGATCCATGGAATAAGAACTTCAACTCAAACTTAAAAAACATTAGAAAATCAGCTCGTATTTGAGAAACAGCAAGAGTAACAACCACATTTTTAAAAGTATCTTTACATAAGGATTGACCAACGTACAGTTTAAGATCATTAGAAATTAGAACTTCAACAGCAGACTGGGAACAACAATGTGTCCAGTCCACAGACTGGCTTGCATGATGCAAGTCAACGTCTGGGACAGGCAAACTGCCATGGCCCTCTTATTTATGAATTTGAATGGGTTTATGAAGACTGAATAGAACATTCCATGTCACATTAGTAAGCATCACATACAACAACCTTGTATTCTACAGACGACTATAATCTGAAGATGAATTAGCTATCTAATCGCTTGGAAATAAAATACTTGGGGGCAGAGCTGTAGCTTCTGTCAATCACCAGCACTCCACAAATGACAGTTCTTCCAAGTTTTTGCTTTTTGGGAAACACTGCAAACAAATCTACGATGCTATTTTTGAGTTTTGCTCTCCAAGCTCACTGCTGCGTGTTCATATGCATCAGAGATCTCTATCAGATCTGACATTTTAGTTAAACACTAGTCTCAGAAGTACCATATTAGCTATTTCTCTCCTTAATTTAGGGACTAGCATACAAGAATGTGAACATTTCAGGGAGGAAAAAATAGCAAGAAGTATATCTGATTCTAAGCATAAAATTAATGTGCCAGGAATAGTTTGGGGCATATTTTATCCAGCACCAGCTCAGTCTGGCTGAGTATGTCATGAACATCCAAGTCATATCTCCTGGGGCAATCATCAGCACATGAATTGTGAGCCAATAGCTTTGGGACTAGTGAGAAGCTGTGATGACCCCAGGCAGCTCTGCTGAGCGTGCAAAATGGCATCTCCCCACAGTGAGTGCCTTCCGACCATAATTCTTGTTGATAACCCTAATGCTACCATTGACAGGACAGCCTTGAAAAGACAGCATGCAACCAAGGAAGCATATGAAAAAAGAGATCTTTTCGTGTCTCTTTCTCTCTGTTCACACATAAAGCACTACTTATTATGTATGGACACAAGTAATTCAATGTTCACATTCTAAAACAAGATCAAATAAGACTGGTTCTTGTGTGTGTGCATGGGGGGGTTATTATTATTATTTTTATTTTTTTTAATGGAAAATGTTCCTTAATACTCTTGGTGACAAGAGAAGTTTCCCTTTAAATAATTGCTTCTGATTCCACAGATCTCTCTTGCCACTTAATGCATCTTTTTGGCAACACAAAATGTTTTGTAGACTTGATTTTGCATTTTCCCCATCTTTTGCCTCTCCTCTCTTATTTGATCTACATTTTTTCCCCTCTCTGGCATATACAGTATAGCCCTTTCTTAACTAATGCACTGATGCATACATCAGCCTCAGTATGGTTCTCATATCATTGGGCTCTCCATTCTATTTTTTTTTTTAAACAGCCAGCAAACAAAACAACAGTGCAGTATTTTTTATTGAATCTGAGCATCACTACTGAACAATTCTAGTGATCTCGTAGCTGACAGAAATTACTTGTACATCATATGCAGTTTCTGTATCATTACCCAGTATATTAAGGCCCAGAAAAAGGAAAACCAGGAGGTGTGGCTGGATAAAATGAGAATGCATTGCAAAGCCAGTGAAAGAATGATGCCTTAAAGCAAGTTTTCCCTTACTTTTAAGATCCCTACAAAAAAGCCACTGCTGTCTGAGATAGATCACCACAAGAACTTTAAAAGGCAACATTTTTCAATTGTTTGTACAAGCATCACACTCCCCCTGCACCCTAATGAGTGCTCTGACAGTTAGTTTATCAGCACTCCAGGACGGGTTGTCCTAGGGACAATGTTGACAGTTTTCTACTACCATGCAAGAAATCCAGGCTAGATTCCTTGCATTTTCTCAGTCATCAAAATTGAAAAGCTTGGACAAACCTGAGCAGTTTATCTGATTCTTGTGGGAGAAAGCTAGGAAAGCAGCTGGGAGAAATACTATTCCCTTTTCTGAGCCAGTTCGCAAGGTTTTCACATACAAACCCTCTTGGAAGATCCCATTTAATCAGCTATCCATAGAAAACTTAGCTGACTGACCACGTCAAAGCTGAGAGACACAAAAGGAGGTAAAATACTGCAAAGGAAGGGAGGAGTAGGGAAGCACGTAAGGTGTTATATTTTGACCACTTCCCTTGCTCTGCACCTTTCCTTATCATTTGGTTGCCTCACATCTTCACATTAGACATTGCTCTACTTTTGTCCATTGCCTGGCACATTTGACAACTGCTACAAACAAAGTAACTCCCTTGGCCACTGCACTGAATGTGAGACATGTCTCCTGAGACAAGGTGCTCAAGAAGAAGCCTCTCTCATGCAAGGTTTTCACAAGTATATGCAAAGACATTGTAATGTTTGACTTTGTGTTCAGTAGAGGGAGTGATATAGTCTCAGGCCCTGAGATGCAAATGGAAAACACCATGTCATCCTTGCCAAATCAGTTTGTTTTTTTTTTTCCTGCAGAAAACAGCTCTAAGCCCTTGAAGCCTGAACATTAGGAAATCACCAGCACCATGTATATACAAATGGAGCATCTCTCTGGCCCAAGAGCATGGACAACTAGAGCATGAAGAAACACACAGGCTCATTCATCTGGCCCTAAACATAACCACGCCAACAAGTTACCACACTGTGGTATCACTGGCATTCTCAAACCCAAAGGTCTGCAAATAAAAGTAAAGCTCTGCTTTACGACATGCAACCGCTGCTTTACAACATGACTCCCTGGGAAAGCACTACAGAAGACAAAACCTTCCTAGGAGCCTCCACGTAATTAGTATCTTCCTATCTAATCTTCCTATCCACACAAGGGACTCGCTTCATTTTTGACTCTGAAGGCCAAGACACATCACAAAAGAGCAGAAAAGAAAACACAGCAAAACACCAAGCCTAAAGAAAGAATCAATCTCAACCAACAGGCAGATAACAGGACTCACTTGGATGCTATTTTAGCTGGTAGATCAAATGGAAAAAAACCCTCATAGTCTTTAATACAGGTAAACATTACAAGTGTCACTGCTGAAAGAGCCTTAGCTAAGATTGCAAAATGTGTCTGTGAGCCACAACATCTGGTGCACATCCTCTCTGGTTCAGGAACATAAAGAGACTAATAATTTCATTTTGCAAACTGAAGGGCGACAAGTAGAGACACACAGAATAGAAAGGGTTCAAGCTGTGAATGCCTGCCTTTTACTCATCTCTTCTACCATCACTGAACAGGCAATTTAAAGCCCTGCACGATCGATCAAGCTAGAGTCCCGTCAAACACACTGTGCCCAGCAATCCAATTTCAATCCAGTTCTTGCATTATTTGTTGCTAACAGTATCTGCTTGATTCAATACGGCAATAAAATAAGTCACTACATAATACAGAGCACTGTAAGAAACAAATGAAAGAAGTTATAAAATAGCAGCATTCCATTTCCTAAATTTTCAGCCTACAGTCCACACCAGATTCCCAGTTGGTATTTATCAGTATAGCTCTAATGACCCATTAGGCCAATTTAGAGTGCTGCAGATCTGGCTGTTAGTGTTTACCATTTAGCATTAAGAAGTCAATGAAAAAGCACAGGCAGCACTATTGATTAACTGGACGAACAGTCAGCTGATCTGCACTTTGTCCAGGCTCAGGGTACATCCAATTTACACCGGATATGCTAATGTTTTTAAAAACAATGATTATTTTAGCTGTTTCATACTAACAGTACATAAATACAACATTTCCTAGTAACTTCCTACCATGTAATTGGATACTATCCTTATCCTCCCTCTAACTATTGGATACTATCCTCCCACTTCAGTTGCTTTCACCCCCCTGTTTCTAAAGATAATTTGACACAGCAAAACTTACAAATTAGTACATGTATTTTAAGGACCTTTCAAAGCATCTGAATGCAGAATGTTTTCAGTCTTGAATATGCCCGAAAAAAGCCATGGGTTTTTTTGAACACCATGACTATGACCTCAGTCCACATAGGCTGACTGTGTTTTGGCTTCAACATGACACTTCCTCAATTTAGATGGATGCCACAATATCGCTATCTGCAATAATCCCACAGCTGGTGATGCTGGTAAAGCTGACCATAATAGTAAAGCTGACACAGTGCAGAGATGACGCCAGCGCAAATTCTCCATGCTTCCTTTGAATTCTCTAATAACTTATGTGTCACCTTTTTCTTCTGGGTAGAAATTGCCCCTATTACTCAGGCAGGAGTATCACAGACCAAACTGCCTTAACATCCTCTCTAGCTTTATGCCATCCCGACCATTATTATTTCAAGCCATTTGCAAGGACTCACAGAAGACAGCCCATTTCTGAGTCACCAGTAAGAGGGTGTGAATGGCTCGTGTTAAAGGAGACCCATTGCCTCAAACCATTAAGTAATTCTTTAATAAAATGGCACTGGTCGACAGTGTCTTGGTTTGGCAGTCCCACTCCACAGCCAAACACAATGGCAGCTGTTCCATACTGCTATTATTGCTATTTTTCAAGGAGACTGTCAAAGCCAAGTCTTTATCAGACAGTGCCTTTTTTTTTTTTTTTTTTTTTCCCCTCTCTTTCCCTTTTTTCCAGTTACAGGAATACATTTTAATTCAGGAATTTGAAAAATTTTGGGTAACTGAGATAATTAAAAAAGTAAAACCCTTGTTACTTCTTTTAGGAGCAGCTGTACTGGGAAAAAAAAAAAAAAAAAAAAGTGATCCAGCAAGCCACTTGCAATTATCTAAAAGTAGAACAAGCTGGATAGAGACTGTGATCTTCATACTTCATTTAAAAGGTTTTTTCACAACCTTAACCTGTCTGTTGGATGGAGAACCACCCTCATGCTGGGACATCAATAAAGCTGTGAAGCACATGAAACCAAAGTTCCAAGGATCCCCCAGCCCTACAACACACAGTTGCAACCCATTCACAGTGTGGAAGACAAATTCAGCGCCTAGCTTTGGTGGAAGTCTTTTCATTGTAAAGTTGTCATTTCTGCAAAGCAGAGGGTGTTAATAGTCTCCCATTAAAAGTTGTCAAGAAGTAGCACAAAGGAAGAAAGCATTGCAGAATTTTCAGTTGAGGTAGTACCTGGTGCAAATAGACATTCAGTCAACGGCTTAACAATATTCTTGTTAATGCCTGTCACAGACCATAAGGACACCCCTCTGGCCAACAAGAGCCACTGTACACTACTGACACCCTCCACCTCACAAACCCATGTGCCCTGGGCCACAAGGCAGTCCTTAGGAACTGCTGCCAGACCAGCAAGCCCAACACAGACACAACAGAAGCTGTAGAGCCTGGATTTACCCCTTTATCCTGCTCTTGCAACACCCCACTTAGAGTACTGTGTCCAGCTTCAGAGTCGTCAGCACAGGAAGGGCATGGAACTGTTGGAACAGGTCCATCCAGCAGAGGGCCACAAGGATGATAAGAGGACTGGTGCACCTCTCCTATGAAGACAGGCTGAGAGAGTTGCATTGTTCAGCCTGGCAAAGAGAAGTCTCTGGGGAGACCTTCCAGCAGCCTTCCAGTATCTGGAAGGAGCCTACAGGAGAGCTGGAGAGGGACTCTTTGTCAGGAAGTGTAGCAATAGGACAAAGGGTAATGGTTTTAAACTGGAAGAGGGTAGGTTTAGTTTGAATACTAGAAAGAAATTCTTTCCTGTGAGGGTGGTGAGACACTGGAACAGGTTACCTAGAAAAGTTGTGGCTACCCCGTCCCAGGGAGTGTTCAAGGCCAGGCTGGATGGGGGTTTGAGCAACTTGCTCTAGTGGGAGGTGTCCCTGCCCATGGCGGTGGGGTGTGGAACTCTATGATCTTTAAAGTCCCTTCCAACCCTAACCGTTTTATGATTCTATGAGTTTCATCCTTGGAGGCACACAGTGCTCCAGATGGTGCTGCAGCAAGGAGGACACTGCCCTCCCTTCCCACCCGCTAACATTGTCACTGATCAGACAGACCCCACACACAGCACACGAGACCTTTTTGATGTTCATTTTTGTGCTGTGCACAAAAACAGTAAAACATTCACCCTTGCATACAGTGAAAATGTTCAATATTTTAAAAAGAAAGAAAGCATCAAAATAATTGCAAATTATTTCTCACTTATGACAAACACCCAGTCCATAATCTTTTGTTACTAGTAACAGCATTGACATAAACAAAGAATAAATAGCTTTTATCAGAGGGCATGTTTTGAAACCTAAACTTATTCATCAAAAATTAAAATTTGCAGGAAGTTCCTAAATCTGTTCCTGCAACTGGCAATCAGCCATTTCGTACATTATGTTACTGACATACTTTAATTAGCTCTAATTCATACATTGTAATCACTGTCTAGAAAATTTGCAATGCACTTGTTATGAAGCAGTTTTGCATCTTTATCAACACGCAGTTACTTTAATCTTACAGAAGTCACTAGCACAACAAAGAAGACCTCTTTACACATCATGAGTTACAACATACCTGTCTTCCAATTAAGTACTCTGGTTTTTTGAAAGCCACTTGCAAACTAATAGCTAAAAGTATTAAAATATCCCTTCACTAAACACTATAAAGAAAAAAGGAACAAATCATTCCTTTGCTATAGGGACAAGTATTTTTTTTCTCAAATACATTTCAACAGGACACAAAAACTAATCTTCAGTTCTTTTGAAAAATCCCCTGAGTATATACTTCTATCTTTCTGTTCCCAAAGACCTTTGAAACTCTGCCTTGCAGGAGTCTGCCTATTGCTGAGAGTCAGTAACACGTAGTCTCTTCCAAGCAAGATAGACAGTTTTGTAGCCTGGCCATGCTTAATTACAACATGCAGCATCATTGCTATTGCAGATGCAGGAATTTAAAATTGAAATTAAAGATTTCTACCCTTTATACTAGTGACGTAGCTGTTGGTGTTACAAAAGTTCAGGCCTCATTACCACACAGTTCTTCAACATCCACCTTTAATTCCAGAGCACTGTTCCAGACAGGTTTAATGCTGCACAGTTACCAAGTGCAGTGCAGCATTTTATGAATTTGCTGGATCTGCTAGGTGAACCATAATTCCCCCTAAATTGTAAGAATAAAAAGCAAAACTGGTGCAGGGGAATGAAAGCCAAAGGAACAATCAGCTCAAAACCTCGGGAAGAAAAGCTTTTGAATTGCAAACTATTTTGTCTGAGCACAGACTAGCAATACAATGGCTTCTTTATTTGCTGCAATGCACTTCAAACGCAGGTACATCTCACTCCAGGTGCTTAGCTTTCCAAAGGAAAAAAAAAAAAAAAAAAAAGAAAAA
>VZTM01004330.1:3051-25724 GCA_013400555.1 Jacana jacana
TTTTTTTTTTTGTAGGTACAAAGCTCTTCAAAGGCACTCAGAACTCTTCTACAGTTTTCACATCAGGCTTTCTTACAAAATAGAAGGAGTTTTAATTCTGTAGTTAAATTATAGAACTAAAAATATTGGCTACACAAGAGCTCCTCCTGTAAAAGCTTATAAAACTCTATTTATTATATTCTTATTAAGAAGTTAATTACTTGAAATGCTTGTCTCTAATTGTGACTTTAATTCATGGCTTTCTACCATCTCTAATGTCTGTCTTTTAAATTATATTAATAAGATTATATGCACCCATGATTAGAACGTAGGAAGAATTCATAGTCTAACCTCTAGACACTTTTTGTGTTGTAAAAAAGCTAATTTCATCTGAACAGGGGGCAGACCTTTACAGAATATCAGAAAAATTCCATGGGTCTTGAAATGAGACTATTGTGATTTTACTGTAAGGTGTAATGTATGTGACTACAAAGAAGGGTCCTCTCAGCCGCCTGACTGATTTGGGAAAAATAGGTCCTCCATCTTCTGAAATAACTGGTGGAGTGAAACTATTTATATTGCTAACTGTCCATACATGAAAGGAAGCACAGTTTCTGTGTTTCAAAACTGGGGAGGCTGTCAGTGCCCACTGTTACTATTTGATGCCAAAGAGGTTTATGCCACATGCAGTTCTGTTTTCTCTATCTACGTGTGTTGAATTGAAAGCAACGATAACGAAACACTTAACTACTTTTCCAGATTAATAATAAATATGTGTATACTAATGTATACAATATAAAATACATTCATTAATAATATGTTTCTGCTAAAACTAATACTTAATACCTAGAGTACTGTATTTCTTCTTTTAGTACCTCTATTTTTCCTATGTTCTCTATTTTGGTATTGATTTTTTTTTTTAAATTCAGTCTTTGCATCATAGAACTGACTTCTGTAATTCCATTTAGTTGATACACTTCTAGTAGAATTTTTGGAATCAAACTTATCAAATTGGTTTTTTAATGGCAGTTTTCCTCACGGGTGTTAGCTGGTGAGTTTGTGCAATATGTTTTAGAAACTACATTGCTCTCTCTGGGAAATGGTTTATTCATATAGCAATAATCTAAACACATTTTATTGTCAGAGATTGCATAAAATTCAGTGGTGGTGTCACTGCAAATTTTCTTCTATACAAATAATGTGTCTTGCTGAAAGATCATGACTCACTAGTATTGGTAATTACATAGCTTTTGTATGTTTAAGCATTAAAAATATGCTCTTCTACCTAAAAGTGACACTAGTTTTCATTTTATCTTGTAGTCATAAAGAATACTTCAACAGATTAAGATGATGATGATGAAGGAATTCTGTTGAATCTGTAGATATTGAGAAAATTCTTAAGTTATTTGTACTGTTATTGACCAGTGTGTTCATATCAGATAACAGCTGTTCCATGGAGAATATGAACAAGATAGAAGATCCAAAACCTTATTTCAGTTATTAATGCTTACCAGCTTATGGTACTGCCATATATCATGTTTTAAGATGATGCGATGTACTATACCAATTTTTGTGAGTCAGAATTTTTACAGATCTCTTTGGAAAGGTCATTGGTAAAATCTGATTAGCTTGATTCATTGCCATTTCAGTAAGTACAGACCTCATGTTATTAGAGTAGATATTATTTAGTTTCTTATTCTTCCATGTTCCCTCTATGTTCACAGACTCTAACTTAGCCTAATACCTTACAACAAACTTGTCTATTTTCAAATATAGATTTTTCAAGCTGAAAATGTCACTGGTGAGTGAAATATTGTCTTATTATTTGAAGGTGTTATGCTTGTAGTGATACTCTACTAAAAATAATAATAATCTTGGACAATTCTATATGACTTTCTTATCCTGATGCATTCATTGGAATGCAAAATCAGTGAACAGTTGCTTCCTTTGATGTGTGTGTAATAACTTGCTAAGAGGTTCATACTAATTAGATTGTTTTTAATATGCCCTTTTTTAGCTTCAAATTTGCTTGAGCAGATTTGATAGTATTGTTGTATCAGTCTATGGGCTCTTCTCTTCCATATTTGCAGCCCATAGGTTATTCTTAAGGGAGCAGAGGGAAATGACTGAATCTTTTTAAAAAGTATTTTCTTCTGTAGCAAGGTAACTCTTGTAAAGCACACAAAGTTAAAAATTATTTAAACTGAACACAGATAAACCCAGTGGTTACTGGTTTTATGTAATACCTCGGAGAGGTGAAGCAGTGTGCGTGTGGGATGCCTATATGGACGTTCCTCTTGGTCAAACTGCTGAATAGGGTGGGGAGGGGTGTGGGTGTGTGTGCCAGGAACAGCCATAACTGCCTGGAGAAGGCATTTGCTTAAACAGTGATGCTGCTAAAAGAGATAAACACCAGATTATAAAATAAGCAGGCAGTTAGATTTCTGAAGTATAGGCGTCTGCTTTTAGAAGTATGAAAGAAGCATGAAAATATGCAACAATCATGAGGGACCTTGGATTGAGAACAAGCTAGCAGAGCAGATGTCTAAGCCAGGGTTGACACCATCATAAGTTGTGCCACTGGCCCATGACCTCTATTTAGGCCAGGAAGAGCATCCTCCCCATTGGACACTGAAAACACCCTGTGTCCAGCTAGAGGAATGACAGGGCAAGGTGCAGCAGCAGGGACCCACATCTGGATGATGTGGTCATGGTGGCTTTCTCACCAGTGTGTTGGGTAGTAGGTTGCAGGGAGCAGCAGGGATACACATAAAGCTGCAGTAACTGTAGCTCCAATAGGAGAGGTGTGTGAGTAGGGGAACCTGCACCCCTCCCTATAAGAGGTGGGAGAAGTGCCTATGAGCACATAAAATGTGAAGGGTAAGGATTATGGCTTTTGTGGAGTAGTTATTTAAGGGTGCTTAGGAAATTAGTAGATGTATGATGAGCACACTCAAAAGTTTTAGGAGTAGTCCAGTAGCAGTTGAAATATAGTTAAACTAGCTTGTTGATATTTCCTTATTATTCTTCCCAGTGATTACTCTTATGTTTTTACATCATAGCTACAAAAAAAACCAACCCAAGTCATACTTCAGTAGTGACTGCCATGGAATGTAATGTGAATTCCAGATCTTCATCATAAGCCTTCAGTTAAGTAATCTGTGACCAGAAATCAGTTAAATGTTACTGTGTTTTAGTTATACTTCTGTCATGAGGAATTAGTGTTTAAAAAAACAAATTAAGAAATGACCAATCAAAATCCCTCACCAAACACTCACATGCATGTGCACAAACACCCACATGCCCTGTCTTTTCCCCCACTACCCCCACCCAATTAAAGTATTTCCTAGGCAGCAAACTAGCAAACTTTGGAGAAAAAAAGAAAACAAAAATCTCACCCCAATCCTACCTGTTATTTTCCAAACCCAGTTGCCTGCCTTGTGCAGCTGCTTTTCATTCTCCCAATAATGGCTTGGTATTCTAGGTATCTGTTGGGACTCAATAAAATTGCATGCAGAAGGCCTAAGTGGTCACAAGGGTCTATTCTGGCTTTAAAAATCTAAGAAATAACTGACTCCCGAAGGTTGCTAAACCCATTCAGTTTCTACTGAATGAACTGGAATTGACTGTACTAAGCCATTTGTAAGAGAATATTTTTTATAAAGAAGCCTTCAAAGATTTAGTATGCTATAAAAGTTGAGGTTGAATCTGCTCTGATTAGCACCTGTAAATGAGCTTGACTTCAGTGATCAGATTCTGACAATCTCATTCTGTACAAAAGTAAAGATAATTACCTAAGAAGTAATTTCCTGGATGGGTTTAGGCTTTCAGAGATTGTTCTTTTTGTATGTATCACTGGTTTCAGTGGAATTTCCTGTCATGCTGAAACTGCAGAAATCAGCATTTGGAATTGTCAGTTAATCTCATAGCTACAGAAGACAGCAGGAAAAATTCCAGTTAGCTGCAGTGAGTTTTGAGTTGGGATCTAAATCTGATTAAATAGTCCATGTTACTTTTTAACATTAATGGGAAAAAGCGAGTGATTTGTTTTTCTTGTCGGTGTTGAAGGGTTCGGGTATGGGGAAGAGAGAGCAGGCAGTTTTAGTATTTTAATCTGCTTAGATATTTTCGTGTTCAGGGTGTCTCAGAACCCTTGTGATGTTTACAGTTCATTAACTGAATTATAACTATTTTTCTATGGGTTGTTCAGCAGTACATTAACACTCAGTAGCTTGTGGATATTTTCCAGTTGATGAACTGGTGCCAGAACCTGAATCGTGCATTTTTGTGTCTGTGACATAATACAAAGGTATTTACAAAGAACTAGTTAAAAAAAGCTAAGAAGCTTTATAATCGTTCTCTCCATTTTATGATTCAAACTGATGATATAGAACAGGTCAGCTTCCTGGAAATACTGCTCATGGAGTTTTCCTAAAGAACCACCTTCTTAGAGGTTAAACATTATGCAGTGTCTAGAAATTGAACAGGTGAATCATGCCTACTCTGTGATCTCTTAAAGTCTGAAAATCCTTCCTTAAACACAAGCTGCAATAAAATTGTACTGACACAACCGCATGGAAAATGTTATCCTCATAGCAGTGATAGGTAAGTTCTCCAGGAAATGGGTATCATAATGCCTTCACTAAAGACACCTACAGCAAAAGCAAGCTGATCCACAGGTCCTGTCAAAAAAATGTGCCATCCCCCCTCCCCTGATTATAATGTGGTTTGCATGTCCTAGTTAGCATGATGATGAAGGGTATTGCTGTGCAAGGAACAAGAAGCAAGAGAATTGATTTTTGCAGAGCTACTAGTTGACCAGGTTATCAGTTGAAATTTAAGTGGCTGTGTGCATGGTTATTTCCTGATTTCAGGCACCTGTGAGTTCTGAAAGCCTTTGATATCTAGCCTGTTCAACCTCATGGAAGTGCTAGCAATTCTGTTTTGGCTACTGCTTCTCTTTCAAAAACAATTTAAGTGCTTGTTTTTTATTAAAATAAATACTTGTAAGTGGAGACACTCTTGGAAAGTTCAAATTTTAAAAAAGTGTTAGAATAAATCATGTGCTAAATTGTGGTTTGTTAAAGCCATCGTTTTCTGTTGAGTGGACTTTTAATAGTTGTCAACCTTTTCATATAATACTTAACATGGAGGATTTGGTTTTTCATTGGAGATGCACTAGGTAAAAGTCCTGCTAGTTCTTAGTAACTGCTGTCTGGGTGAGATACAACTTGACAATCAGAATTCATGATCTGGTAGACACACGTATTAAGAATACTTTGATTCATAGCTTTGTTCCAGTAGTGATTTTCAAGCAACACAGTAAAATTAAATTGGTTGGGTTTGAGGTTATTTATTGTTTATTTGCTTGTTTTGTTTTTTTTGTCTGGTTTTTTTTTTTTCCTTTTGCTTATTTTAGAAAATGTAGAATTATTCAAGGCAGATTTTTTCAGGAATACATATTAGTATCAAATAATGTTCAGTTCGTGGTTCTCAAAGACAAGGGGCAAAGATTTGTATCAATCATCGGTATTCTGGGTTGTGGAAACTGTCCTCTCCCTTTTTTTTTTTTCTTTTCTTTTTTGGAGAGGGCAGTATTTTGAGGGGAAGGGGGTGAGGAAAGTGAACTTTTTCTGGCATATCGTCATATATCAAAAAGGTGTAGCTTCACATAATTTCCAGTGTATCTGTGCAAATTAATGAGAAACACCTGCTCTCTATTTACTTATCATAAATTAGGTAATTAGGTTTAGTATTGTTTTGGGTGGTGGATATAAGCTGCTTGGACCTGAAGCATTCTCAGAAAATATCACTGATCAACTAATAAGCTTTACCAAAAAATGTTTTAAAACTGATAAAACAAGTTATTCTAGTAACAGAATTTACTCAATAATATCTTGGAAAAGTATACGAAAAAATAACTGCAATTTTGTCAAACTACATTCTGTCTAGAATTTAAATGAAACCAAATTTGAAAGTCATCTATTTTTAATTGTCTTTCACTGTGGCAGAACATACAACTGTATTTTGAATGTGACACAGCTGCAGAAACTCTGAAATCACACAAAAAACCCCAACCAAACCCAGACAAAACATCCTGTAATGGTAAATGAGTCACTTTTGATGGTTATCTGAGCCACCTTCAAAGTGAAGGGACAAAAGGCTTTATTATCATAAAATAAAGTTAGAGAAGGTTAAAAAAAAAAAGTTAGTAGGTAGATGTCCTCCCAAGGAACAAGGCATGAGCTGAGTGGACACCACCTTTTTTAGAACCCTGAATCAAGTTATGTGAAGAAACCTGTGAAGTTAAGTTTTAATTTATTCTGATATCAAATGAGTTGCGCTTTCCTCTAACTTGTGGAGATACTGGGGAATAAGTTTCAGTGGAGATGAGTTTGCTAAAGAGAAATAATATGCTGGAGGATATGTTGCTTTGCTGATTTTTAGTCCATAAAATTATAACTTTGATGCTAAAAGCTGCTGGTGGAAACAGGAATATTCAACTTTTTGTTAATATAGCACATGAGCTAAAATTTCTCTAGGAATGGAGGGAAAGATTATTATTTTTTTATGCTGCCACAGGTACATGCAGATACATTGTAATTACTGGACTGCTGTGTTCAGATAAATTGGAGATAAAATACACTCAATTAATCATCTGAGAATAGGGTTGTTCTTCCAAGTCCAGTGGAAGAACTTCTGCAGTTGACCTCCGTTTTCAGTAGTATGCAGTTTTATTAGGATCTAACAAGTGGCATGTGGAGTTCTGGAGGAAATGTATTTTTGAAACAGGCTATTATCATGGTAAATGCCTGGGAAAGAGAGATGGGTTTGAGGTGAGAATAATCAAGGAGCCTGTGTATACTGCAGCTTGTGATTCTGTCATCCGGGGCACCATGCAGCTCATTTATTTGAAAGTGATGCTAAGAACTCATTTAATTGTGTTGGTATTTTAAACTGCGATTAACCTTTAATATTAGAGTAGGGTAGCTGAGCAGATGCTGGAGAGAGGTGTTCACTGAAGGTGTCACTTTGTAAAAGTAGGTGTACTAACAACAAATTAGTTTCAGGGTGTGTCAAAGGAGATGCTGGTTAATATGCATGTCTTTGGTGACTGGCTGTCATTACAGATAGCATCTCAGTGGGTATTGGCGGGGAAGCTGAGGAAGCATGTGTGAGTGGCTATGATTTTGCTGGTGTGCCACTAGAATAGCTAACTTGTACTTTCTCCATTCCTTTTCTATTGTGTGCTATTTATAGGTCATAAAAGTGACTCATTATTCATTATCTCTTCCTCTTGGGACAATTTATGTGAAAGGGCACAAATTCTAGAAAGTCAAGGTTCATAATTCCAAATTAATACCAATCTTTATGCACATTGCTCTGTTTCTACCACTAAGGGAAACCTTGAGTCTTGATTATGTGAAGTGAAATCTCATAAACTTTTACTGCAGCAGACTTTGGACATTGTTGTTAATACAAAGAATGGTAAATGCAAATAATTCTATGTATGGATAGTATCTGAACTTTAATTTGAATCAAAAAATGCAAAACATGGCTTTAACCATACCATTATTGTGACAGAACCTTGATTTACACATTCCTATTAAATTATTTTGGTTCATTCAAACCCCTAGTGCTTATATTAAGAATTACAACAATCTTTTTATTTGTAGGGGCATATTATTATTTACTGAATGTGGATGTGAGACAAAACGCTGAATCCAAATCTAAAATTTTGGAAAGTTGAGAGCTTTTGGTTGTTAAATTTAAATGGCAATAGAGTAAACAAAGCTATACATGAAGTCTAGGCTCCATGGCAACTGAACATATCAAAAAAATAAGGACTAGCTACAGCATTAAAAAATAGCCAAGCTGTTTTTAATATAATGCTAGAAATTCCAAAGATTCCAAATATTCCAAAGATACCAAAGTCAAGCAGCAAATGGGCATGAAATACATTTCTCAGTCAGCAAAGAATGCAGTGGCAGCTGCTTAGGCCAGCCCTCAGGAATTCCAGACCCTGGAGGTAAGACAGAGAGTCTGGAGAAAAAGACCTTTGGTTGAGAAGGATTGGGTTAGAGGTCATTTAGGCAAACTCAACACCCACGGATCCGTGGAGCCCCAGGGCATGCACCCATGAGTACTGAGGGAGCTGGCAGATGTTGTTGCAAAGGCACTCTCTATCATCCTTGAATAGTTGTGGAGAACAGGAGATGTACCTGAGGACTGGATGAAAGCCAACGTCAAAAAGTGCAAGAAAGAGGACCCAGGAAACTACAGGCCAATCAGCCTCCCCTCCACCCCCGGAAAGGTGATGGAACATCTCATTCTCAGTGTCATCTCTAGGCATGTAGAGGAAAAGAAGGCTATTAGGAGTGGTCCATGTGGATTCACCAAGGGGAAATATTGTTTGACCAATCTGATAGTCTTCTAGCATGACTGTCTGTGTTAATGAGGGGAGAGCAGTGGATATTTTCTACCTTGACTTCAGCAAGGCTTTTGGCACTGTCTCCCATAGCATCCTCATAGGTAAGCTTAGGAAGCATGTGTTAGGTTAGTGGACAGTGACATGGATTGAAAACTGACTGAATGGAAGAACTCAGAGGGTTGTGATCGGTGACACAGAGTCTAGTTGGAGGTTTGTAACTAGCAGTGTTCTCCAGGGGTTGGTATTGGGCCCAGTCTTGTTCAACATATTCATCAATGCCCCAGATAAGGGGACAGTGTGTACCCTCAGCAAGTTTGCTGATGACATAAAACTGATTGGGGTGGCTGATACACCAGAAGGTTGTGTTGCCATATAGTGAAACCTATTCAGGTTAGATTGTTGGGTAGAGAGGAACCTAATGAAGTTCAACAACGGCAGGTGTGGGGTCCTGCACCTAGGGATGAGTAAACCCATGCACCAGTGTACAGGTTAGGGGTTGACTTGCTGGAAAACATCTCTACAGAGAGAGACTTGGGAGTCCTGGTCCTTCCAACCTCTATTAATCTGTGATTTCTTCCTGTACAGGAAATGGCACTCCAGGACTTAGATTAGGAGTTGGTTTTATAGGATTGTGGCAAAAGTGTAACCTGCAAATTTCTATTTTTCAGCTTAATTTTTATAAATTACTAGCTTTAGAAAAATTTCACATGGGTCAAATATTTAGTCACAACATATAAACGTTCAAAGATATTTGATAGGAATATACTCTTAATAGTCCAATTGCCAAAAAGCACAGTTAAACTGAGTATCTTAGACCGAAAGACTGTTTGAGGCTGTAAGCTTTAAGTAGTTTCATCCCAAATATTGGTGTTATGCTGTTGTTTAGAGCAGACCTAAGAATATCCTAAGTTATGCATGGAAGAGGTGATTGTGCTTTCTCCAGCTCATGGCTTACTGAGAACTGGCATTCTCTTGGTGAATTATCCCTGCATAGGATGCTGTCTCCTCCCACAGCGTGTGACTGGAAGACCTTGACCTGTCTGGCAGAATAGTTTCAGGCCCTGTTACACTTCTAGAGTCCTCTGAAGTGAATGTGTTCTGGCCCCAAATCTTTCTAGGCTGAGTCTTGCAAAGAGTCTGTGTTGTGCTAAGCCAGAAGTAGCTGAGAAAATTGTCAATGCTCAGTGTTTTAGGATACCTAATAGTTTGTTCTCCATTTTACTGAAAAGTATAGCTATATATAGCATTTACACTCTCCCAGAAAATTAGGCTGTGAACAGCTGAATCTTTTAAGCAGTTCTGCAAACTTGTGAGGGAGACTAGACTTAATGCTGATCAAGTAATGAAGCAAGGCAAATAGTATTTTCTTAGGTTTTAGAGACACTGCAGAAACACTAATCTGAGCATCCTCCCGCAGTTTTGTTCAGTTCCATATAGCATAAGTGCTCTCAGACAGAAATTTCTTTGGCCAAAGGGATGATGAGAGTGCAGCTGTGTCATGTGGAAAGAACAGGGACTGAATTATACTGTGTACTAAGGGCTGCTCAGTGCTTGTGCTAGGTCTGGATCAGAGATATGAGTCTTGCTCTTTCTCTGCCATGTTCCAGTTCTGTGTGTTGGCCAAGTTGTACCTCTGCTTCACCGATGAGTAATCTTTACATTAGATAAGTAAGGAAAGTGTGAACTGGCGTGTATTGTCCTGATACTAAAAAGCATTGGGTTGATAGAATCATGCCAGTCTGACTTAAGGTAGAATCATGTTTCAATTCAGATGCTTCCATGAATCTTTTGTTCATTTGTACACATAATTGAAAGTCAGTCTCCTTTGTAAATGACATTTTAAAAAGTCTGACATTTAGTCAAGGTGACCATCAGCTAGTAACGTGAAAAATCAATAATGCAAATAGTGGTCTGTTAGGAGAAATATCACTGTGAAGTCATCTCTGAAGTAAAGCTCATTTTACTTGCATCATTGTGTCCTCATCTGCTCCCCACCACCACACCCTACTGCTCACCTTGCAAAAAGGGAAAAAGTCACTGATTTAATTGATATCTGTGCTGTGTTACACTGAGGTGTCTGCATATATAGACTGTCTACTAATAAGAGCTGTTATTTTGCTTTGTTAGTATAGGGGAACAAATAGTCTAATTTTAGGCTGGCATACTTGTCTTTTGTTAGCAAAACTGTCAGTGCAGCAAATGAAAACAAGAGTGATGACTTTGAAATGAATGGTCTGAATCATATATTAGCAGACATGTTGTTAATATGGTTATGCTATTTAGCTAGACAATCTCCAGCCTAGGAAAGGAGGATATGTTAGTTTTGTTTTTAGAAGTTAAAGCCTGTCAAGGGAACAGATACAACAAGGATTGTACAGTCTATAAATTTTCCTGCTGAAAAATACTTGATTTTCAAGTAGAAGTCATGTTTGAATTCAAATTTGTGCTAATTTTTCTAAGAATTTATATATTAATGCCACTACATTGCTACACATAAGTTTGTTCTATAGCACTCTTTGTACATTCATAGGAAAGGGAATAAGCTTTTACAGGAGTCACATAGGAGAATGCATGTGTGTAAATTCTTGGGCAGCACATAGCTATTCTAGTTACGGTAAAGAAATATGGAGCTGAAAATGACAGAGTACATTGAGGATGATTGCAAGCCAAAAAGTATATGAAATGTTGTTTCTTCTGTCACTAAGGCTATGATAAGAGACGTACTATAAAAAAAAATATAATCACATCAATATATGTGCAGTTACAGTGTATGCAGCAAAATATGGATAGATTTTGTGCAGGAGGATACCTTACAGTATTTCCCACCTTTTCTGAGGGGTTAATAAAATGGAGCTTTAACAAAACCAGGAAACGTCATAGAGCTTTGAGCAGATTTTGAAAGCTGTGAAGGTTTTTTAGAGTCTGATGAACTTGCATTGGAGTATGCTGTAGACATATCTGACAAGAGTGAAAACGTCATTGTTCATAAGGAATCTATTTTAACAGTTTTGTTTTGCTAGTGTTTGAAAGTCTTTAAAAGATTCAAAGCTAATGACTGATACTGTGTACCTAAGTCCTTTTGTTATAGTGTGTGTAGGCTAAGAAGACATTATATAGGAGTTGTGGGGAAAAACAGAAAGCAGTTAAAAAACCACGTGTAGCATTGTCCTGATTGCTGTGCCCCCTTGATATTTACTTCCTGGATTGAATGGGGTTTTTTTAGGGTTATGGTTTTTTTTTTCTTCAAGATTTCTAAAACAGTGTAGATGCTCGTGTTGAACATTCAGCTGCTTTGTTACAAAGGCCTTATTCAGGGAAGCTCTTAAACATCACTTTTTTTAAGTACTTAAGCAGCTTAGGGGCATCCTGAAGTAGTCTGGTCAGCTGGAGAATGTGGGGAATAATATATATGAATATATATGATAGGTACATTGTATTGGGAGAATCATTCTGTGCTTCTATTTCTATATAAAATACCGTGTATCTCTATGTTAGCATATTATTTTCAGGACAGGAGTGTGATTTCTTAAGGAAATATCCTTCCTGGTTATGCTTTGGCTGGCATCATGAAAACATGAGTTAGAGCTTAGGCAGATGTCGTCAAGGTCTCACAAGTTCTTTCTGGATTGGTATCGCTCAATGACAGCATATAATACTTAAATAGCAGAAACAATATATAATACAGAAGCACTCTATGGAGAAAGCTTAAGTCTTGTCTAGTGTGAGGGTTATCCAAAGGACTAGTTAAAGAATTATAAAAATTATTCTATAGCGGTTACTAAATAGCAAATTCAATAGCGATCCCAACTTTCATCTAGCAGCACTAGTTTCCTACAGTACTAGTAAGTTATATTTTCTTTTATTTTCATTTCTTAAATTATCTGTTGAATGGATCAAGCAAATCAACAGGTCTGTCAACTCGTGACCTGACTGTGCATGAAGCTTGTTGCTGATTGTTCCCTGGTAGTGTTCCCAGCACTTCAAAAACTGGTGAGACAGTAGTGCAGCCTCTCCCAGCAGGTTGGCTGGCTTTGCAGTTTACTGGCAAGCAGTGTAATCAGTGCTTTCGTGCAGGTTCCTGCAAAGAAGAGCATGTCTCACCATTGCCTATAAGCTTATTCCTATTCATATGGCAGCCAGTGACGAGTGGTGTTCCTCAGGGAACAGTGCTGTTTAACATCTTTGTCAGCAACACCAAGTTGTGTGGTATAGTTGATGTGCTGGAGGGAAGGGATGCCATTCAGGGGGACCTGGACAGGCTTCAGATATGGGCCTGTGTGAAATTCACAAAGTTCAACCAGACCAAGTGCAAGGTCCTGCATATGGGTCATGCAGGGGGTAGCCCCACCCAAGCACAAATACAGCTTGGGTGGAGAATGGATTGGGAGCCCTGAGGAGAAGAAGAAGGGGAGATTTTGTTTAGGTATTAGGAAGAAATTCTTTATAGTGAGGGTGGGGAGACGCTGGAACAGGTTGCCCAGAGAAGCTGTGGATGCCCCATCCCTGGAAGTGTTCAAGGTCAGGCTGGATGGGGCTTTGAGAAACCTGGTCTAGTGGGAGGTTGTCTGTGGTAGTGGCTGTGGCAAGGCGGTTGGAACTCAACGATCCTTATAGTCACTTCCAACCTGAATCATTCTATAATTCTATGATCATATGGTTCTCTGTCCACAAACACATATCACAAAAGAAAACACTGAAGTGCTCATAAAAGTTGTCAAACCAACAAAATTATCTTTTGAATGTAATGCTAAAAGACTTCACAATGGCCGTGATTTGAAAATCTTTTCTCGGAAGACATCAAGACAAGAAACTTGCTTTTTTACAACCTGCTGCTGCTGCTCAAGAATAATAAATCTGACATTCACATCTGATGACTGATCTTCAAGGATGAAAGAAATTGTATAAATATTCTGAGGTTTGTTTTAAAACTATAGCAGCTGGAATCACTGTTTGTATTGCACACTTATATTCTTGTATGAGTGCTTTCTTTTATATGTAGTCATTAAGACACACGTAAAGATAGTAAAAGGTAAAGTAACCAGCTACCACAGCAGGCAGACTGTCACTCTGTGAAGGTAGTGTTTCCGGACCTGCTTCTAAACCTCAGCTAATGAATGTCATGACAGAAAGTCAGTTGACCAGATTTTACAATGGCAAGACTAAACAGCCTGGTCAAGTGCACTGATAACTTCTGGGTAGTATTGTCACATTTCATAATTGGATTGGATAATATAGACTATGACTTTCTCAGTAGACAGACACCCCAGAGGCGGTTCAGCTTGTCACTCTAGATATATCCTTTTTCTCTTTATTAAAGTTCATCTGTATTTGTTCAATTCAGATAAAATTAGAGGACACTTTTAAAAACAAGCCAAACTCAAACAACTATGCATAAATGAAAAGCTATGTCATGTGCCAAAACATGTAATAATATTTTATAACTATGTCAAAATGCTTATTTTGAATTTTAAACAGAAAATACCATGAATATAAATGCAGTGATAAAGACTAATTTTTTTTTTTTCTTTGCTCTTTGGTGATGTAACATTGCTATGGTTCTGGGATAGGCTATAAGTAGTTGAAAACTAAAAAAGCAAAAGTAAGCTGTAAGCATCACTACTTTTCCCTTTTCATTTTATGTTGGTATAAGCAACATTTAGGAGTGTTTTAATATTACAGGAGATTTTTTTTTTTTCTTGCCATAAAGTGTCAAATAACTTTCTCTTAAGTATTCTGTAGATTTAATAATCTTTTTTCGTAACACCTGTGTCCTGCCTTAAATCAATTGTTGTCAATTGCTGCATTCCTTTAGCAAGCTTTTATCTTTCCAAAGTTTCATTTCACTGGGAATCAGTTCAGCATGCTCATACTGATGACTTGTGTTTATATTAACAGTGGTTTACTGTACTAGTTGGCTATTTTTTCCAGTATTAGTAGTAATTCCTGCCCAGGGAGGTTGTGGAATCTCCTTCTCTGGAGACATTCAAAACTCACCTGGACATGTTCCTCTGTGATGTGCTCTAGGTATTCCTGCTCTGGCAGGGGGATTGGACTAGATGATCTTTCAAGGTCCCTTCCAATCCCTGACATTCTGTGATTCTGTGTGACTCTGTGTTTCAGGGTATTCTTCTGGTCTCCTTTTATTTGTATATGTACGTGCCAGAGTGAACATGTAATGCATAAGTGTAACTATTAAAACTTGTAAGTGCTTATTGGTGGGTTTATACCACCTGTTCAGCTGCATGCGGTGGGAATTTGTAACAATTTAGATCAATGTATCCTAAATGAATAATAAAATTCTGATAGCGCTAGGTGATTTTTCTAACGGAATAGAAAGCTTCTCCCTGATTAGATTACTATGTTAACTCTTATAGATTTTTTTTAATTAGAGTATTAAATGAAAAATACCCAGTATATATGATAATTAATGTTATACAGATATAGTTTCTATACTCTTTGAAATAGCAGTTAATTGAGAGTAATGCCTTTTTGCCTTTCTAGACAAATAAAAATTTTTCCATAAATAGCATACTACTTGTGACTGGAATTTAGTGCCACCTCTTTTGATAGCTGGATTTGCAGGCTACTTGAAATAATAATGTTTAGAGGATGCCCATCAAGTGCACTTCGGTATGTAATATTCAGCGTCTGTTTTTAACATCCTTAGAGCTGAGGGCTATTGGGACAGACATTGTTTACTGTACTTTGTCTCTGCAACACATTGTAATTATTTTTACAGTTGCACTTTTATTCATGAACTGCCATAGTTTTTGGTGCTCTGTCATCAGAATCATAGAACAATCAGCTCTCCTCCTTCATGATGTGAGGGAAAGTGATTACTATTTCCTAGAACACATTGCAGATAAAAGAAAATGTAATTGCTTCAGACTGGAAAGATAACCATAACAAATGTCATCTTCTATCAATGATAACAACAGGTGAAATCAAGAAAAATAAGAAGCATTTTCTTGAGATTATGCATTGTATATTGTAATTGCCTGTGACAAGCTGAACCTGAGGCTGGTTCTGACCCTTTTAAAATCTATTTACTCTCAGGAAACAAGAAAATAAAAGCCACAACTTTCCTGTATTGGTACCACATGCTTTGGCACAGTCTGGGTTTGTTTTACTTGTCTCATGAATAAATAGCTCTATCAGGTTCAGACAGAAACATTTATTTGCTAATGATGTAGTGCACCACTACATAGAAATCAACTTATATTAGTTTGCAGATGAAATATGTTTATTAGGTGAAGTAATTATGGCCTTAGACAGATACTGTATAAAAAGCCCTATTTTGTATTCTTTTCTAAGGGTAGCTGACTGATGTGGAAGAGATGAACTATGAGCTTTCTGCAATGGCTTGAAGATATTAAATAATGCATACAAATATTATTGGGGGGGGGAGAAGAAATTACTTCAGGTTTTTGTATGAATTTGTATGACACGCTAATTCTGCATTATAAATTTCTTTCATTTACTATGGTTGTGTAATCCCAAACAAACTTTCCAAATGGATAAATTGAAGAAGCAGGTTGAGAAATTCCATAAAAAAATTATATTGCTGTTTCACATTCTTCCTTGCTGGAAAGCTTCTGTGTAAAGTTCTATTGACTTGTTAATGGGATAGCTGAAGCTTTATGCAGTTGTCTTATATAGCCTCTATTTGTCTTAGTGAAGTATCAGATGTCCTAGATACCAACCACCTCTTATGTAGTAAGTTAGTGTTGTCTTTTCATTTCTGAAATCAATTCCTCTATTCTTAATGGTTTTCATAGAACCATGGAATGGTTAGAATAGAATAAGTTTTATTTCTTAGATGAACTTCTTTAGCAGCAACTTTCTGAAATAGGACACACTTAAGATTTTCTTTCACTTGCCTCAGCTTTTGCCATTATGTTTATTTGCTCTGGTATGCTTAGTTAGAGATCATGGAGACCATGATCCTCCATGTCTTCAAAAGGACATCAGTTATGATGTCCTTTTGCAGGATTTTTACCGCTCTTTTCCAAATCTTGTATATTTTTTATTACTGCAAACAAAGCCCGTATGATCCAGCATTCTTGTCATTTTCCAATCAATCTCTCACTATTTAGTTCAAATGAAGCAACAGTTAATTAGGATGCCTGATTTTGAGGTTGGTTTAATAGCCTTATGCCAGAACCAGGCAAGTCTCTTGCTCTGGCTTGCTCATTTCAGGTATATGTAGGATTTGGTCAAAAACCTCTTGTGGCCCAGTCAGTTCATCATGACAAGTCAGTGGAAGGTTTTCTCTTGATTTTAGTATGAAAAGGAATGACAATGGCAGTTTTTTTGTGTGTTGGTTTTTTGGTTGTTGGGTTTTTTTTTTAGAGGAAAGACTTGTTTATCTTCACTCTGATAAATATTAGTTTGTCTGTCTGTTGATTTGTAGCAATAAGTACTAAAGCAGACAATTTATGAGCGTGTTTTTCTAATCTGAATGGAATCTTTTGTGTGATTCTGAAATCTCTAGACAAGTAAACTTCAAATGTGAACTCTATTATTAAAATAAATTCTACTAATTTGTGCACAATAATATTTTATTTCTTTATTCTTAAATTAAGACAGCTGTGATGCTAATATGGCTGTAGAAATCATAAAACTGTAGAATGGTTTGGGCTGGAAGGGACATTTAAAGTTAACGTTCCAACCCCCTTGCCAAACACAGGGATAAGAAATTACCTGACCAGGTTTCTGTAAACAGATGAGAACATCTAATGTGTGCCCCTTGTTGCAACCATAATACTTGTGGTCTTTAGGAATACAATTTATTGAACCCATTACCCAAAAGACTTGTTTTTATTTCAGGCAGTATTTTATGGGGGTATATAGATTTAAGGAAATCTAATATTCCTCTATACCCCACCCATTATTTGAGAAAAATAATTATTTTACACTGGTTTAAATTTTCTTCTTATGAAAATTAATATGAGAAATACTATGGATAAGACTAGTAATACACATAAAAAATATATCAATTTGTAAATATCTTAAATATACGTTTAGATTTTTTTCCACATCTTATCAAATCTCACAGGATCTTGTATAAGTGCTATACTATGCACAAGTATGTAAACAGCTCTTTCATGTAAAATGAGATAATGTAAAAAAAAGTGTGAACATGAAGGGTGTGCTCAGCATTTTAGGTAATGTACTTGGGAATTTCCAGTACTCATTTTGAACCAAAAAGCTCAAAATTTCACAGGAAATCTTACCAGAGTTCAGCATGAAACACAACTCTAAATGCCCAGTGTACAAGTTAAAGAAGCTTCCTTCTAGGTTTTTTGTCCAATGTCATAGAAATAAAAGGGACTATGTTTGATAGCTTTCAGGGCTCTCTGAAAACCAAGCCCTGCAGTACTTTTCTTTTTTCTTTTTTTTTTTTTTTTCTGGTGAAAAAAGTCCAAGATGATATACAAGCTTTCCCTTACATTAAATCAGCTTTGCCCAACTATGGGAGTCAGAGCCGTTAGTTGTTTTGTCGTCATCACTATAGTGATTTCTCCAACAATAATGTTATGCTAACTAGAGAACATAGAATCATAGAATCATAGAATCACTTAGGTTGGNACACTCAGGTCTCTTTCCTTAATGCATGAAAAATATATCCAATTTACTGGTCAACTGAAGCATTTTGTAGCAGATTGTGGTTTTGGTTTCTTTCTCCCTGAAAATTCAGGCAGTGATACAATCTAGAAAAATAATTAGACAATTTAATCTAGTTTGAGCTTGCTGTTTATTTTACTATGTTTTATTTTCGATAGAACAGCATCATGCATACTTTATAATTTGAACAATGCTTAAATGTTTGTTGAGATAAAGGCACTTGGAAACAGTGACGAGAGCAGTATAAACCAGGCAAACTTCCACTTTCAAATTCATAACTGATATATTTGAATAGATTTAAATTATTTTTACATCCTGGATTAAAATTAAAGCAGATTAAGTTATATGTGGTACTTTTGGGGAAGACAAATTTAGATGCATCTAGAGGAGCGTCTAAAACTTTTCCCCTTGAAAATTCCCAGATTTATCCAGAAAAGGATTAAAGTATTAGTTTTTGTCTATATTGAATCCTTACTAGCTCTCCAGTATGTTATTTCAGACAAAGATGTGAACTGGCAAAGTGTTAACACAGAGCACGAGTGTGTTGCTGTTTTCTAGGTGTCTTTGTAGGAAAACTATTTCCATTTCACAGACGGGGAACTGCAAAGTCTGAGAATTTATGAAGTTAGAGAGTGTCAGGTCTCCAGTATTTTACAAGATTATTTGACATTTGGAGGCTGAGGTAGCCAGCAGGATCTTGAGGGCTATATGCTTTTACTGTTGGTACTCAATGAAATAGGGAAGACTGAACATTCTGACAGTCCAGTTTGCTGACTGTCTTCCTGGTAAGTCAAAGCTGACACAATCTGCAGTTGCATCATACTTTACAACTGTGTGAGATAGGGTAATAATATGACAGATCAAATTTGAAATTGATAACGTCACAGTAAGATGCAGTCTGCAACAACAGGCTCTAATTTAGATATTATAATGAGAAAATAATTGAGAATATCACCTCATGTAGCAGCAAAACAGCTAGATTAAATACTGAAAACATTGGGGAAACACTTTGCTAGAAATAATACTAGATGTTACAGTTTGCAGTTTCCATTGTATTTTTAAGAAAGTTTGTCCAAATATTACAAGACTTCATTTTCAAGTCCCTTTTTCTTGATAAGATGTTCAGGAAAGATCATATACCGACCAAAACATTGGTTTGCTACCAATATAAATGCAAGAAGTATTTCTACTTATCTGTCAGCTAAGCTTATGTTCACTCTGAGCTATGAAAATATCAGAAAAAAAGATTACTCAAAATAAATAAGCATCAGTATCCAAAGCTGTGTAACCATCATTTCTGTTAGAGTAACATCTGAAGTGAAAAAATGAGGTAAAATAACTGTAGTCAGCACATAAAGGATACTACTGTAACTGGATGGCTGCTGCAAGGAAAGAAGAAAAGTTATTTGGGTTTGCAGTCCATGAGGTGTTTTTCCTGTTCTAAAATGGGAAAGAAAATACCCTTTTAGGATTCTGGGAGGTATTTCTGTCCTTCACACAATATCCTGTGTTACTCCTTTGTGCATCAATGGACATTACTGCTTCTTTGGTAGTGAAGTAGTTTCTAGCTTCACTACCTTTGCCATTACAATGGGGTTTTTTTTTGCCTTTTCATAGTTTTAAATGCAAGAGAGAAAATAAATTTTAAAAATGAAAAATACGTATAACTCAGATTTCAGACTTAGCACATTGAGCAAGACTGAGCGTTTCATGTATAATGAATAGAGCTGACTGAGGTTTTGCATTTTTTGCCTGCCCTTTTCCTTCCTGCCAAGAATGCTACACAATATTTTGTTCTTTATCCTTTATTCAAGCCAGGGTTTATAAAATGGCTGATAATGTAGATGCTCCTTCAGCATGAAGGAAAAAGAAGTGTGCAGAATAAACTGTTGTTTTGCAGAAGTATGATAATGCATAAACCAGTGGTAAACTAGTAGGTGTAAAAAAGAACCTTAGGTATTCATGACTTCAGGAGACACTGACTCTCTGGAGAAGTGGATATGAGTGAGATCATTAGAATAATATAAAGTTCAAAGTTCTGCAAAGATTTATTTATGCTTGCAGGTTTAGACAATTGAAAACATACAGAAAAAATCCTTAACAGAAGTGGTAGGTGCCCAGTACTGGGGAGTGTACAAGGGAGTGTTTCAGAATAAAGAAAATGTTTCAGAATGTACAGGGGAGTGTTTCAGAATAAAGAAATAAAGAATTTCCTTAATGGTTCCCAAATTTGTCCTCAGCTTCATCTAAAACTTTCAGATCAACACTGTGAGTAGAATTGCTAGATGGCATCATGTTATTGTCAATTGTAATTTAGAAGTGCAATGTGAAAGTTCTAGAAAGGTTTTCTACCACTTGTAGTATTGTTCTCTTTCAGACAGGGTCAGACTCCTCAAACATAGCAAACTGTACTTACTCTCACAAAATACTTTTCCTTCCATCAGGAAAGAGGAGTAGGTATTCTTTGAATCTTTAATCAGTATTTTTAGTTGAATTTAAGACTTCCTAAACATGGAGGATTATATTCTACCCTCCTCTACATATAGTCATGAAAGCAGTGCTGTAATAGAGTCATAGAATTATTCAGGTTGGAAAAGACCCTTGGGATTGAGTCCAACCATCAGCCCTACTCTACAAAGTTCTCCCCTACACCATATCCCTCAACACCACATCTAATCAACTCTTAAACACATTCAGGGATGGTGACTCCACCACCTTCCTGGGCAGCTGATTCCAGTGCCTGCCTACTGTTTCTGTGAAGAATTCTTTCCTAATNATTAGAACCCATATTCATAGCAACCCTACACTCTGGACCTCCTAACATTGACTTGTTTAACATGCATGGTTTGATTACTCCCTCTGAAACCAGCAATAGAAGAAAAATTCTCAGTGTCTGCAGGATTCAATAGCACAATTGTTGTGACCTTATTCACAGGTAGATCCAGGTATTTATTTTTAGATTCCTGTGGTGGCCTTATGCTGGTTACTGAACAACAGTGAGTTTAGGACAAAATTTCCCAAGTTAGATGAGTAAGAATTTAAGTATGAACCTGGTAGATATTAAAATAAATAATTTATTGACAATTTTTTTATTCAATTAGGATTTAAATCTATTTTGAAAATTTGAATGCTTTAATCTCCTTAATTCTTTTGGAAATTTGGCTTTGTTACCCTCTCTTTTGGGGTCATTTTTTATGTAGCTGAATATATCTGAAAAGAGAATTTGTGAGCAGGAGAGGCACAACACAAGAGTATAATGTGCTTATTTATTTGCTAACAAATGCAAAAGGACATCTATGTTTTAATGATCTACTAAGCTGAGCATTGGTTTACTGCCTGGGGTAAAGTACCCAAAAAGCCTTTGCTGCCAGGTGTCAGTCAGGAGGGGAAACATTGGCCTGTGCTGCTTTCTGAAATAGATTTGTGATGTTGTTTACTTGCCGTGTTTACCTGTTGCCTGTTAATTTTTTGAGGTTTTATACTGTAGCATGTTGGTGGTTTGATTTTTTTTCTTTCCTGTTGAATGGTAGAGCAGCTAACAATCCTTGCTTCAACAATTCTATCTGTGTAACTAGTTTTACCTTTGTCATGTGTGACTTTGCTCTACAGACTCCCTCATAACTTTCTTACAGCACCCCCGTTTGTGTAGATGTCTCAGTTAACATATGAGACTGAGGCCTTGAAGATGCATGGTTCTGGGGGATGTAAGGCTTCCTGATATATGTGTTTTTCCTGTCAGTAGTCAGGACTTGTCCGAAGTGCAGTAATTCAAGATGTTGAAAAATCTGCAAATTTTCTTGTTTCTCAGATAGACTGGTTAGAGATGAGATTAAGGGTATGAAAAGGGACAGTAAAACCATCCTTTTCACTTTAACAGATATGGTTATGTGCAATATTTGTTATTCAGAAAAATTTCAGAGAAGCTGATGTTGTATGTATTCGTTGTATTTTAATTTAACTTTTAAAAAAGCCTTGGCCTATAAACAATTNAAGCCTTGGCCTATAAACCATTTTATTTTCCTTTATACATGAATAAGATTCAGTAACTGCTTAAAGGTCATCTTCAAATCGAAGACATTCTTGGATTGATGTTAATTATTGTCTATATGTATTAAAAGTCTGAAAGAGTTCTAAATCACAGTTGCTGAAAACCATAATCAACCTATAGTTAAGCATCAAATGGATGATTTTTGTTCTTTCTCATGTTCTTGCTGGTTAATTCTAGTATTATACATAATCCTGGGATTGTTTGGTTGAAAGCTAATGATTCTGAACCCAGCTGGTTAATGCTTTAAGACCAATGCAATTCAGTAATGTTTTTAGGCAATAAGACCCCTGGAATTGAGGTAGCTTTCAGGATGGTGTAGAGTTTATTTGTTGGAGACTTGAAGAAAAAGCTAGTGAAATTTCAGTGTTGCCTAGAATCTTTATTTTTCACTCTCTGGTTGAGTGACTCACTTGCTCCTAGCTAGTGCAGGGAGTTTTGCCTTTTCTGTCTTGTGCTGCATCTGACCTTTTGTCTTTGTTATACTCTTGTAAGATTTAAACACTTTACAACTGCTTCTGTCTATTGTTTTTATATTTCTACATTAAAGTTATGTCATGCTTTTATATGCATATTATATATTTTTTTTAA
>VZTM01004331.1:0-11037 GCA_013400555.1 Jacana jacana
GCTTCAGGTACCTTACCAAGTACTCCAGAAAGCAAGTTTCCGATGAAATCAAAAAATCCAGTAGCACTGTATAATCAAATGCAATTTTTTCTAGAAAAAATAAAAAGATACAGTGGGGATTATATCCACTTGTGTGCGTAAGAAAGTTCCAGGTTTCCTCTTCCTTTTGCCTTAGATAGTCAGGAGCATCATGCCGTAACCTGAGAAGTAAATCATAAAATGGATTAAATTCCATGGAAGTTTACAGTTTTTAACAAACATATTATGTTCAGAAAATGGTATTCTTTATTTTTTTTTATTATTTTCCCAAAAAGTAAAAACCAAAAAATAACGTTTCAGTGCTGGAATGAGGAAGAATGAAGGCAGGTGGGGGGTAAATCAGACAACTTAGGAAGCCAAAGCACTTAAAGCAGGCCTTCTTAAACAGTACTCCTCCTTTGGAAATGTTCTGGAATAAACAAAGTTACTTACAATACAGAAATTGTTATTTTAATGGTTTTGTAAATTTAACCATAGGCTAACTTTCAGGATGCTAAGCACATTGGGAAAAGGGGCCTGCTCTTATTTAGGTATCTAAGAAGAACCGTGTTTATCTGAGATACTACTTGCAAGATCTTCATGTTTGAAGCTTGAGGAACCTTTTATAAATGATGACAATATTTTATCTAATTTAAACACGAAGCAGAGAATGTCCAGGACAAATACACAAAGAAAACATCCTGACTGCTAGCAGTAAGAGTAGTTACAGGGCTACTTTGCCAGAAGTCCCAGAATTCTTCAAGTTTAATCAGTATACCGCCTTGTTTTCAAATTCTCAGTGCTGAAAGAAAACACTCTCGCCTTTTATCTGCGTCTAAGCGCCCTTTATCTATGTTTAAGTGTTACTTTAGACTGTGAAGTCAATTATTCTGAATTACAAGATATGATAAAGTATTTAGTAGGAAACTCCTGCACAACTCCCTCATTTCAATCCAAAGAACACTTACTCAAGTTATCAGCAGAGGTAACTGCTCTTACATCGCACATTATTACATTGTCCTGAGGTCAGTTAGGGTTTTTTAAGTTACTAAAAATATTTTTTCTTTATACAAAAGTAATCAATGGGAAAGTTACACATCACAATAACCTCACTAAATCACAATTCTTCATAGTTCTGTCAAATAAAGTGTACACTAACCTATCTAATTTTAAATAAATGAGTAATAAGGCTCTAGCGGCTTCCCACATATCATCATCTTGCTCTATGAAAATCAAGGAGAGCCATTCACAGTGATGGACAACTGGGTGAGACTCCGGGGAAGACTTCAGGTGACTCCTCCAGAACATCAACAGCTGGGACATGGAACTCTCAAAGTCTCCTGAAAAAAGAAATAACCACGAATTATTGTTTAGTTACAAAAAACGTACAGCATATCTACTTTTGCCTAACAGTTCATGAATGCATTTATCATTCCTTAGCTCAACTGATTTAACACAGCAACAAGTTTTATTGATTAGTTCTTGCTTCTAAGTACCCAGTAAATCAACAAGTATTTTGCAGAAGACCATAAGCAGTTATCTAACCTTGCGTTCAATGTGAATGGCTGCTCTATGAGACTCAAAACATATCGATGTTTAGATGCCAAATGTTAACAGTTCTAAGTAACCTGCAGAAAACTCTTTTACTCATTAGGTACAGGTCTTCTCCCTGCTCCTTCCCTACAAGGCAGATAAAACTTAAGGACACAATGTATTCTGCTGACGGTTTGTATTTCCTTGGAATTCAAGGAAGTGTAATCAGAGGTGACCTAGAAAGTTTTGGGTACAACAGCCTGAATCCTCTCATATCGAAGCCTGCAGGCTAATGAACAAGGTTACACCTCCAAAAACATGCATTTATCATGAAACCTACAGAAATGCTATGATACCTACACAGCTGGGATTTATACTTTCCTTTAGCATCCTAAATAGGCAGCTTCATCAGTGGAGCACAAACTAGAGGTGAATTGTAATCAAGCCAGTGACATGGATGTAACAATTCCGGTACGAGCACTTCACTGAGACTTTGTTTCTGGTATTTATTCCCACATGAAGTAATACAGCTGTAATGTTTTGATAGGACTGAAGCTAACACAAACATACATACCCCCGGTGCAACTCACTGCAGAAGTTAACTGCAATGATCTATAGTTGAAGGGAATAACTTGACAGTTCTACAATAAAACGAAGTATGAACCTTGTAGTATAACCATATGCATTATAAAATGAGCTCTTCATAAACGATTAACATTTTCATATATACAGGCTTGGGACAAAGGTACCCCCATGAGAGGATATAAAATCCTTGCTGGAAGGATTCATGTAAGCAGTATTGTTCCTGCCAATCTGCTTTTTTCCCCATTGCTCTAAATCTGCACTCCTAAATTGAGAAAAGCACCTCAAAATTTAAGCCATTTTAGAGCAGTAGCTTACTCATCAAAATAACTTCATGTGACATATGTTTTCCTTAAGTCAAAAAAGCTTACCTCTTCAGTACCAATGACATACAGTAGCACGGTACCAGGCAGGAGTTTCTCATGTAACACAGCCTATATTCAATGTTTGGAAACCAGAAGTGATACAGATCTTTACCCCAAAGGTACTCAAGTAAAAACTCTCATGCTGTTGGAAGTGCATTATAGCTTTAAGAGTGCATCATTTATATAAACAGTGATGACTGCTTTTGAAAAAATTCCTGCAACATGGGAATCAATCTTACTTACCACATCATTATGTGGTTTTCCTTAATATTTGACTTTAAGATTTGCTTTTCCTCTTAGCAAATAATAGGAACAGAAAATTATCTTTGATATTAATAGTTACTATTCAGACTGAAATTCTTCCCTATAAATCAAAGCTATCTGGAAATTACTCTCAAAATGGAAATAAATTAAAGTTAAGCCACTGTAATTCATGTTAATAAAAAAAGATAAGATCAACCAGTTACCCAGAAGGGAAGTTCGCATATTAAGGCATTTTGGTGCTTGTTTTAACCACTTAATTTAATGTCACTAAAATAGAAGCACCATTCCTTTCAACTTGAAACTCCTCTTGACAGTTGAGGTATTTGAATCTAATTAAAGAACTCATTTGTGTGTCATGAATTCTGGAAAAGAAAGAATTTTTTTCTTTGAGAAAAAAATTTTCACAGAGATATCTAAAAATTTTAAGCTGCATTTTTCCTATTCACTTGTTCTTAGACAGTCCCAGCCTCTATACATTTTTCAGAAGGTGGATCATAAGTAAAGTACTCACTACAAATACTTGAAAAACTCTTCTAGAATGCAACTGGCATCACAAATACAACATCCTCCAGAGTCTGGACAAAGTGTCAGAAGCTGTCTTACAGGAGTCCGTAGCTCTTTTGCAGTCAGATGAATTAAAAAAAAAAAATACTTTATGCTTGCTACTTCCATAGAAATATAAAAAGTAAAATAACATTTAAATCTAGAACTTGTATTAAAAAGCCTCAATATACTGAAAGGCTATAAAGTTTCAGCCTTGTTAAAAAGAAACAGATTATTTTTTACTTTTTGTCACGTCATCAATTGGCTGACACAAGGAACACCCATTCTCTCGTGTATTTCCCCAGAAACACTGCTTCAGAACCGCCTTCCCGTTTCTGCCATGAAGCCTGTAATCCAGGGACAGCAACCTGCTCCGATCATAAGATCTGCACAGCCAGGTTCACATGGCTTAGCATCAGAAGATGTGCATCACGTGCCCCTCGGAGGTAAACAGGCAAGTGGGAAGATGGGATTCCAGCAGCGTCTCTCAGGTAAAAAGCCTCACCCCACCACTTCATTACAGCATAGAAGAAAACTACTAACAGGCTACCAGTGTGACACAGCAATGCATTCTCTCCCATCAGGAATGCAAGTTACACAGCATTCCCTTGCCATCCCACCACCTGCCTTGTGGCATAGCCCTAGCACAAGAGCAGATCTGCTCTACTAATAATCCAATTCATCTGTTCAGTAGAACATCATACTCATATGAGCAGGTATGAGAAGTATGCCTCACACCTACTAATTCAAAGGACTAGAAGCATAAATCAGGGTGAAGAACACAACCACTACATCCTGCCAGGTCCAAGAATTTTCCTGTCTCCAACCTTATAGCTTCAGTATTTTAATCTTTTCTACCACTGCTGGTTTTGCCCTGTTACATTATTTGTCCAACAGTATTGCCTACTACCTTCAACCGAGACAACTTAAAGTTCTACTTCTGCATAGAAAAAAAGGAGTGTTACCTGCAGTTCCTTTTAGTTCTCCACTCTGAACAGGTTAGATGCTTGTGCTATGGGCTCCCTTCTTTTCCAAACAGGGAACTATGGTGTTTCCAACCTGGCTCAACTATTTCAAATTTTGACACGTGTTCATAATGAGAAAATTTTTCTATCCCAAATGCAGCTGTTTCAAGCCCCCCCATATTGCAAGGCTAAAGATTGAATAAAATGCCAGATGATGACTAATTAGGCAGGACACAGTAATAGCAAGCCTCCTGGGTGGGTCTTCTTCCCCCCCGCCCCCCCCAAATCCAGCTGAATTCTATTTGCAGTCTTAATGAACTACAACTACAAAATCTGAGAGCCTTAGAACTCTTACTGCTTAAACAATAATAAAGGGACTATTACCTTTGATTTCAGCTTCTGTAGCAGAGTTCTGAAACTTGAATTCTAATACCTTAAGCACAACCAGACTTAAGGCTCTGAGAACAGTCTGGTCAGAACCACCTGGAGTATCACCTCCAGGAGCAGCTTCACTGCCTCCAAAGTAGCTGGTCTTTTCACTGAGCGGGATCTGATTAAGCCACATTGAATTCACAACCTGCAGAACAGCGGTACTCAGCATAAGCATATCGTCATTCAAAGATGTGTTCGGTAAGAACAGCGATCCACACTTAGCATCTTCTCTGGACTTGTAGAGGACGCATTTTTTAAGGAGCATAATTAACTTCTTCTTGATTAAATAGTAGATTGATGAGCTTATGAGGTTCAGGACATGAGAAACTTTCAAAAATAATATTCTCTGGCATCGGAGTGGTAGTTCTAATTCAATTCTGGAAGCCAAAAGTGCTTCAAGCAGATCTATAAAACTGATCAAATTGTTTGCAGCTTCAGAATAGGGTGAAGTATAGTGGTGACTGTCAAAATGACGGAAGAGAATGGAATCATAAAATCCCTCAAGCACAGTATCAATAGGGGCCAACAACTTCTTCAAAATACCTACAACAACAAGCACAACGTTATGGAATGTGACAGAGTCAGCTAAACCATCAAATAAGCAGAAAACAGGTGATTGTGACTATTCTCAGTTTTTAAGCACGTTTAAACTGCTACATTTTTAACAGTACTTTTTTCACCCACTTCGTAATAAAGAACCTAAGTGTTTAGACAGGCTGCTCTAGATGAGATTACAAGTATCATTCCTCCCTCTAGTGGGCACTCATGTATTGATACCATCATGAAATTGCTACTGTACCTGCTTTGGGTAAAACTTTATCTTTCATTATGTCCTTGATAATATCTGTAAGAGTCCATAGACATTCTGCTACCTGTGTATTCACAGGGAATCCTGAAAGAGTCTTCAAACTGGAGGTGAGCCAGGTGACGTTTAATATGTCCTAAAAAATTAGTTCAAAAAAACCCAATCACATATGCTTCACAATTCCTCAGCAAATAAAAGTAAATCGTAATATGATTTTAAATTGTACATTAAAAAGATTCAAGTGTTAACATTGACAAAACATGGGTAGAAACAACATATCTGTCCAGTGCCTTTTAAGTACACAGGCTTGTACTTACAAAGATGAAGTCACATATGTGTGCAAGAGAAATTATCTGTAGTTTCCAGAGTGGAAAAACTAAACCTCCTAATATCATGTGACCTACCCAAAACCAGATAAAACTTTGGACAGATCATACCTGAATTCATAATTCCCAGACAACTTTGCAAAAAGTATTATAGACACTTGTGAGAAAAATCCATGTTCAGAGCTGATACTGTGCAGGCTACAATGCTCACCACATACACAGCAAGTGAAAGAAAAAAACATCCTCGAGTGATTGGAATACTCAAACAAGAGAATACAGAAAAGCATTTCATTAACTTTCAATAGGTTATTACCTATAAAATAGGTATCTGCTGCTTTACCTAACAGATCTCAAGTAACTTTACAAATATTGATACTGGGGATTATTGGGGTTTTGAAATATATCTATTGCAACCTCGAATGCAGTATTTCTTATCATCTAAAACCATCTCACCTTTAAACAGTTTCATAAAACTCAACTCATACTTAAAAACATTTTGCCTCTCATTACAAACTTCTGTTAGAAGTTCTTTTCTCCTTTCTCTCTATACTCTATGCCCCTTCTAACACACATTAAATACTCTCTTGGAATATTTATTACAGATTTTTCCTGTCCATCACTTACAAGCCAAAGCCCTTTAAGACACACTTTATGGGAGAAAAAATACGTACTATTATCTTGTACAACCTTTGCATTGTTCCCAATACTGGAGCTAAACACACTTCAACAAAAGCATAAGGGGCATTTTGAGGGGACTAACAGCCTGTGTGCTGAACCATGAGCAGGCTGGAGATGCAGGCAACAGATGGAGGAAAGGAGCAGCTCTGACGTCGCTCTGTGGGTCTACTTATGAAATAAGCCTCTTTAGAAGTACTTTGAGATTTTACAGTAGTTGTACAGTGACGGCTTTTGTGCCATGTAAACACTATAAAAGGTTGGCTCTAGAGTTAAATGGAACGACTCAAAGGCACGCACTCCCCAACTCATTTTTTAGGCTCTGAAAAGTTATACCATACTCACCTCTTCCTTCAGCTGGAAAGACACCAGAGATGCTAAACTTTTTGAAGCCATGTGAGATAACAGTCGATCACAACTGCTGAGCAGACAAATCTGCAGACATAAAGAAAAAGGATCTAAGGAATGTTCTTTTTCCCCCCAGCCCCTCTCCTTTCACAAAAGTTTTTCAAAAGTTTATAAAAGCTTACCAATTTTGAATCAATCTGTGCATCCTTCAGAAGAAGGACAAAGATTTCACAGTACTTCTGTCTCGTATTGCACTCAATTTCCTGGGACTCTGTTTTAGCAACCATCATCTTGATCAAGGTTAACTGAAGCAGCATCACTTCTCGAGGACAGAATGAGGAGCTCATGTTTGCAAAGGTATTTGATAGGTCATCTGTTGTAGGGACAGCTGCATCTGACATATCAGTGTCCTCATGGCCCCTAATCCCACCATTAGGAGATGGCAGATGCATCCAATTACACAATTCATCTCTTTCTGGTGACTGCTCAATACACAGATTAAGCAAAGAGGTATAATGATGGCTTTCCTTTGCTAGTGGAACGCCTACCAGTACGTCCTTATACATCTGCTGCAGAAGAGAGATCTTCATTATGAGAACATTCAACACTCCAGAAAAGGCTGTGCATCTTCACTGATTACCCATGGCCACTGCAGATCAGCGGCCAAGTTACTTGTATCCAGCAGAGGAAGCAGAATCACTGTCAGGCATTTCTCTTCTAAGTTACCTACAAATAAAAATTTAGTGATTACTGAACTTAAAAGGATAACTAGAAAGATACAAAAGAACAACACAGATTGATATTTTTTTTTTTAGAGTTAATACTACCATTATTTAACTTATTTTGAAAATACAAATTCCCTGTTTAAAAACAGCAGGAATGATATTCACACAAAACTGTCCCAAGTGTACCACTGAAATGATACAAGAATAGCTACAGGCTGGAAAAAGTTTAGTTCCAGTATTACACTAATGACACCAACACTGGCTTCCTGGAGCTAACAGAACCAAAGATGACTATTACTAGGGACTATTCCTGAAAGATTTAAGAACTTGGATCAAATATTTATCTACATTGCTAAAACTACTAATACCTCACTTCTTTTATGACAGATTCCTCCAAAAACAGGCATAAAGTTTCAACTGAAAATTTTCACCTGAATTGGCACTATTTTTTACTCCACTGAGGCTGGGTATGGCGAGACCTCTCGAAAAAATGGAAAACTGAAGCCAAAGACTAGTCTTCTGCTACCCAACAGGCTCAAGGCAAGCAGTGTCAACATACAGGAGAGAACTGGAGAATGTAGTAACAAGGCCCTAAGAATTCCTTTATGTCTACGTGAGCAGAACTTTTTCCTGAGTGCCTAAATCTTGAAACCCAAAGCAGGTTTTCAGATAATGCAAAGGACCCACCATGTCACAGGGCTGCTCTCAAGGGACCAGCGACTAAGAAGTTTAAAATTAAAAGATACTTTAAAAACGAAGTGTAAGATGTATTCAGAGCCATAATACTTTACTGTATTCAGGAAAAGTATACTTTTTTTTTTTCCTAAAATCACAAAGTCAATGGCAAACATCCTTCAGTGTCAGCCCCAGAATATTTACTACAGCTGGTAAGAAATTCTAAGTAAGATCCCATCTATGTATCAATTACACCTGCATTTGCCATCACACCAAATATTTTAAATTATTGCTGTTTAGCAGAACATTAGCAAACAATGAAACTACAAAATTCAATATACAAGGCGCTTTTTTTAAACTTTATAATCTTCACAAGTTTTTAAAACAACAAATTGATAATTACACCTTCATCTCTACAATTTGACTTTTTAACTGCAACCAAAGTATGTGCTGACAAAATGGCTTTCCAAAGCTTCAAAGGATTAGCCTTAGACCAACATACACAACTGGGACTCCTTACTTCTTCCTCCACTGGGCAGTATTTCCTTCAGAAGAGAATCTAAAATTAGAGAATAAGAAGTTGCCCGTCAGGAGTGGCCTACAATTCAATCTGGTGTGGTATTTTTAAAGACTTATTCAGCAATGGGTGACCTGATAACTCCAAAATGTCATGCCATGTTCCTCACCTGACAGAGCTCTGAAGCCTTCTCTCATCCCTTCCCATATTCCACATTTTAGATGTTAAGAATTAATCTCATACTTCAGATTATTCATTACAGAATCTATTTAGAATTCTACTCGAGGTGGAAATTTATGACCTGAAACCTTGTAAAATTTCTTCAGAAATCACTCTGAATATTTTATATAGCTATTGTTCCTATAGTTGAGTTTCACGTCTTCCTAAATGAATACCTAATAAAGTGCAAATTAGCTCAACACATTTACTTCTGTGTTCCAAGATCAACTGGAATTACCGTTCTACAGGGTAAATGAACAGATCTCTCCTGCACAAATTCACACACTATAGCAAGCTTGTTAAGGCAGAAGAGATTTAAAACTCCTCTAGGACATTCACTATGAGACTTCACCTTCACCACATGATATTGGTTGTGCTTTCCCTGATCCTACCATTATACATTTGTATTACACCATTAATTTGCAGAACACTTCACAAAAACATCTAAGATACGTCTCACTCACACATGACAACAGTTCATGAATAGAAGTCATTAGAGGAAATGAAGTGAGGGGGCTTATTTTGAAGAAATTTACTTCAAAGAGGGGGAAAATGTCAGACTGACTAAATTTGTTTCAGACTTAGTAAGAGAGCACAGTGAAAAGCTCAAAGCTGAAGAGTAAAGAAAGGCAATCACATTCACACACAAGAAATGACAAACTCCAACCCTTACTTGTATTATTTATTTTACTCATGACAGCATCTAAACCCAATTAAGGTTATGCCTCAGTGCCAGACTCCTGCATAAGAAGCATGAAACGGTTCTGAAAAATCTTATCTATAGATTGACCAGGCAAAAGAGAAAATTATACAGAAAAAAACCCCACAAAAATATTTTGCAATGTATTGCTTTCATGACTTCTTTAGTTCAGCTTAAGAATCAGTCTCGTGGCGTTGCAAACGGAATGAGATAAGAAACTTGATGGAAAAGGAAACAAAGAACTGGAGGTGGCAGCTGAAGCCTGTAATATTTAAGTACACTCAACGAAGCCAGGTGTCCTGGTTTGAGGTAAAACAAACCAATTCTCTGTTCAGTAGTTTACTTTTTCAGCTAGGCCTCTTAAACTAAAGTCTGAAAAACCACGACACCAGGGAAGTTTAAGTGGTTGGAAATGCTTCCATAATATCTTAATTATTATTTCTCGGGGTGGGGGAGACTTAATTTAGCACAAAGTCACAGAAAGCATTGATTTTCATGGACTAACATTTTTTGATATTACATTTTACTTTTTTTTTTTTTTTACTAGCACAAATGGCTTATGGTGACAATTACTCAGAGACATCAGTGAAGAAGCATGACTAGAGAAAGCCATTGCCAAGTCCCTAGATTAATTTTTCCCTGTTATATACTATTAAACGTTAATTGCATGAGTAGCAACTGGGAGAAGACAAAATATATATAAAAAAAAAACAACAAAAAACCCAAACCAAATCCCACGCTGTTTCCATTAAAAAAAACCCAGTCCAACTGCCAACTGTTGACACCTAAGCATACCAGATGCCTAATCTTTAGCCATTAGGCAGGACCCCACAGACCCAGACCTCCGACTGTACCTCACACCGGCGTTTGAGGAACGCCAGCACTGGGCCAGCCACGGGAAGATCTCACTAACAGCGCCCCTCCAGCCTCACCGGTAGCAGAGTTGAGAGAACGGTCGTGTGTTACCACCGCCCCAAAACAGACAGCCCAAGCACCGCCAAGACACCGGGAAGAAGGGCCTAGGTACACCGCTGCCTCCACCGGGAGGCAAGGGGCCTGCAGGCCCTCTCCCCCATACCCAGCTCCAGAATGCCCCAACAACTATCAAAACCCCGGTTTAAGGGCTATCACAGGCCTCCTGTCCCGCCGCTCCACTCAGTGCTGCTTCCGCCCCTCAACCAGGGCAGCTCCACGTTCCTTCACCCACGCAGGCCGGCTCCAAGCTCCCTCATCCCGCCAAAACCCCTCAGCGGCCCTTCACGTGTCTCCCCCGCTCCCTCAGCCCGCCCCCAGCCCCCTCAGCTCGGCTCCCCCTCAGGCCGCCGCCCCGAGCCCCCCTTTAGAG
>VZTM01004331.1:12250-42806 GCA_013400555.1 Jacana jacana
ACTCTGCGGCGGGGCTGGGACGGCTGTTGTGTGCGGTGTGTGTCGGGGTGTGTGTGCCTGCGCTTGACGGCTCCTGAAGCACCAACTCCTGCAAAGGAGGGATTTTGATTTCCCAGCAGCTCTGCTTTCTGGGTTACTTCCTGTCCCGTTCTTTGGTACTTATCTTTTACTTCAGTTCCCTGGAGCGGCTGCCTTGACAGGGTAATGGTCCTGCCGTTATCACCCCCAAAAACTCTTTAGTATCCCGAGAGAGTGCCCTTCTTTTCGAGTTAAGATGCCGATGTAGATAAATAACCCTTTCCTTCCTAATTTTTGAAGAGTTTTCCTATTTCGACCTCCTATTGCTTTGGTATTAACCGGTTTTGTTCTTCATCTCTCTCTTTTATGCCTTTTGCGGCTCAGCTGTACTTTTATTTTTTTAGGTTTAAGCTGCCTTAAAGGAGAATAAAAATTTGGGGCTCCAAAGAACAAAGTAAGACAGAAGAGAGAAAACGACACACAAACCCCCCCTGAAAGGTGGTAATTCATGTAGACTCTCAGAATCACCCTGGGCGCCCGGTTTCGATGGGATTGGGGCCTCTTCTGTTTTTGATGGATTTGAATAGGTAGTATTAGATCTCTTTGTTCTCTTAAAACCTACTTGCTATTGAGCTTTAACGTTTGAAAGTCTAGTTCCTCTTCTTGTAAGGATTTGTCATTTTCTAAATTTAATCTGCAAACATTATTGTGATTGCAAATTGCTATTTAATGTATTTTCTGTGTCAGGAATGTCACTTAAAATTACCTTACTCACAGCTTTCTTAAAGCCATTTCACAAATTTATAAGTGCAACACTGGATTTGTTTCTGCTCTGATTCTAAAATCCATGTTTGAGTAGGTCATGGTAATTGTATTATGTTGGTTTAGTTGTACCTAACTTTTGTGTGGGTGTTTGTATTGTAAGGGAGCTGCAGAAATTGAAATCCATTTTATTGGATGATGTTTGTTTTCAGGTACTTACTTTCTGGGTTGAGATCACGGAAGGTGATAAAGCTGTTAGATGCTTGAGGGGGGGGGAATGAAAGGAGTCATCAAAAACTGAATCCTGCTGGTAGGAGGAGGGTTTGGTTTCAGAGGGAGAGCTGTTCATAAGGAGAATTGCTTGTTTTACGTGGTAAGATGAAGAGATGCATTCTAGAAGGAGAGAGAGTAGGGGGGTGAATGATGTCAGTCAGCTTTTTTCTGCGTCCTACTGTTTGTGTGCTCCAAATAATGGAGTTTCTGTGCATTCTTTTAATCCAAAGCCTGTCTTGAATCCATTCTGATCTGTTAAAAATGTGGATGAGGGTATGTTATTTTGGTAAATATATCCTCTATATAGGTCTCTTCAGTCTTTGTTGTGTTATCAGAGATGTCATTGAGCGTATTATTGTCAGTAATAAATTACTTCTTAGCATGAGTTGCAGGGGAAAGAGCGGTACCTGTCGGCAACAGCCTTGGTCAAGGGTGGATCACTTTTCTAATATCTGTCTGTAGCATATGATAAAAACTAGCTGTTATGCATCAAAGATTAAACAGAAAATCCCCCAGTAACACAAGCGCAACAAATTCTGAGGTGCGTTTTCTACAGGGTAGAAATATCCCATGTGATTTTGATAGCATGCTGCAAACCCACCAGTAACAGTGGAGCACGTGGAACGTTCCCAGTGTGATCACAGGAGGGATGTTTATGCTAATAGGTGAGACAGATGCACATTTCTACAGACTTACCAGTACAGTTATAGCACACCTGTTTCAGCTGAAGTTGGTTTTGTTGCAACACCCTCTTTACAATCCATCCAGGGCATCTAATGGTGGGGCTTCTATTAACGTAGCTGCTCCAGCAGGACACCTCTTGGTGCTAATAAGGTCAGATCTTTGGGATTTATTAATGGAAGGAGATGTAAGTTTTCATTTGATTTGTGAAACTCTTTCCTAATGTGAAATACTGGTGCAGCAAAGTTTGATTCAGGTGCAGAGACTGGAATTGAGTTTGTGGGAATCGGGGAATGAGCTTCTGGCAGAAATTTGCACATGGTCAAAACAAGGGAGAGAGATAAAGGGTGTGCTGAAGACCTGTTCTTCATCTCTGGAAGCAATGCAGTTTATTGCAAATATAGCAAGCCCCTTAGATAAAGTTTCACATCCTCTTTTTTTTTCTTATCTTCCGTTTTTGTCTTCAGGCTCTATACTAATTGGGGGGGTGCCTTATTGTAAATTCTAAATCCTTAAAGGAAACATGCTGTCTGAGAGGTTGTTCTTCATTGTTCCAGCATTTGCTTACAGAATGATACCATCCCAGTGAAAAACTTGCTCTATGCACTGAAGTCATCCAATGAATTTTGTCCACTTGGATTCTTTTAGGCTATATTAAAAGGAAATACAGAGCAAATGCGAGTCTTCCAGAGGTTGTTGAATGAATTCAACTCTATAAGTGGCACTTACTTTGTTCATCAGTTGTGCTTCGAGGATTAGAACTGAAATAACTGCTTTAATGTGGTTTGAACTGGCCGTTGTTTTCTGTTTCTGTCATTCTGTGAAATATTGGTGTGTGGATTCTTTAGTGATAGTGAGTTGTGCTAAAATACATACACTTCATACCTTAACACTTGCTATGAGTTCTTCTCAGGCTGAGCTTTCAGCTGACTTCTATTGGTTAAAACTTAGAAACAGCAGCACTGTGAGTCAGAAGAGAGGTTGTATTTTAGGTCTGGTACAAGAGGATCTCCAAGCGTGCTGCAGAGCTGAAGTTCCCTCCCTGCAGTTTTGTCAGCTCATGGTGAGGGAGGAGACTTGTGGCTGTGTGGACCTGAGGCAGCATCCTCTACTGAAAGGGATCCGTGTGGCCTTGCTTTAGTGCTGGCATCAGGGTCCTTATTTTGGAAGGATTTGCAGTGTTTTCTTCACTGGGCTTTGCTTGTGGCCAGGGTTGCCAATGTACAGGTGGGAATTTTGAGGGTGATTAGTAGTTGATGCATTACCAGTGCTTTCTGAATGTGAGGTCTCTTCTTTTGCTCTCCAGTTGGAGTTGCGTGATTTCACTAGTTCTCCATCAGGCCCAAAAGTCAGACCTCAATATATGTCTGTGAAATGGATAATAGTTGGTAAAATTATACCTCTCTGTACTTTAGTTTTGGCCACCTGCAGAATATAACAACACAAGAGCTGCTTATTAGTATATAACAGCACCAGTCAGCATCATACAGTGCTATAAACACCTGGAGTTGATGGAGGACTTTTAGATTAGCCTTTTACTTATTTTAAATTTAGCGTGTGGTCCAGGCTACAAGATGGAATTACAGAAGCTCTGATGAGAAATGTGTAACTTCTAATGACCGCTTAGGAATAGCAAAGGCTTCTTTCCTTTGAAGTAGCAGTTTCTCTGCAATGTTTGGGATTCATGCTCCGTTAACTCATTGCTTTCAAACCCAGCAATTCACATGTGTTGCTTGGTGATTTTCATCTTAGCCACTTGGATACCTCACTTGATGTCTGTCTGGGATATAGTGTAGAACATCTAGCAGAAAATGTATTCAGGATTACACGGCTCTGTGATATTTTAATATTTCACATGTTATTTGCAGACTTTACAATTGTGGTATGAGTGTTTGCCTTACTGTCTTGTCTGAAGAGCTCCTGAGATGGGAAGCTGAGCGACATATGACGATGATAGTTGCATTTAGTTTCTTTGTCAAACACATATTGCCCTTTTTTTTTATTTTTTTTTTTCAAATGCCACTTGAGTGAGAACACACTTAGCATGTTCGAGTTTTGAAATGGGTGGGAGAAGTGGGTTGTGAGAATAATGAATGCTAATGTGATTATCCTTATTCCACAGGGCTTTCTTTTTTTGTTGTTGTTTATTTGATTTAAATGTCTTGGAATACTTCAACCACAACTAGGATCTACCCTGATTAGGCCTATTCTAGGTATTAACTGCCATGTATGATGGTATGCTTGCCTCGTGGCATAGAGGTAGGCTGACATCAGTAAATTATGGTCCTTATTCTGCTCTTGGATGCGTGATCTTGCATCTTAGGAATCAGGTCTATTTGTTAGCTCAGCTGAATGACAAAAATGCTGTATTATAAGGTCTGGCTTTTAGAACCAACCTTGAACTTTCTTTAAAGTAAGTATATACATATGTCAGAATTAATTTTCCACATGATGTTTGCAATTACTTCGGTGAAGTGACACATTGATGTAGAAAAGTCTAAGATCTCTTTGACAACGTGAGACGTTATCAATAGATAATGAAGATGTTTGGCTTTTATTTTGTTGTTGTTATTAGTGTGTCACTTCTACTACAATTATTAGTATTTTAAGCAAACTTTGTTAAGTCATTGAGTAAGTGAGATTTACTTTCACTAAATATGACTTCTTTTTATTAAAGTTGCAGATCTTGCTCTTGCCATATGCAGCTAATTTTCCTTTGGGGGGAAAAAAGCTTGTTACTTTTTTAGTGGAGCAATCTGTTACCTTGTCTGTAGTCTGTGAAGTCAGTGCAATTCTAATTTGCATCAGCTAATAAAAAATGTGTGGGTTTTAAAGTGAAAATCATGCAAAAATAATAAAAAAAAAGGTGAACTAACGACTGATCATCTATGCAAAAAAACAAGGCTAGAAATGTGATCAAATTAGGTCATGGCAGCGCAGTTCTGTGCAGGGCTGTGAGCATATCTGCAGACCTTGTATGCTTTATCTTGGGAAGCGAAGCTCTTGGAAAATGTGCATAAGAGGGATGAAAAGAGCTTTTTTCATCCTCCTCTTCTGAGCTATCATGAGGAAAGCAAGGTTTTATGTTGCATTAAGTGACAGAAATTTTAACTGAAGCGAAGAGCTGCACCGTTCACGCAGTTGCTCTGGTGCAACACATTTGCAGAAGAAACAAGTCACTGTTGGTTGTGTGTGATCTGCTGCACGGTGAAGTAATTAATGCTTTTATAATTTATTGTATTGTTGCAGTGTTCACACATGATAAGGGGTCCTATTGCAAGAAGTTTGCAGCCAAAGTGAACAAAAGGTCAGGTAGACAAAGGTGTACAAAGAATTCATGAAATAGCATTGATTAGTATGAGCACTGTGAGAAACAGTCAGACTGTTGGGACTGATCCTGTTAACTGCAGATGAAGAAGAATAAGGAGGTCAGGTCTGAAGAAGGAAGCTGAATAGGGCTTGTAACTGGAATTCAGTAAATGCTGATACTAAAAAGACAGGTCTGATCTGTTGCAGGAGGAGGTGACAACTGCCTGGTGGAGCCAGAAGTCCAGTTGAAGGACAGAGAAATCAATGCTATATGTTGTCAAGTTTTAGACAGGGAAGCATAGGTGGGATGGAGATTAAAAAAAAAAAATAAAAATTCCAAACCAGAAAGCCCACAAAAATGGGTTGGGAGGAACTAAATAGATCCTGGAGGTTTTTTCTGGCTCTTGACTCCCACAGGGAGATGTTGAGCAGTCAGGCAGAAATACCTACTGTAACCTTTGCATCCATTCTTGTTCCTCGTCAGGAGCAGGTATGCGTAATCCTTAGAGTAGAGTTTAGATTGTTCCTTCAAGGTTTACTCAGGAGAGGAAGCTCATCTCTTGTTTCAGTTTTCCATAAAATACTCTGGCTTTTTCCTCATCTGGCAGAAGCAAACTCCCTCCACCCCAACCTCTGTGGGGCTGTCAGATAACGAGAGAGAACGCACGTCAGGGCCTTTTCTGGCATAAATGCATTAAAACATAGCATTCTAATACAGGTGCACAGTAAAAGTAAGTAAACCTCTCACTTATACTCTTTGCAACTAATAAGAAATATCTTTTGTTTGTTTCAAGGGGTAGCAGGTTTTGACATGCATGGGCACACATGAGTATGAATAGTGAAGACAATGAAGAGTGGGACATGCATCAAAGAGTAACAAGGTAATTCAGGAACACGTTGAATTTATCCTATTGTACTTGCAAAATCAATGAAGTAGGTGGTGGTGTTCTCCATTTTCATGGCACTGTGCAATCATTATAACCCAGAATGTAAAGGTACGTTTCCCTCCCCCCATCCCTGGTTAATTTCTTTTTTTTTTTTTATAACTTGCATGGAGAAAGCCAGTTTGTAGCAATCAAAATGCATGCTGTGCTCTGAATGAGATTGATTACACTTGCAAAACATTAAATATTAAATGCCAAATGGCTAATGACTTCCAGTAGTCCTCCCTTCCTTTTCCAAAGATTGATGCTGTAAATGGGGATTTGCAAACAGGAATTTTAAATGACCTATGGAGCAGAAGTGAAAATGTTTTCAAAGCTGGTGTGTACCTAGAACTGTCCTGAAACCTTTAACAGGTACAGTTCAGTATCCTTGCAATTTGGATTTCATTGCTGTTCATAGGGGTGAGGTAGAAGAGTAGGTATTTACAGAAACTGTGCAAGTGATAAAAGGAGCTGCTTATGCCTGACTTTGTCTTCTGCTTTGTATGTTTTAGTACTTATGTACTTTAGTACTAGCTAATTTGAATAAGCTCTGCCAGTCACATGCAACATATGGGGCCAGTGCCAACTTTTTATAATGCTGCATTACAAATATACCCACCAGCTGAGAAGTGTGATATAAGGCACTTTGCTTTTTCTTAACCAACTGTCTTCGTAGATATTTGCAGGGGGGATACTGCTATCCCCTTCAATGAGAAATCCCGTTTCTCTTCATGTATTTAATCATCTTATCTTTCTGTAAATTTTGAGCAAGTAGTTTGACCAGAATTTTCAGATCATCAGGATGGTGTGAGATCTTGGAAGCATTAGCCCTTTACAAGAAGGGACGGTAAAAATGGCAGTAGAAAGTTTGTTAATATAAACTTCTGATCAGATATTCTCAGTTTGAGGAAAAAAGTTTTCAGATCTTGTTTTCATACACATGCAGAAAATAGAGCTCTGGTTTGACTCTATTTCTCTTTTTTTTGAAGGGTCAAACTTATTATCAGTCAGGTTCTCCCATCATTTTTCCGAAGGAAGGCTTTGTGCATGCAGTTGGAATTTCATTAACAGTACTATTAGTGATGAGATCCAGAATGAAGTCAAGCTCACTGTCTTAAAGGTGAGCGTGTTCCAAAGTGCTAATTGGAGTTTAGAAAAGAGCTTAGCAAAAGCTTATTAGAGTCAATAGAAATACTTCCATTGTCACCAGATTAACCAAGTTTGATTTTGGAATATGCTGTAAAAGCTGAAGTATTGAGTTAGCAGTTGCCGGTTTGTAAATCCCCTCTTCTTCCAGTGTCAGATAATAGAGTTCATACTATAAAACAAAACAAAGCCAGTACCTAAGCCATGTATAACCTATTGAGCTAAAATGTCTTCTTTCATAACCCTATGCTGAAGTGGTGCCTGTTGTCATAGATGGTAAGTTGAAGCATTTATAAACATCAGAGGCAGGCACTTGCTGTATGTTATTTCTGTATTTGCAGTGTAAGTAGGGTCATTGTAGCTACCTCTTAATTGTGAGTTTATCTCCCTCCAGGAAGCAGATAAATCACTTCTTTGCAATGGACACAGCTAGATTATAGTAGAGTGAATATGCCTTTATCTGGAAAGATGGCAGTGAGTGATGTTTTCACTTTTGTCTGTATGTATATCTGGATCACAGGAAAACAGGCACCCAGTGGGATACAGGGAGTTGATTGCAATGTCTTTTGAATGACCTGTGAATCACGAGGTTCTGCAAGTCTTTATGATATTTATGTAAAAGAAGGTTTAGGTGATGATATGGGCTGGCATCCTAATAAAACAAGGTTGCTGTAAACTTAAGTTTTGCTTGAAGTTCATTTTAGTCTTTAGAACTTTCTTTTGTACTTTAATCTTGATTAACTTTACAGGAGTCTAAATGCATTTTTTTTTCTCCTTTTTATCTTCTAGTTCTGTGGTAATATCCACTGCAACAGTTTCAAATATTTTCAGAGCTTTCTATTGCTCAGCATTGCCTTTCAAATAGCCTGCTCTTATTCTTTCTTCTGATATTCCTTTCTGTTCTAGGAATGCCTGTTGATGGGATATGATGCACAATGTATGTGAAGATGTAAATGTTTAACAAACTTTATGTATTGTGGAAAAATCCCTAAATACCTGTATTTTTTTCTCATCCCCAGCTGGGTAGCAAGTAGAACTGCAGATGAGTACTTTATAAACACAGCATGGAGTATAATACTTATTTTTTTTCCCAATGTATACTTGTATCTAGGCTGTTTCACAGTGGCTATTTTAGATAGGACTTTAGATAGCCCAGCTTTCCCACGTCCTTGTAAATTACCTGTATCAGGTAATTAGAAATGTAATTGTTCTGGCATATGTTCTTATGGTCTTTAACGGGACTATCTTAACTGCACTTATGTTTGGTTGGTTGTTTTTTTTCAGGTCTCTTATTGTCATCTTTGTCCTTGATTTTTGGAATATAGAAGTTCTCTGCAGTCTTTAGGTGTTAATAAAGAAATCCACAAGCCAAAATACAGACAGTAGACTCTAATTTAAAAACAAAAAAGGAAGGGAGAAAAAGAAAAGTAAACTTTTCAGTTTGAACATTGGTGTTACTGCTATTCATGTGCAGTAGGTGACGGGAAAAGATTATGTTGGTAAGATGAAAATATTTTCACTGAAGCTTAGATGTGATAAATTTGTAGGAGAAAAGAAACGAATAGTATAGTTCAGTTGCTCTAGCAATGCGCTGCTGCTTCATGCAACAGTTCAGATACCCGTTTAGCCCGTGTCTCTGAAGTTAGTGATGCTAACCGTATTGTGATTTTTAAAAGTATGTTGGGTTCTGGAGATTTTTCATTTTGCTTATTGCTCAGATGCTTAAATTGTGGACTTTTGTTTGATACTGCCACTTCTGAAAAAAATGTTTACTATTTATAATGTGTAAGTGTCCTTTTCTTTTACAGTTCAGTGATGTGAACCATGTTCTGTGATTTTGCTAGCAACAGTGAGATCATTTGAGTTTTTTTTTATCCTATGTATAAGATGACTTTGCTCTGCATACAGAGAGTGAATCTTAGCATTGCCTTTCATTAACATCATAGAATCGTTTTGGTTGGAAGAGACCTCTAAGATCATCAAGTCCAACCATTAGCCTAGCACTGCCGAGTTACCATTAAACCACATCCCTCAGTGCCGCATTTACAAGTCTTTTAAATACCTGCTCACTCAACCACTTGCCTGGGCAGCCTGTTCCAATGCTTGATAACCCTGCCAGTGAAGAGGTTTCTCCTAATATTCAATCTAAACCTCACCTGGAACAACTTGAGGCTGTTTCTTCTTGTCCTGTCACATGTTACATGAGAGAAAAGGCTGACCCCCACCTCACTACGCTCCCTTTTAGGTAGTTGTAGAGAGCAATAAAGTCTCCCCTCGGCCTCCTTTTCTCCAGACTGAACACCCCCAGCTCCCTCAGCTGCTCCTCATAAGACTTGTCCTCCAGACCCCTCACCAGTTCTGTTTGCCCTTCTCAGAATATGCTCCAGCCCCTCAATGTCTTTCTTGTAATGAGGGTCTCAAAACTGGACACTGTATTTGAGATGGGGCCTCACCAGTGCTGAGTATAGGGGGATGATTGATTCCCTAGCTGGACATGCTATTTTTGGTACAAGCCAGGATGCTGTTGGCCTTTTTGGCCGCCTGGGCAACTGCTGGCTCATATTCAGCCATATGCCAACCAAAACCCCCAGGTCCTTTTCTGCAGAGCAGCTTTCCAGCCACTCTTCCCCAAGCCTGTATTGCTGCATGGGGTTGTTGTGTCCCAAGTGCAGGACCCAGCATTTGGCTTTGTTGAACCTCACACTGTTGGCCTTGGCCCAGCCTGTTCAGATCCCTCTGTAGAACCTTCCTACACTCAGATCACCACTCCTGCCTACCTAAACTTTTCAGTTTGAATGTTAGTGTTGTCTGCAGACTTGTGGAGGATGCACTTGATCCCCTCATCCAGGTCGTTAATAAAGGTGTTAAAGAGAACAGGCCCCAGTACTGGGCTCTGGGGAACACCACTTGTGACCGGCTGCCAACTGGATTTAACTCCATTCACCACAGCTCTTTGGGCCTGGCCATCCAGCCAGTTTTTAACCCAGCGAAGCGTATGCCCATCCAGACCATGAGCAACCAGTTTCTCCAGTAGTACTGACTTTTTTTTTTCTAGATCCTGGTCCCAATCCTAATTTATTCATGGTTTATATTGATTCAAGGTGACTAGTGTGACCTCATGACGCTTCTGTAAAAGCCAGATTCAGCTAGGATGTTACACCATCACTGTCGGAGAAACCCTGAGCTACAGGAAGAGTTGCAGATTCAGGCTGCAGTTGCTGCTGGCGATGTTCACACCGTGCGCAAGATGCTGGAGCAAGGATATTCTCCAAACGGTCGAGATGCCAATGGCTGGACCTTGCTTCATTTCTCTGCAGCAAGAGGGAAAGAGAGATGTGTCCGTGTTTTTCTTGAACATGGAGGTGAGTTGCCAGGAGAGAAAAATCTCAGTACCCATCTCACGGCTTTCTATCCCAATTTCCATTGTAGGGCTTTCCAGTACCAGTTAGGTATAAGACTGCTTCCAATTGTATTTATTTATTCCTATCTCTGGAGTAGTACTTCATCCCTGTTTTGTTCTGGTGCATACTTGGTGAATGAGGTAATAGATTAGCTTTGTATCTTAATACCTTACTACTTTTGGGGAAGGGTTGTTGATTTTGGATGTTCGGGTTGTTTTTTTTCCAGAGTTGTCTAGGAATTGTTAAAAGAAAGAATAAGCATTATGAAAATGGGGCAGAAGGGCCCATGATAAAATTAACTGCACTCAGCCCTTACTGTAAGTGGGGGCTTTTATTCTCTGTTAGGCAGTATTATCAGAGGGAGACAGGTCCTAGAGTTGAAATTCTAGGGAAGTTTATTTCCTGATTCTCAAGCAAGTTAACAAGTCACATTAAAGACTTAAGTTTCTGTTTGGGCTTTAACACAGTCTGCTAAACTATATGAAAACAGAACCTTTTGTGCAAGGACTTTAGTGTCTGCTAGTCCAGCTGAGTTTATACTTCTCCTGTTTCCATCCATAGCAAAGCTTTATTTCAAGAACTGATTCAGTTCTGTCAGTTGAAGTGATATACTCGCATGGGTGACAATTGTCACCCTTCAAATTGTGCAGCCAGCATTTCTTTTTGCTATATATTCTTTCACGGCCACCTAATGTCCCTCATGTCCTTATTTGAAGTGGGGGGAAAGGTATTAAATTGCACTAATGAAGAACTTTAAATTCTACCTTAATGTAAAGGCTTGAGATTAGTCACATGTATTAGTTTGATAATCGGAAAATTTTTGACTGTAAGTCTTGAAACGTGTTGAATTTAGCTCTGCAAACTTGAAAACAATCTGAAAACAAGAAGCAACAGCAGCCCTTATGTATTCCTCTGTGTTTTTATTGTATATGTTTTGATATTAACTAGCTGCTGATGCCAAGTTTGTCTTTTGTTTTCCTTCTTACTCTTTCCTATATGAAATACCAGCTCAATCTCTTGCCTCGTGCAAACTGCCTGTAATGAACCATCCTTGTTTGGGAAGCAGTATAGCGTTTAATCACCAGGATGAGAAAGTTGAGTAACAAATAGTGTGAGGGTTAGTCATCTACAGCAGCTTTCCTCTAGCTGAGCCTCGCTTCAGAAGATTGGCACTGTTGTGTGCCTTGCCTTGTTTTCCCTCAAAACAGAGGGATAAAAGATAATGAGTATTTAAAACAGAATAATGACACAAATGAGCTATTAGGCAGTGAATGAGCTGACTCTTAAAAGCAGAGTTAATCATGCCTGCCTCGTTAGTGAGAGGTTTGTGTCTACCTTTCTTCCTCTGAAGAAGCTCCAATTTTGATGTTGGGGCTTAATCCTCGTGGACCAAAATGATACTGGGGTGAATGAAAAAGTTATTTTCTGGTGTGAATCTTATGGTAAAAACAGTTTTGAACAGTGTTGAGTATTGAATATATAGTCAATATGTTAGTAATAATGAAGATGGTGAGAGGGAGCGGATGGAATTCTGGAGGGGCGGCAGAAATGAGATGGTAGTGGGAAGGAAGAGGCAAGTGGTGATAGTTGTGGCTGTCTAGAGGGATGATGAAGTTTAGCAGAGCTGGAAATACTTTCCTAGCACAGGAATGAGGAAACACCACTGAGAGTAGACTGCTGTGCCTCACATTTGAGGATGCTGGAAGTCGTCTGAGGTAGTCGGAAATGGTGGTGGGATGGGGATGGAATTTGGCTAATAGAGGCTGAGAAGGAATTTGGTCACTGACCTGGAAATAAAAGGTAGCTTCTTATGGGAGTCATGACCTGGCCTCTAGCTTTTGCTCTTTTTCTTTTCCATCATTGCTCACCATCAAGGAAAAGAGCCATGGGGACAGCGTTGTGCATGCAGATTGGCTGATTTGAGTGGAGGTAATGGAATAGGAGGAAGCTTTTTATTATCTGTTGAGTGAGGAGACATGGATAGATTGGGAAAATGCATGAAAAAACCTAGTCCAGACTAAAGGATGAAGCCAGCAGAAAAACCAACTAACCAACTAGATACAGAGTTAGTAGGACAGATAATAGTCCTTAGCAGAAAGTTGATCAGAACCATGGAGAAACTTAGTTCTCATGAAAAATAGTGAATTTGACTTTCTTAGTGTATTTGTCTCGTATTAATAAAGTGAAGATTCTATAAAGCCAGTTCTTTCTGTCCATAGAAACAATCCAGAGTCACAAAGCTGAACAGGAGAGCAACACAAAAACAGTGAATGTAGTTTTCAGTAACCTTACATTTTTGTATACCAAGCTTTTGTTTTTTTCCCCCTTCAGTGTACTTTTTATTTTATTTTTTCTTTCAAAATGACACATTGAGATAGACAGTCCAGCACTGGACAAGAACTGTGTTTTATTAATCCCCAACCAGGGCTGTTAACCTTCCAACCAGCTAAAGTCCTGAAAGTGTGTAGTTGCTATCTGTTCCCGGCAATAACTTCTCAATACTGATTGAGCAGAACAGTTTCTGGTTACTTGTATTGAAGACATTATTTATTAAAGCTCCTAAAAATTGAAGAGTAGCAGAAGGAAGAAGCCAAACAGGCATATTTATTTATTTTTAGTCTTGGCTGCGAGGTATCTAAATTTCAGTAAGGTCATGGAGAATCCAGGAGAAACTAGAGAATGCCAAATGCTCATCCCCCTAAACCGGCTCATAAAGCGTTTCTGTGCCTGGACAGTAATGCTCTCCTGGAGGTCTTCTGTATCGGTGTTGTCCTAGAAAATTCAAAACAGAAGCTGTATGTAGCCATGTTTCTAGACCCTGTGGGCAGAATTAAGCACTGGTTGGGGGAACTAAACTTGAAATAATAGTATTTTATGAAGCGAGAAGTATCGCTTTCTTGGCTTCCTGAATTAGCCTGTGATAGAGTCACCTGATGAAGGCGTCATGGAAGAACGGGAGCTGCCCCTCTGAGCTGTAAATTGAAACTCTAAAATATTAGACTCTTGTTTAGAAATCTGTTTATCCTCTATATTACAACGTTAGGAAAGAGTTTAGCAGTAGAGTTTAAAGAACTAGTTGAGGTGCTCAACTTTAACATGAAATAAGCTAATCTGAATATCGCTGTGCTGCAAACTTTCAGTCTCAGGTGAGATCGATTGCAATAGTTTGGTACCCTTGATACAGGTTTATACCACCGTATTATGACTTATGTTTAAGAACAGTAGAAGTGACCAAATGCAGCTGTTTGTATTTCTAGATTCTGCTATCCCCAAATTAGTGGGAAGCTTGAGAAGAAATAGCTGTAATTGTTTGACAGTCAGGTTGGAAACAATATTAAAAAAATGCTGGCAAGTGCTGGCTTCTTCCCTTCCCAGTTAAATAAGCTCGTACCAGTACTTTGGGTTTTTTTTTACCCCTCTGCAGATTCTGAATTCCCAATTCACTTAGAATCATAGAATCATTTAGGTTGGAAGAGACCCTTGGGATCATCAAGCCCAACCATCAGCCCTACTCTACAAGTTCTCCCCTACACCAGATCCCTCAACACCACATCTAATCTACTCTTAAACACAGTCAGGGATGGGGACTCCACCACCTCCCTGGGCAGCTGATTCCACCAATTGACCACTTCTACCTTGTGTTCCAGGGGCAGACAGTTCTTTACAGCATGATACCAATACCGAAGCCTTTTAAAAAAAATAATAGAATAAGCAACAACAAGCCATGTTTTAAGGCAATATCAGCTCTGTAGCACTGCTTTTCCTAAGACAGAGACTGAATGGCCAGAAGTTGTATGCATCGTAGTATGGGTCTGCCTTCTGCTACAAGCCCTTGTGAAATTCAGAAGCTTTCCAGGAGGTGGCAGCCAAACATTGGCTGAATAGCAGCGGACCGGGTTTGGTCTTGTTAAAATTATTTCCCCTGATCGAGGGGGAGACTTGTGCTATTAGCTCACTACAAACTCATAACCTCAATGGGAACTGGAATATTTTCGTCATGAGGTTTTGCTACCGGCTTTACTTTCGGAAGGTTGTTTGTTTGTGTTGCTTGGTTGCCCAACTGCGAGGCTTTTTTTCCCCCCAATTGTTGAGACATTTTTTCTTATGTGACTAAGTATTTGTGTGGTTCACTTTAGTGGTCAAAACCAATAAAAGTTTGGGAGGAGGGAAGGTATAGAAAGTTACTTAAAACCACAGGTAAAGGGCATCCTTATGTTGCAAGTAAATGGTTGGGTTTGGATTACAGCAGCTCATATGAAAATGCGTAGATGTGCACGCACAAAAGCTGGGGCGTATCTGATTGAATTTGGAAATAGTGTAGACTAAACAGGGCAGTGGCAGTATCCAGCACCTCACTTGGGGGGTAGAAGTGATTGACTTACGTGCCCTGTTCAGTGTGGAAGAGAAGGCACACCATGAATTCATACATTTTTTTTTTAACACCTTTTTGGAAAATGTCCCTGGCTGCTGCTGTCTCTTTTTCTGTTATGTCCATCTTTCTCCTTAATTCTGCCTCTCAGAATGTATCATCTCTCTGCATCTTAATTCTCATGTTTATGCTACTCATTTACCACCAGTCAGGAGATAATTTAGAATAGTCTGAGCAGTGTGAAGAAAGAGACCCTGGGAGCAGCAAAAATTGCTTTGAAATACTATCTTTGTCTTCAGTGACTTTGTGGGTTTTACCGATTCTTTACTGTATTTTGGGCATCTCATCATAGTGCAGGTTAGGAAGCACCTATTCACTCAAGCCTTCGTTTTCCTGCCAGCCTGTGGATGCTTCAGCAATTACTTTAACTCAGGTTAGTGTAACTTTACAGAGTGCTGAAACTTCTGCTTTTCACAGAAGACTAGGAAGGCTGTCACTGTGAAGGGACTAAACTTTCCTTAATCTTTCTCTCGTTATTTCTAGGTTCCTGCTCTGTGCCCTAGAGGCAATTCTCACATTTGATTTCTCTGTATAGTCAGGCTGCAGTAATTTGTGTGTTGGGATATTTTTGTTTGTTTATTTTCATCCCCTCACTCTTGACTTTAAAAAATCCTTTACATTTTTTAAGGTGCTGGATCACCTTTGCAGCTGTATTCTGTAGTTTCTTACCAGTCCTTTTATTTTGGTATACTATATTTTTGTATGAATACCTGTTTTGTGTGCTCTCTGGATATGGTCACAGTAGATCCATCTTGTGAAGCTCATTCCTATTGTTTTGTGTTAGCACCTCTGATGTGTTCAGACTAAAGCAGCTTGTGGTTTATATTGTATTGTCAACTTAATTTATGATAGATCTGAATTTTGAGATGCAGACTCCCACCCTCATCCCCTCACCTGTTTGAGTGTGGTGGCAACTGAGCAGAAAAGTCTGCTCCATCTGTGTGGTACAGGAGAGCAAGTGCTTCTCTTGAGCAATGTGCGTGAGCATTGGGTTTTTCCAGCCTTCAGCCGAGTTTGTTTTACACCTATGTGGTCACAATGTCCTTTTTTTGTTGGCTTGTTCTTTTTACTTTCTTACTTCTCCCCCAGTAGTCTACTCCTTCCAAACCCAGTATGTGTAGATGAGGAAATTAAAAAGAATTCAGGGTGCCAGGATGCAAGGACAGGGCTGTCACGGTTATGAAAGGTGGGCTGACACCCTTATGCTTGTCTGCAGCTGAGGATGTGCTTTGTACACAAGTGTGGTGTGGTTACAGAGCAGACACCACCACAAGCAGCTGTGAAGGACAGATGCCAGCAGTGGTTTCGATAGATACGCAGGAGTACTGAAAACAAGGAGTACTGAAAACATGTCAACTTAAGGCTAGTGGCAGATCCTATCTCTCGTTACCAGCTGGGAGACTCAGGTTAAGAAAGTGCCTCAAACTTCCCATCTGTAGTTTGTGCCTTTTAGCGTCCAACAGGCGACGTCTCCGGGTGGTGGAAGGAGAAAGGAAGGAGAAACCTCACAGCCTGGCTTGTTCTCTAGCTGGGACATGGTAACGAGACAGGCCTTTCCTTTTCATTATTAATTTGGCACACGGGGACGGTCACTTGCTTTAGAAGTCTGGGTGTATTGAGGGAATTAAGTAAATGGGTTGGTTTATTTTAATTTTTAAATTTGTCAATCAGACTGAGTTTTTGTGCTGTGTTAAGGGGAAAAATATAATCTGTGTAATCACTTGTGCACTGCACTAACATTTTTCCTGACTCCTTCCATAAGTGGATGCTTACATTCTTGTAAAATCATAAATTTTTGGAAAAGTATAAATTCAGAACAGATTCATCATCTTTAAAAACAGACTTTATCAAGATAATCTAAAATAACATATATCCTACATGCTTTGGAAATCCTGCAGACCACAGAGAAACATTTTACCTAATACAGTATTACACCCTAAAAACAATACAATCCTGCCAGACCACAAAACATCCGCAGTTTGGGACAGCAGATGTTTCTACACATGCTTCTTTTTAAGACCAAGATGCAACACAAGGGAAAATAAAAAAGTTAAACATTGAGAAAGAAATGTAATATTGTAGAGCTGGAGGAAAACTGGATGGACAGAGAGATTTGAGTAATTAGCCTAAGAGTGCTAGGAAGATGTGGAAAACTATTTGTCAAATGGAAACACATGTATATGAAAGAAGTCATTTTTTGTGTTTGACTTTCTTAAATATAATTTAACTTTTTCTTAAAAATGGCATGTTCATGAAAGCAAGAATTAGTTTGAAGTACAAAAAATCCTGTCATGCTATGCCTGAAAAGACTAACGTTCAACCATTTGATATTTTTTTTTTATGATTATTATTTTTTCTGTCTCCAGCACTGGATTACTGTAATGCCTTCTAATTATTTTTCAATTTTATTTTAACTTCAGCTGATCCCACAGTTAAGGACTTAATTGGAGGCTTCACTGCTCTGCATTACGCAGCCATGCATGGCCGAGCGAGGATTGCGCGCTTGATGTTGGAATCTGAATATAGAAGTGACATTATTAATGCAAAAAGCAACGATGGTTGGACTCCCCTCCATGTAGCAGCCCACTATGGCCGAGACTCGTTTGTCAGGCTCCTGTTGGAGTTCAAGGCTGAGGTTGATCCGCTCAGTGATAAAGGTACTACGCCGCTTCAGCTGGCCATTATCCGGGAGAGGTCAAGCTGTGTGAAAATCCTCCTGGATCACAATGCCAACATCGACATTCAGAATGGTTTCCTGTTACGATACGCTGTGATCAAAAGCAATCACTCTTACTGCCGAATGTTCCTTCAGAGAGGGGCGGATACAAACTTGGGTCGCTTGGAAGACGGACAGACACCCTTACACTTGTCTGCTCTTAGAGATGATGTGCTTTGTGCACAAATGTTGTATAATTACGGAGCAGACACTAACACAAGGAACTATGAAGGACAGACCCCACTGGCTGTTTCAATAAGTATTTCTGGAAGTAGCCGACCCTGTCTGGATTTCTTACAAGAAGTGACAAGTATGTATGTAAGAGAAGTTAATCACAGGACACAGTGTCCTCTAAAAGCCTTCTTTGAATTTAGCCCCAGGAAAAAAAAAAAAGTAATGCTTCCTCTCTGCCCCTTGGTGCTATTTAAATGCACTAGGAAATTTCTGGGAAGGTGAAGGGATTGTGATAATGGGAATCTCTTACTCGGCAAAGATGCTAATGTTGAGTATATTTCATTTAAGTCAGTTTTGTTTAAATACCTACAGGAAGCGCAGTTGTTTTTTAAAAGTCAACTGTAAAATCTCATTTTATTAATAGGTTGGGGGTTTCTTTTGTTGTTTGGATGTTTTCATCGTCTTTCTTTGTTTGCTTTCTTTTTTTTAAATCATCATTCAAATACTCTGCAGTTGCTGGCTTTTTCCTCTGGTGCTACGACTGGGGCAGAGGAGGGGTGTTTTGCTGCTTTGTGTTCCCCCACGTTCTCTCTCCTGCTCTCCCCTTCACCAGACAACAAACCGGCGTAGTTCATTCCTGCAGCTAGAAGGGGTTTCATGTGCTGTGTAGCTTTGATTTGATTTTGGTGATGGCTTTGAAATACGAAAGAGATTTTAACTCATCGTGACTTCTGGTATTTAAAAAGAGTATTAGGCTCTTAATATTCTGGTCACTTTAGATTATCAGGTTTTGGTGTATTAGATCTACTGAAAGTTCTCTTTTCCTCTCTCAATCACCATGGAATGCTGTAATAGTGTTTCATAATTACTGTATTGCCTAAAGCATTTAGGAATAGCTGGTTAGCAATTAGCAGGAGTTTGATAATTCAAATATGTTAAGATAGCCAGATAAGTTATCATCCCACAAGCATGATCTTTGCACTGCCGAGGACGGGGTATTTCATACATGCTTTTTCCCCTAAAGAGCCTTTTAATGTGGTTTTTCATGAAAACTAAGCACCCTATATACTGTGTAAAGAAACGGGAATTCACTCAGGGCTGGGGGTGAAACAGCTGAGATCAGTTGTCAGTAGCTGACACAAATAAGCGTTTCTGTCTTCATGATTTGTGATGTTGTTTTGCTTTTATCTGAAATCTAAAGAGAATCTTTTGAAAGGTAGAGACCGATACTAGGAAATACAAGAAAGTAATAGATTTTAGTTTGCCTGCCCCTTCTCATTCGAACACTTTTCTTTCTGGGTTCCTTTTTGGAAGCTTCCCACTATATATTAACACTGTCAGGGTTATCAGTAGATGATATAATATCCAGACCTGGAATTTTTCTCAGGTTTAGGATGTACTGGTAAGCACAAAGGGTTAGGACTGGTTCAGTGTCTAACTCTGTGTCTAAACACTAATTCAGAAAGGTGGATACTGGCACTGTAACTTACTTTTAGGTTGCAGATTCCATACCTTAGGGGTTTCAGGTTAAGTGTGAGGTAAATTCTGCTGCAGAGAAGTAGCTTGAATTTGTGGCTAATGTAACAGTGTTGGAACTATCCCAGCTTTGTGCTGATGGAGGGAGAACTGGGGAAGCAGGGAGGACTAGTGCTGACAGAAACACTTCAGCTTTGTACTGCAGAGCAAGATCATAATGAATATATATTTACAAACAGCTATAAACAGACTCTGCTGCCCTTATCCTAAATATCCAAACACTGTCTTCCACAGTTTTCATGAATAATCACTTTAATAAGATGGCGTAGGAGAGATGAAATGGATAGAGAGAGCTGGGATTTTGGTAGCAGAGTTCCCAATTAGATCAGGCTCTGTACGGGGAATTGTTGAGATCTTAACGCTGTAGCGCTTGAGGAAGAATCTTGTTTCTGAGTCTGTTGCAACTTATATTTACTAGAAGAAAAATTTACAAAGCTTTTAGAGAATTCTTATTGTGGAAGTCTTCCTGCAGTTCTCTGGCGTGGTTGGTAACAGTGCCTTGGTTGTGGGGCTTAAGAGGAATTTCTAGTTTGCTTATTTGCACACTTTACCAAGTGCTTAATGTAGAAATCCGTAGGTGCAAGTTTTATGTGTGCATCCAAACATTTGAAGAGTATATCTGATAGTAAAACAGGAATTACTTTTTACTTTTGCAGTAGATGTAATTTTTTTAAGCTTAAAGATTAACGTGTGTGAATTAGGAAAGTTACCAAACCCATTTGCGTCTTCAAGTGAAAGCAGTTGCACGCTTCGTAGAAGTGGGATATTATTTAGCAGTCTACGTGTAAGTAGCTCATTTTTTTTTTATACTCAGAAAATATCTTTGTACATTTTCAGTTCTTCAGAAAACATCATATGTGAATTTCTTTTTTGTTTTGGTAGGTATTGTAATCGGTAATAATCGCAGCCTTTAGCCCAGGTCCCCGGTTGTGAATAACAGGCAAGAAACCAACTCTCAGAAATGCTCAGTATTGGCCCTGAGAGTCTGCAAGAAGATATTGGATTTTGGGGGTTGACCCTGAAGGTCTGATATTCTTCCTGGTTACAGGTAGAGATTCCTTTGCTCCTAGAATAATTCCAAGAGGAAGTTATTCTCTAGTTGTGTCTCACTATTTAAGCACAAAGATAGAAGTTAGGAACAGCAGAGTTTTTTTCATTGTGGGTCTGGGATTGACTTGGTGTTCAGACAGGCACTTGTGTCTTTTTCCTTCTATTTTTTTCCTTTTTTCCTGCCTTTTTTTTTTTTTTAATTTCCCTCCCTCTTTCTTACTATCCAAAAATGAGTGAAGTCTACCCGTGAAAAATATTGGAGGTGAAAATTGCTCAATGATTTTATTAATCACCTTCCTTTTCTTTGTGTATTTACATGTTCCTACTCCAAAAATGTTTATTGGCAACCACCCTGGTACCCGAGACTGTCTGATAAAGCGCTGGTTTACAGCACTGCAGTGTAATGCTTCGGTTTTATGAGATCTGAACTTCTCTTCAGGGCTCTTGATGATTAAGCTTGGAGTACACTAATGCAAAGTTCAGAGAGATACATGTATATAATATATATGAAGGTAGTGTTTATAGGCTTTTATTTAGTTTTTGATAGTGTACATGTCTACAGAATGAACATGTGCAATTACAGTCCTGGATGGAATGATTTCTGTTGAAGGTGAATTTGCATGGGATTTGAGAAAATGAAGCCACATAAAGAGAATGCTGAAGGCAGGAAAAACCACAAGTGTTAAAAAAACACTTAAAAGCTTCAAGAAACTGTAAGTTACTAGAAATTCAATTAAGATCTCAAAAAGGGGGATAAAAAAGCTTGAACCCTCCCCCCTGCTCATAGCTCTCATTTAATTTAATCACGGTTCAGATAACGTTGCAGACAAGAGAGTCTATGAGTAGCTCCGCGAGTTGCCTGGCTGTGTCGAGGCAAATAGCTGGGTAAGTGGATACGGGCACAGCAGTGTAATCTGGCTTGTATGTTAACAGGTATCAAAGAACTAATTCCGAGATCTGGAAGGAGATCTAAAGGTCACCAAATGAATTAAACTACCAAGATTTCATCTGCATTCCTCTTTTAAAAACATATTCAAAGGGCATATTCATATGCCCTTTCAAACATATTCAAAAAACATACTCAAATTGGCTTTGACTAGAGACTGTAATTTTGTGTTTAAATTTATATAGCACAGAAAAATATAGACAAAAGTTAAGGAAATCCTTATACATTCTCCATCTCTATTCCTTTGCTAAACAAAGATAACTTTTCCCTGTAACTTTTTTTTCTTTTACTGGAAGAACATTTCAGAAAGGGTCTCTGCATAGTTTTAACTTTTATGAATACGGAAATGTCATAGTGAATTAAGCAGATTTCCACATGTTTTAGTACGTGGATAATTGCAAAGGAAACAGTATCTTCATGTTTGTTATAACATAGAAGAACTTTACTGGAATTGCAAGCTCTGCTTCCTTGGGTGTCCTGCCCTAATGCCTGTGGGCTGCTTTGTCATCCAGAGTTCTGCAGGGAACTGGGGCAGGAGGCTAATTTTATAGTCTTCATTTTATCTGAATCAGCGATAAACAAATACCATCTGAATCACGACTACTTTCTTCAGGTTGCAGGTACCTGCTTGGTGTAGTTTTTGGTCCTTTTATAAAGACATAGCCTGGCTTTTCTTTTCAGCAAGAGGGAAGGTAACTTTCAAACAGTTGTTTAACTCTCAACTCAGATTTGCCTGGTGTGATATTGAAAAATGGAGCTACTAAATCCGAGTGCAGTTTATATTAAGCAGTCAGGTCAATTTTATATATTTATATACAGATGTGTACTTTGGAAGAGGGTTTTTTTTGAAGAGGCCTCTGTCAAAAATAAATTTCTACACATGGCATTTAAAGTACATCTACCCCCCCCTTCCCCTCTGCACACCTTTGCTGTGCCCCCTTAGAATGTAAAAATAGTGTAAGAAAGCATCTTAAGCCTGTCTTTATGTTAAAATCACTTTACTGTCTCCTAGAAATAGATAATCATTACAGTGTTGAAATGCTTAGGTGGATTTTCGTAGCAATTTCAGTAAGACTGAATTTATAAAAACATGACAAAATATGTAAAAATAAATTATACAATTATATGCGAATCATAATCTGATTGCTAAATACACCTGCTATGCTTAACACTGGCACTCTACTTTTCCATATATAAATTTTCAGTCCAAAATACACTCTTTCTCAGTACATATTTTCCATGCCAGAAATCCTGAAATTTAGTAGGCATGACATCAAAAACTCATTGTGGAGAATTATTTTGCAGAGAGCAATGAAAACATACTTCAAACTCAAGTATTCAAAGGGAGGCATACAGAACACAAAATTAAACCAGACCTTTAAAATACCTTATATGATACCCAGCTGAAAAGGATTTGAAGGGCTGTTTGTCCTGTGGAGCTAGATCCTGGCTCGAGGAGTTTGTTCCCTTTCTCAAAGAACTGTCATTCTCATTCTCTTAATTGAGCCCCACGCATCTTATACTAATATATTTCAGACCTATGGAGTCTTGATAATAGCTTTTTCCAGCATTTTGAATGCTGGCAAACCAGATATCCCCTCGAGTTATTATGGTCTTGCTTTTTACAGAGCAGAAGAGAATGAATTTCCTAAACTTAGACCTACTCCTGTTGCAATAAAGAGCTCCGTTCCCGCTGGGCTCAGCAACACGGCCATTTGCAGGGTGACAGCATCCCCTCGGTACCATCATCCTCTTTGTGCATCCTCATCGATGTGTTTCTCACCTGGTGGAAGCCACCAAAATCATAACTAAATTTAATTACTGGCAGTAGCTTAGTTCCTTCACAGCTGTGAAGCAAGGGATGGATTTAATAGTTAGCTGCAGATCTAAATACTTTGATGCTCTAGAGGAACCGGGTTGCTGCTGGCTGTACATCAGCCTGGGTTTAACTATTATGGGGTTTTTTTTCCTAATGTTTCGCAAAGCTGCTTATTTTAAAGTTTCCTTTGTAGCTAAAAAGAAACTACCAAATGGATTCTTGCTACTGTTTTCGGCCTTTCACAATTCCTAGGGGAGGCAGGGGCTCAGTTTGAGAAATACCACCGTAAGCTTTTTTTTTCTGGAGAAACGCATTAATGCTGCAGAGAAAACTGTGGGCGGCTTCTGAAATATATCACTGATGCTATTTTTCATTTCTTAACTTCTTCAGAAACTGCCTCTCCACTTCAAGACGATGATTGTTTGCTTTTAAAAGTACTTTTTGTTTTGTTTTGCTGGAGCAATACATCAGAGGGTACCTTCTCACAACCTACAAGCCTATTAATTTCAGTTCCTCCTCAGTTTTCTCCTGGGTAAGAGAACGGGTCAGTTTGTGATTTTTGCTTTTCAGAGGTAGAGGAAAATGATAGGGATTCCACCTTCACAACACTTTTGCCTGCAACCAAGTGAGGGTTCCTACAGTGTTCTTGGAGGTTACAAGGTCTAATGTTACACCTTTAATGGTCCTTAAATGTAGACCTATTGGGTGAGGTAGTGTTTTATTCCTTGGGGGGGCATGGTCTGCATAGGAAGGGCAGGCAGGCACAGGTCTAGATGCATAGGCATTTTGAGCAGTTGTAATGATGGCGTGCAGTCCTTTGTATAGGTAGAAAATCCTAAACAAGTTTTGCCTCTCTCTGGGATAAACCAGCAAACTCCGAGACAGAATAGCAGAAAAGTCTTGAAACTGCAAAAAGGACAGAAGTAGAGTATTTTGTGGGAATTCAGGGTTAGTTGCAATATTTTCTTGCTGTTAAAACGTGTATCTTTTTCCCTTGCTTTACAAGAGAAGGCCAATCTATTAATGGAAATGTAAAAGGCTTATTTCATTAATTAATATAATTATTAATTACTCAAAGGGGTAGGGGTCAGGAACATACTTCGTTAGCAGATGAAGAACTGAGGAAAATGTTTTGATTTTGTATGTACTGAAGTCTGCTCCCTCTAAAGGAGGGGGGGAGGAAATCAAAAAGCAATTCCTCTTTATTTTATAACCCTGTGTTTTACATTTCTTGGGTTTGGAAGAAGCTTTTCTGACGTGTTTGGGAAACTGTACCCAAGAAGCGCGTTGGTGGGGATTTCTGCTTTCCGTTACAGCACGGAGCACGAGCTGCGGAAGAGAAAAGATGAAGCTCTACCTCTCTTTCTTTTGGGGTGTGTTTTTTTTCCCCTGCAACTAATACTTCTGATTTATTTTACTATCACTATAAAGCTTGCAAAATAAATGGACTGCAGTGATCTTTACTCGTTGCGGTGAGGGTGTTGGCAAACCTTCAGCTCTGCAGCAGCAGCGGGTTTTTGCTGCCTCGAAGGTAACTGGGGCTGTAAAACAGCCTGACGTTAACCCGGCTGCTCCGTCACCAAGGTCTCCCTTTGAGACCAGAGCAGGGATATGTAAAGGTTTGGGGTTGGTTTTGGTTTTTTTTTAGCGTGATGGGTAGTTTTATATCACTGTATTGCATGATGGTGATAATTAGGTCAATCTTACCTTTTCTGTTTCTTGGTTTTTATCTTTTTAATTCTCTTCCTTTCTAGCTTATGTGCCTCAATAATTTGACAGACTTGTGATGCAGGATATAACCAAAGTTGCTACTTCCTAATTGTTTTTAAACAGAACTTTATTCATTATTTAACTTGTCTTACTCTGCCAAATTACTAATAACATTTTTCATTTGCCAAACCAAGGTTCACTGACATCGGTCTGTAATCCTTGATTTTTTTTTCCTTTTTTCATTCAGATGCAACCAAGAATGAGTAAGTGCTCTAGACACCGTTTCTAATAAATCACAAATGCATTAATAACCCTGGAATTTGCGAGGCGTGACCTAAGACACTGACAGCCACTAGATGTAGCAACTGGTGCTTAACACTGGCAATGCCCATTGTTAACACATTCCCAGGAAATATTTTTAGGCTTATCAGGGGAAAATGTCATACATTTGAGAATCTTTTTGAATGAACTGATGACCAATTTCTTCTGGGTATTTTAAGTTGTCTGTTCCATTTTGTTCTCAAAAAAAAAACCAACCCAACCAACCCCATAGGATGTTAATTAAAAGGCATTCATTTCTGAAACCAGAAATCAGTGTCTCACAGCTGTATTATTGTGTGCTCTAACACAGAAAATACACATGCAGATCTATAGTTCTCTATACCCTCCAACGCTGCTCTTTACAGTTAACTTGTGAAAAAGTGCATCCTTCCTGAACCCTGTTTGCATTCACGTTTAAAGCATTAGAACTGTTCCTTTATCACTGGGAAGATTCCTCTGCTTGGTTTCTTGATGAGAGTAACTTTTCTTTCCCTGAAGCTCGAGCGTTCAGCTGTTGTCAGAGTTGTATAAATTCATTCCTTCAGGTGGGGGGAAAAAAAAAAGTTGCTAAGAAGAAACCACCAGTGGACAAAGTAACTAATAATGTATTCTAAGCCATGGCTGAAGGAGAGAATGAAAAATAAATTGACTTTTAGATACTGTGGGGATAAGTGTAATAAAAGTATTTGCAACTTATGAAGGAAACTCAAATTTTCATGCTCTTTAATTTCAAATCTAATTTCTCTAAGAACAGACTGAGACTATTTTCATGCATTACTTCTGCTGGCTTACCTCGGATAATTTTAGTGCTTAAGATTAATCCTGGTGTATACCTGTCTGTCAACCCATTTCTATAGGAGAACCCATGCAAGGGGGGGAAAAGGGGGAACTCCCTGTAGAGGGTAACTGAAACCACCTACAAAATGTCCAAAGTAAAAAACAGGAAATAGTTTCATAATCTCTTTACTCTGTGCTTACCAGGAAAGTCTAATAAAGTCATAATGTCAGTGTCTTTAGCTGATAGAAGGTTTTTTTGTTGAATGAGGAGGAGGATGGAAGAAGGGAAGGGGTGTGAAGTCGGCTCTGGGGCTGGCTCAGGCATGGAAAACCCTCCTGTCTCCTCCAAACAGGTTTGTGCCGGTGAGCTGACAGCACCCACTGTCCACCTTAGAGCCCGCCTGCGTCGCAGCCCCGTGCAGAAGGCATTTCCTCTTTCAAAAACGTCCTGCTTAATTGGTGGCAGCTCAGGAAAGCTAATTGGAAACGTCCATCTAAGTTATTTAAAGTCGCTTTTGTTGTTTTGTATTGCTTTTTAAAGAAATGATTGATTCAAGCAGTCAGCTCAATAAAATCATCAGGCCTTTCTTCCCAAAAGCAAGCACTGTCTTTAACCATTAACAATTACACAGATAATAAAAGACTGCACTGAGCTGCTCTGTTGGTGACAGATTATCTTGATCCTGGCATAAGCACCTACATGGTGGTGCCGAGTCGGGACAACCTTCAGGTGCCATAACTGTGGGGTTTTGGGGTTTGGTTTGGTTTTCCTGTCTCCAGCCATGACATAGTTAAGTCAATGATCAAAATCTTGACTAGCACACCCTCAATGTGTTATTTGGGTAATTTCATAAAAATAAAGAGATATAGCAGAATGAGGAAAGAGCACAAAGGCAGGCAGGTAGTTTGGCCAGAGGTTTGGAGCATGTCTGTGGTGGGAGGTTATTAAATAGAGCAAATGTCTTCAGTTTTGGAAAGAGGTACCAAACCTGAGTGGAGGACGGAGGATAATATAAAGGTATGTAAAACCATGAGTGGTGTGAGAACAATTATTCCTTTTTTTCTTTTTTTCTTGGTAACCCAAAGAATGGTAGGCAGGCAATGAAGCCATCAGGAAGCAGATCTAAAATAAATAAAAGCACTTTGTAGTTTTCCAGCCAACGCCTAATTATATTGTGAAATTTGTTGCCACAGGATGTTTTGGGTACTGAAAGTATGAATGGGTTCAGAAAACATTAAAGGGATTCACAAAGGGCAGGCCATTCACAGCTATTAAAGACCTAGGTCTGTGTGCCATCTCTGGTTTAGGAAGGCCCAAAGGCACCCGTGCTGAAAGCTGGAAGGGTATATCAGGACAGGGTTTCTCAATGTCTGTTCTGCTCTTTCTTTCTTCTTCCTTGGGATCCATTGCTTGGGTACTTTCAGATACAAGGGCAGATTAATCTTGCTTGTGTTATGTTGCACGGGGGACCGCTTTTCAAGGTGTCTGACTTCGAACAGTTTCCTATTAAGAATGAGTTTGAAGAGGAACCAGTTATTTTGGAAAACCCTTGCCAGAAATTCTGAAGTTGATGTGATGTCAGTAATTTTTTTCCTCTGTGAACAGTGGTTAACTCATATTTTCCTTCTCTTTGACGAGGTTCTGGCTACATCCAAAGCCTAAAGGCTTTGTCTTCTCATTTGAAGGGAAGACAATCTTAAACTCCGCAACGTGATCCTCGTATAACTTTTATAAAGCCTCACTGTAAGGAAACTGCCCAGTTCTGTTACAGTTGAATGTGCAAGTTTTTGTCTTAGTGTTTGAAAAGAAGCCAGACTGAGAAATTTTTTTTTCCCCAGGTGTTAAAAGGATAGGGAAAATAATCCCCCCAGAGTTAAATGGAGGAGTTACGCTGTTCTACGATGCTTAAGCTTATGTTGCCGTCTCGTGAGAATCCTCACATGGACAATGTCGCTTTACACTGGCATCAGTAAAACTATGTGTGTGTAAAAATGTTTACAGGATTCATCCGTTGATTTTGTTTGAATTATTGTCCATTAGAAAGTTATTAACTTCCACCCTTTTTTCTCTTGTAATTTTTTCCTTCCCTCGGCCTCGTAGAAAACAGCAAACGTCTGTGATTTTACTGAGTAAATGATTTCTTCACCGGTATTTCAAATGTGATTATTTTACTTCTATGTATTCCTTTTGTCTTTTCAGGGCAGCCCAGAAACTTGCAAGATCTATGCCGAATTAAAATCCGTCAGTGTATAGGCCTTCAAAACCTAAAACTACTTGATGAACTACCCATTGCCAAGGTCATGAAAGACTACTTAAAACACAAATTTGATGATATCTGATATCCATGAAGACAAGAACTCTGAGCAAGATTAGTTATATTCCAGATACTGAAGAGGCTTGTTGCCTTGCACAAAGTATATCCTATGCAAATTCTGATTTTTCTGTGAAGTCAGAAGGCAGGTATACACTTCCTTGGGTTTTTTATACCACATGCTAGAAGGTCTTAATTTTTGGTTTCTTGGTCCAAGTTTACAAGGTCCAAGCTTTCTATACAATATGACGTTTTAAAAATTGCTGTTGGTTTTTTGTTTGTTTGTTTGTTTTCACATTAAGTGTGCAGACTTGCAGTGGAGATGGAAGGTAGCCTCTCAAGGGAAGCGGTTGGTTTGAATTGGCATGCCGAGCAATTAGTCAAGAAAATGGAAGTTTGGAAATCAAGGCAGCAGTCCTGCAAAAGGATACTGATGAGAAGACCTTCAGAGTCCTGTGGTCTGTTGGGACTCTTGTCTCTGCCAGGGTGCATGTTTTTGCAGGATGGAGGGAGGAGTTGATAATCAACACGTCCTAGGGTGCTGTAATATCATTTGGAAAGTAAAGAAAAAATGCAGTTACCTTAATCAATTTGAGAGTCTACACATTGGCTCTTTTTGTTTCTTTTCCCAATTACTGTAGTTGGGATGCCCATAAAATTCAGGCCCTCTTTTTTCCTGACATTCCCTGTTAAATGGGCGGCTATTTGTAAGTCTATTTTTAACAGTGACAGTACACTACAAAGAGGCATAGCCTCTGTATTTTTTACATTAACTTAAGAGTAAACAAATTTAGATTTTTTGAAGCCAATGTATTCTGTTTCTCATACAGTGCCTCCTGTGCAATAATCTTTCTGATGTATTTTCCCTTTATGTGTGATTTCCCCACACGCTGTTCCTCATTCAGTCTCAGTGCATTGTTTGTGAGGGCAGGAGCTGCTGCCGCGCTGTAGTGTTGACCTGGCACTACTGAAGTGATGCAGCAGTTGCTGTTCGTTGTTACTCCCCAAATTTCATGAATGTATAACCTGCTTTATTTCACTTTCAGTTGAAATTTCATCTACGGGTTCTCAGCCGAATTGTGTCCACTTGGAAAACGAAACAAAAGGAAAAGAAATTGGCCAAACCCTCTTACTTTCAAGGCAGTGATGGATTTTACATTTAGTTTGGTTGCTCTGAAATTCTCTTTCTTTCAGGTTAGAGAGTGGGAAGTGCATGCAAGTTCTTAAGGTGCGTTTTATATGTGCACTGACATGCCCCATTCATACTGAAAATCTAAATTCTGTGATTAGTCTGAAAGTGGCAACTGAAAGGAGTACTGAAATTTGGCTACTGAATGTGTTTCTCATACTAGGTATTAAAAGCATCTGTTACAGAGTTTGATTCTGATGATAAAAAAAAAAAAGGTGAAGTTCTCAATATCAAAAAAAGGTTGGGCCAAAGTGTGCAGTTGTTCCACTCTCGTTGTCTCCAAGGGATTACAGAGTCACCGTAAGGTTCTTAACCAGTGTCCTCTGCTTTTGCTTTGCCATCCTACTGGCTCCAGGAGAGCCTCTCTGATATCAGGAGGGCTTTTGTACCAGTTATACCAATGGCAGCGGGGAGAGGAAAGGGATGGTGATGGCTTGTAAGTTGAACACTGTCACTTTCAAAATATTTAATGTTAAAAACATGAAAAGCAAGGTGAAGCAGGTATACTCATCTTATTAACTGTGCTAGTTCCTTTTAATATCTTATAACCCTGGACTGCAGTTCCTTGAGCACGAACCTTATCACTGATAACGGATGCACCAGATGAGGAGCAAGGAGGATTATCTCTCCCTGTTGTGACTGGTGTTGCCTCAGGTTTCCAAACAATAAGTGATTTTGGGGATTCATGGCTCAGAGGATTGGTAATGGAACGTTGAACCTCTTTTATCTCCAGCTTGTATTGGTTCAAGTCCAGCCTGCTTGTGACGAGTGACCAAAAGTTCATGTCTCGGTAGCGTGAGCGAGCAAATACGTCCAACCTTAACACCACGTGGTGTGAGCGATGGTCACCTCCAGGCAGGAGAGCTTTAGGGTGCTTCCTCTAGGTTGTATGTTAGTGGTGGCCTTGTAGTAGGGACAAACCTGAGAGTGTGGGTGGGGTGTGCGTGTGAGCCTGTGTGTGTGATGGTGTCTGTCCCCTCCTACGGAAAGATCAGGCGTCATGATCCTTAAGCTCTCCAGTGCTGAGATAGGACAGGCGTTAAGAATTGACTGGCAGGTTT
>VZTM01004331.1:42859-86352 GCA_013400555.1 Jacana jacana
AAGTATTGTTCCCTGCGTTTGTAAGTTGGTCTGAACCAATGTCCTTCCCCACTGAATTTTTACAGTAATATTTTCTAAGGTAATCTAGAGTATATTTTAGTTGCAATCTATATTAAGGCAAATTATTTGTTCTGTCTGTTGCTGTGACTGAAGAAAATTATGGGAGACTTTGTTGGTAACAAGAATGCTATTTAATGAAGAAATGTGTAATTCCATTATTTATTGTTTGAGGTTTGTTTTTTGGTTATTTCTTTTAAGTAACTGACATCTAAAGGGAACACACCTACATTTCAGGCCAGTGAGAAGCCTTTCTTTGAAATTAATTTTCATCCTATCCTCCATACCCTCCCCAAGGTGGAGGGAAGCCCTCACCCTTTCTTACAGTGCTAAGCCATCTCTTGTAGCTGGGTTCTCTGACCTTGATTCTGCAAAGCACCGCAGCACCCGTGTGTCTCTGGCCCTGCTGACGGTCCCGTTGGCTGTCTTGAGTTACACACGGGCTCGAGTGCGAGTGAAGTCTGGTTATTTGTTGAGAATCCTATCCCAATTTCAAGAATAGGGAATTTGGTCTTTTTTTTTTATTACTATTATTATTTTAAATATAGTGCACAAATGCTTTGAAGAACAAACCAAACTTTTGTTTTTCATTCGGACTAGAATGTGGAAGAAAAGTGCATAATATAGACTTGTTATGTAGCCTAGTTCCATTACCTTAAAATTCACAGTTGAACACTTTGAATAAACCTTAAAAAATTGGCAAATACACCAAAGAATCAATATGAGTAGAAGACTCTGATCATTAACAAACTGCAAACCTCATCCTTTAAAACAAAACAGAAAGTTTTTGTAAATATTTATGTTTATAAATGTACAGCAGAGTAAGAGTGTTTTTTAGATTATTTAATTACCATATTTCTAAACTATTTACATTATAGACAATACTTGTTAGTTTGAAAAGCTCTTGAGTGAGTGGAGTGTTTTTTTTTTTTTTAATTTGTTCTGGGTTTGTTGGTTTTTTTAAATTCATTCTCACCGATGCTTGGAATAACTCTGGCTTCCTTGGGATGGCGTGGAAAATTTGGATTTCTGGCTCTGGTTGGCAATTATAGGAGGAACACATCTGGACAACCTCGTGAGATAAAATACCCAGGAGCGAAAGAGGAAATCTAACATGTTTACCAGGGTGGGCCTGGGCTCCCACCTTTCTCAGTTAAATCTGTCAAGAGCCCCCAGTGACGCTGTGACAGGAGCAACTTGGAACCTACCCACGGGTCTAGCTTCCATGCAACGCTGTGTTACCGATACCATGATGTATTTTGTTCTTCCTTTGCAATGTACCTTGGTTTGGTTTTTTTTTTTGCTTTGGGTCAATTCAAATTTAAAAAAAAAAAAGAAAAAAAAAAAAAAGAAAAAAAAGAAAAAGTTAAACCTGGTTAAAAAAAACCTCCTTTTGGGTTTATGTTCTGTTTATTTCTACTGTAATGTTTTAATAACATACTACCACTTTACACATTTTTCTCTCAATGTTTGTCTGTCTCTCCTGCTCCTTTTCCCTTTTCCGATGCACATGACACCGGTAACGTGCTTGGTACTCAAATTTGCCCCCACAAATAGGAGTTCAGATGTCTCATGAACTGTAATGTGATTTTTAGCAGTAAATATGAGCATGAAACTTGCTCCAGAGCTGGCCTTCAGAAGGGGGAACAAACTGGTCTCTAGCTATGAGTAATTGGGTTTTCCCAGCTCAGATTCCAGTGCGGCCACTTCAGGGTTTTCTGAAAGGCTCGCCTTGCCTCCTCAAGTCATGTACTGGCTAAGATAGAAAAATGGACTCAACAGAGGATATATTTTGCAGTTGAATCAATTTGGTGTCCATTTACTCCTGATAAACGTTGGATAAGGGGGGTGTATATGAATATTCCTGGCACACAAAAGGAAACTGGAAGCATTTGGTTTCAGTCCGGAGAGTAACGTACATCCAAAACTTGTAGTAAGGCTTTGGGCCCTAAACATTTGGAGAGGATGGAGGGTAGAGTTAAAGACACTGCTAAAGGGTAGCAGGGGGAAAAAAAGAGCTGTTTTCCATTGCTCAGTATCAAACTATACAAACATCACTGGGAGTATGTACGCTGTACAACCAATGGTTGTGTTTAGAACTCTTGAGGATGGTTACTGACAGCCTGGCCAGACTTGGGCTGGTGGATTTACTGAATGCTGTGTTAAAGACTTTGTTCCTGTTTATGTATCGGATTTCCTGTTTGAGTGCTCACTTGTTAAGTTTAAAACGATTAATGACTAATGTGACTACTTAAAAAAAAAAGATTTACAAGCTGTTGACAAAAGATGTGTTCAGAATATCCAATCTTTCCCTATGTTGGTATAAGTGTGTGATAAGGAAGTGTACTTACATGGCAAAACACTTTCTTTTACCTTAGTGTATAGCAAAACTTTTGTACCCTTCAAAGCAGAGGTGATAGAGCTGAGGAAGAGGAGCAAAGAACAGGCTCTGCTGTGCCTTTCCTCAAGCAGCCTGCGTCTAAAGTGCTTAAATTCTCTTTTGCTCTAGTCTCTGCCCTCTGCTTTGGTTGGGGTACCACCACCTCAAAGGTTTTATGCTCTTCTGGAGCAGTACTGGAATAGTACTGAAAGGCTAAAGTTTTTCCGATATCACTGGCATATTGAATCTCTTCTGTATGATTCCACTTCTTGACTTAGGTTATTACCCAAAGTAAAGCTCAAGATATGATTTAATCCCATGACAATCAGAAACAAACCAGAAACATACATTGCTTTATGAAACCGTGCTACCAGGATTTCCTCAGCCAGGGTGTTCCTCAGGGATCCACAACGTGCAGCTGGAACAGCAAAAAGTTGGGATCGAAAGCCACGTTGACCTTTATTGGGAAATCTCCAGCTGTCTAGCAAGGAAATCAGAACTCCAGCTGTTTCCTCCACATCTGGGATCTCTGGTGCTCCTGACTGCTGTTTGCGAGGTCCCAGGTAAGTTTTAAATGCTGTTAAGGCTCGTGTTCGTGTTTGCAAGAAGGATGTTTGACACATCTACGGGGGAGCTTTAAAGGCTCTGAAGGCATTTCCTATGCCTTCCCTAAACCTGCTGGGTTTTTCTGTATAGTGGAGTTTGTGCAGTCTTGGAGCAAGTGTGTTTGAGAGCCAAGGTTGCTACAGAGTATTTCTCAGCCTTTGACATCTGTTGCAGTGTTGGAGACCCCTCGACATCCATGAAATATTCCTAAAAGATCTGGGAAAGGTGAACGAAAAGCCAGTTTATAGGCAGTTAGTTATACAAGGGCAAATGTTTTTAAGAGAAAACTTAAGGCTGTAAACAACTGATGCACAGCAAAGAACATCTATTCTTGGTTGAAGACCACAAAATTGCCCATAACTCTTCTATTCTGACTTGCAAAAATAGAGGTTATTTGCAGTCTTGGTGCTCTCCAAATGCATCAGAAGATCATCGCCTCCCGTTCTGTCACAAGTAACTGAGCTAATGGACTGTTGCACTAAATCCTGTCCTCAATTCTGACTTTAGACCATTGTAGCTCCACTGAAGGCGGTGGTTACTCAACATTTAATCTAGTGTGAAAGAGGAAATAATTGATTTGGATGGCCAGCTTGCAGCCCTGCCTCTTGCTTTATGGCCTAATGAGGAGAGTATTTGCAAAACGCTTTGTGAAAAACTTAAGAGAGATTCTGTAGTTGGGGCCAAATTTATAAGCAATCAGTAGACAATTGGGATTTTTCTCCTGAAAACATGGCCTGTTTTGATAAGAGTTGCTTCCATGCTGTGGCACCTAGTCCTGAGTTGGCGAGACACGTTTCAGTTGGATCATCCTTTTTGTATCTTGAGAAACTTAACATATCTGCTTATTCTCTAATACAGCAGGTCTGCAGCAAAATGTAAAGTCACTTTATTTTAAAGGCTTGATTAATTTGAAAGCCATTACAGGTTACACATCATATATGTCAGTGTAAGAGTAGGTTCCTTGCTGAGTGCGTGCTTGCTTGCGGCCAGCGGTCTGCCTTGGCAACGTGTTCAGCATCCTCGGTTGGGAATTTGAGTAGCATCTTGTTGGCTGGAGCGGTTAGAGCTGCCCTCCTCGCTGATACCTCCAAGCCTGAAATACGGCTGGGAAAAGTTACATGTCTGTCCTGGTCAGCTACCAGCCAATTCTGTGTGATTTTTTTTAGGTTCTCATCTGTTACTACCTGACTATAGCATTTGCATGGGATAACAGAAACTTAGATTCAGCTTCATCTAGTGCTTGATTTTTAAACCTCAGAGGGTGCCCAGCTGCAGGACATGGGTTATTAAAATGTGGCTTCCAAGCCATGCCAGTCTCAAGCAGCTGAACCTGAGATCCATCTCCTGGCAATCTGGTTATTTCTCTTCTCATAATGGGTTTTAATGTAGCGATTAGGAAGCAAAATGAAATAGTTTTTAGAGAGCAGTCAGTCTGAAAAGCAAGTGACGGGGATGTTTGGTAGGAGGATGAAGTCGAGATGTGGGCTTGTGTGTGAGAGAGCAGAAAATGTGGCTTTTGATCTTGCAGAAATGTTCGGTATGTGGGTTGTTGGGCTCAGGAGTTTGAATGTCCTTAATATAAAATAATCTGCATGAGTATTTCAGTCTGTTCCTGTTTTACTCCGTGTGAGCTATTTAATGGTTAGTGAGCCAGAAAAAATCACTGTGTTTTCTTATGGCTGAGGCCCCCTCCTGATAAGTGGAAGACTTGAATTAAAGTTCCCACTCTGAACCAGGCAAAGCAATTAAGGATGGGGATTTGCACTCGCGTTCCCACCTTTTAGTGCTGTGATTATAGGCTTGTAAAATTGTGCCACAGAGGGAGAGCATAACCAAACTGTTACACAATCTCCGAGGTTGACCCTGAAAAATCATTCCTAGCAGGTACCCAGCTGGATGGAGCTCACCCTTATGCCTTTTGCATGTGTGAACAAATACATGGGATGGTTTGGTTTTTGGTTTGTTGGGGGTTTTTTTGTCCCTACTTACCTGTAATCTATGTGGAAAAAATAACAGACCTCTTCTGGTTCCCTGAGCACCTTACCTGGAGCTCTGGTGGTATTTGTGTTTGTGGGCACCCACCTGCTTCCAGCTGTAGTCTTTGATATCATTGCCGACCTTCTCTTCCTCTTATCAACCTGTCCTCCACACCAGGTCTCTGAGGAGAGCAGGGAACGAGACCTTCCCCACTCCAAAGGAGACCACCCCAGCCAGGTGGATTGAATGGCGGGGTTTCAGGCATCACGTAGCACTGAGAGTCACCAGTCCCAAATCTAGTGCTTGGCAGTGCTCAGAACCACTGAGGAGTGATCTCTGCAGTCATCTGAAAAGAGGGAAGGAGTCTGGGTGGAGCGTATGGGAGAATATTTAGGCTGAGTCAGGAAAGAATGAGTACTTGTTTGTGTAAGTAGGGTGGGCAGCTGAGCTGGCATCGAGGAACACGGACCTAAAATGTTAGAAGTTAGAAAAATGGGATATCATGAAAGCAGATACGAAGCAAATTATAATTGAGATGTATAGAGCAGGACTGAGAAGGGGAGGAAGGATATTGTCTGAAATATATTTACTGGTGTCATTTTGAAATGAGTGGCAGCATACATCTCCAGCTCTTTCAGCAGAGGAACGTGCCATCACCACAGCTTTGGGATGTTGTGGGTGTAGTGTGTCAGTCTTAATGCTGTCCCCTCAGTCCTTTGCCTGTCTTAGCCATAAGTCTCCTACGCTGTCAGCCTCTTCTCTACTGTTTTCTTGCCGTAGGAAGGCAGAGTAGCTTGAAGAGAAAGGGTGGTGAGAAAGAGGGGACTAGGGATGATAGTGAAGGTGGCAGTGATAACGTGTGCCTTGAGCGATGGCTGGGGAGTTAACATTCCAGTGTTTTACTTCAGATCACAAGTTGGTCTTGTGCCATTGCTTTAAGACTCCAAATGTCTTAGCAAACTTCTCTTTCATCACAACCAGTTACAATTTTAATGGATCAAACTGACTAAGAGCACAGCCAAACCTTATAGTGACATCTCTGCATTAGTAGTGCTATATCCTGTATCTCTGATTTTAATTTGCTCCTGTCCAAGTACATTAAATTAAGTGGCTTTCTTTAAAAGTCTCATCAGTTTTTATCAACCAATATTAGAAACCACTTTAAATGATTCCACATAAGATTTCTTTGAAAGATGATGGGACTCTTTAGTTTGAGGAAGAGGAGGCTGAGGGGAGACCTCATCATTCTCTACAACTACTTGAAAGGACATTGTAGAGAGGCTAGTGCTGGTCTCTCAGGGAATTCACAGGGAATTAGCCATAGAACAAGAGGGAATGGCTTCAAGCTGCAGCAGGGTAGGTTTAGGCTGGACATTGGGAAAGAATTCTTCCCAGCAAGAGTGGTCAGAGCCTGGAATGGGCTGCCCAGGGAGGTGGTCGAGTCCCCATCCCTGAATGTGTTTCAGAGTGGTTGAGATGTGGTGTTGGGGGATCTGGTGTAGGGGAGAACTTTGTAGAGTAGGGCTGATGGTTGGACTCGATCCCAAGGGTCCTTTCCAACCTGAATGATTCTATGATTCATATATGAACAATTTCAGTGTTACAGCTTCAGCTAACTTCTGCTGCTAATCGTGCTGTGATTTGTGTTTTCTCCTTCCCAAGCACAGGTACAACACTGGTTATTTCCCCCCTCAAGACATTTTGCCAAAATTTTTGAAAACTACCATTTTGGGCAAAGAAAAACTTTGCTGAACTTGAGTTGCTTTTGCAATTCATTGGCCTTCCCTCTGTCTTGGTAAGAGAACAGCTTTTAATGAGAGCAGACTCCTTGTTTTAAAGGGCATTTTTAATGGCCCCTGTGTTTTGCCCAGATGTTCCATGTCTTATCTAGTACTCTGTTAATTTGTAGTTATCTTGCCAATAAACTTGCTTTTTATCAGATACATGTAGTATAACAGCTATTAGTTATATTCATATATACAGCTGAACATGCTGGCTTTGACTATTTCCTGTGCTTCATAAATACTTAAATAATCTGTTGTGCAGGCTCAGCTGTTCTTAATTCTAATGTGATTCATATTGTGCTTATAAATCTGACATTCTTGGCTTGTCAGAAATATTAATGTATGTTACTGCCATATCTGTTGAAAATTGACATGTTTGTTGCAGTGCTTTAATTTTCACTTCTTTATATTGCGGCGTTCCATATTGAGCAACACAGCATTGTTTGCTTTTAAATTTCCCTCTCTCCTTCAGCCCTGGGAAACCAGAAATAATTAGATTATATCTTTCTCTTGGCTTGCATAGTTTTCACTTGTAGTGAATTATGCCATGCAAAACTGTATCCCTCCAGTGAGAATTTGGTTGTCATTGTTATGAGCTACATCTGGACCCTATAATCCTTTGTACTTTACACTACAAAGACTCTTTGCCCGTGGCTCCGAGTCAGAAACCATACCTTGCCAGCAAGTAGGAATAGCTCTTTCCTCTAGCAAAAGTGTCATGCTTGACCTCCCTGGGCCTTTCTGCTGTGGACAGAGCTGTTGCACAGACAGGAACACTACTCTGAAGCTCCAGAGGTGGGGTGACCTTGACTCGTAGTAGGCAGCCAAAATTACAACAGGAATGTTGACCTCCATATGCAGATCCCATTTTGGTTTTTTTCTAGTGGGTCATGGGAGACCAGAAGGGAAATTCAGACTTCCATCTACTTGAGCCAAATAATCTATCCCGATAGCTGGATGAAAGTTTATCTTCAGGGAAGAAGTCTGAATGCACCTTTAAGGTCCGTGTGATAGTAAATCAAAAGCCTTTACTGTTCCTCCACTTCTGTCTTTAATTACCCTACCGCAGAGGAGCTGAGGCTTTTGTTTCCAGGTTGAGTCTTTTCTGATTTCAGCTGGAAAGTAATGAATGTTGCTGTGTCTCTGTAAGGTCTTTCATCTTGCTGATGATATCATTTTCTTGTATAATCGTGGGGACAGTAAACGATTACTGTTCGGACTTCCTCTGTAAAATGAGACTTAAAGGAGCTCGCGTCTCTCACTCCTCACGTTGTTTTTGTTGCTGTCATCTCTTATGCCATGCTCTTTGTCGAACATTTGCATGCTAAAGACCTACCAATTCTTTATTGAGGCTGTTTGACTCTGACAAGGTGCTGCAAAACCAAACCACCTTTGGAGGATTCTCTTGTTTGTGAAGTAATGCAGAAGCAATGCCACTTGGCTGCCCAGAGAAGAACATTAAAAATGTATGGACTTTGGGTTTGGACATTTGGTTTGGTTTTTTCCCCCCTCCAGCCTACCTGCTAGACTGAGAGAGCATCAAGTGCTTCAAGGAAAAGTGCCCTGTAGGTGGAAACCTTGGAGGTTGCTCTATTTGCTCATCCCTAAAATTTTTCCCTGCATAAAAGCCTACTCAGAGCTGGTGCTGGAAGAAACACTGTCATTGAAACATAAAGCTTTTCTGGTCTTGAATTGAAACAGGGTCTAAGTGCTGTGTCTTTCAGTCCACGCAGAAGAAAATCCAAAGCTCAGTTTTTTGAAGCTTCATCTCTCTTGTTTCCTGTCCTCATCCATGTCCTCTCCAGTCTCTTTTTCCCAAATATATCATGGCATCAGCAAAGCCAACTATTCTGCAACAGCAACAACAAAAATCTTCTTTGAATTGAAATCCTAAATATCTATCTTGTATGCTATTAAGAAACCCGGGGTTTTATTATAGAGGGTAAATGAAGCCTGGATACAGGTCCACAAGTCGTGGTTGATCTCTGTAGTGTGGTTCTTGTCAAGACAGGAGATGAGCTGATGCTCGGTGAAGTTCCCTTGACTCATCTGTCTTACCAGAACATACAACAGCGTTGCTACGTCATGGTTTTAAAGTAGGATTTATTTTCGAAGTAGCTAGTCACAGCTGCCTTTTATTCCTGCCGTGCACAGATGTGAGGTTACAGTACAGTTCTTCCCCCAGAATGATGTATTGCTATCGTGACCTTGACTTCTGCTCTTACGGAGGTTCATGGCCATAAAAATCACTTTGTTCAAGAGCAGTGGCTGTAACAAATAAGCTTAGCTAAACCATCACTTTTTCACTCTTACTGATTTCACTCTTCTGCTTTATGACAGAGGTTAATACAGAGAATTACATTTCAGTGACATTGTTTAAACCTCTTTATCCTTGTCTAATTAAACTGAATACTTTAAGGATGATTCATATCGCTTGACACCCTTGCATCTAAGTACTCTTTCCTTTAGATGGAAAGTTAAAGGAAATGTGCCGACTAGAAACTCAAATCAGCCTTCCTTTCAGTTACTGAGAGAGGGTGGGTTTTGGTTTTAAGCTTTCCCTATAAAGCACCGTACTTTTCCAGTATCTGGTGGGACAGTACCTCCCAGATAGTCAGATTCCCAGAAAATGCTTCTTAAAGGGAAGAGTTCAAAAGCTGTCAAGGCAGCCCCAGTTTCAGTGCAGAGCAGCATCGTTACCTGCTGCAGGGTGACACCAATGAGTTTTGGAGGTTGTGACTTCCCCTGTTGGCACATTGGCAGGACCCAGGTCTAGGTCCAACCTTCCCTCAAGTCCACCACCCGTCTCCTCGTCCATCCAGCTTTCTGGTCTTGGGAGCTGTGGTGTACTTCAATGAAGAGGTTTATGGGAGTGGGGAGCATGTGTGATGCTCCATGTAATTTTCCTCCCACCACAGGACAGCTGTGGCCTGGTGGCAGGTTCTTTCAAGTTTTAGCAGCTCAGTCAACAAGGAGACACTGAAAAGAAAGTTTTCTGCCTTCCAATGCATACTTCTTCCTGAGCCACCAGGAATTGCTTGGTTTTGCATAATGGTTTTTGTACTGTACGTTCCAGTGGTGTGAGTAATAAGGCAGGCTTGAAGGATCCTATGGTTTCCCCTTCCTCCTCATTGCGGGACTTTATGGTATAAAGAGCACAGTATTCATTGATGTTTGTTGCTGTTTCTTGCTTGTGGGCTTTTCACAACACTGCGGTCAGGAAGATGACAAGATAAAGGATGACTAGTGTCGATCTGCTCTCTCTTTTAGAATAGGAATAACCTCCTTTTCTGATTATATTTCCTCTCCCCTCCCTTGGAAAAGTTGACTCAGAAATCCATCACAAAGGAAACAAGTTCATTTGAATTTCTATTGAACCTTGAAAAGCTGCTTTTATAAAGTTTTATTTGGAGGCTTTCAACAGTGGCCCTTTGACAAGACCAGAAGGCACAAATGAAACTTCCAGCCCAAATACTCCAGTGTCAGTGGCTTGCCCTTGGCTCTTGTGCTGTGCCGCAGATGGAGAATGAGACCATTACTCATTCTTGGGGCATGGGGTGTGTGTGTGCTGAGTCCATGATAGCTATAATAGTAAGAATCTCTACCACACAAGGAAAAATTACCATTAGCTAATTAAGAAAAAAAAAAAATGCCAGCAGAAAAGCTGCTTTACTCTATTTGGAGGTAAGAGAAGATGGAAATGGCTTAATACAATGACTTATTTCCCTCTGCCTTTCCACAAGTGCTGATGTTCTGCTACATAAGAACTCGTACATTCAGCCTTCATTATTGGTAGCGTGTTGAATGGTGCTCATCTGTGCTCAGAAGAAAGACTCATTTTTATTCTGTGATACAGCATAACTCAGAAGAACAAAAGTCTCCAGCAGATAGAGATGCCTGTTCCCTGTCCCATGCTGCATGGGTTTTGGGAGCAAAATGGTTGTTCCCTGTTCTCAGCATGACACAAAGAAGGTGTCTGGTGCTGCAAACAAGAGCACAGTGTTAAAGCTACACTAGGAATATGCAATAGGTGTGTCTGAGTACAACTGTCACTGGTTGCATCACCGGGCTTTTCATGGCAAAGGGAGCCCTGGTTGCCCTTGTCAGGGTTAACCCTTATGATTGCAGATCTGACTATAGTTTGCTCTGAGTTCAGTATAAATCACAGATCTTGCTCCAGAAGAGTCTGTATGGTCAGTACTCCGTTAAATCCAACCAGATTATTTTTTTTCCTAAGTCACTCGGTGAGGAACATGACAAGACCCATCACGTCAGCGTTTGTGTGCTTGCACCGGGCAGGGAGAAGCTTCTTCTCAGTGTGGGGTTTGCTTCTGCACTTGACCCCGGGTTTGTTCTTCTCTCTTCCCATCCAAAAGCAAATACTTCCTCCAAGGGCTAGAGTGGACAAAGCTGTTTCTGCATTTTTCACCTTATATAAGGTAATTGGAAGCCTGTAGTTATAAAAGATCAAGGTATCAAACTGAGCCCTACTTGTTAAGCAGTAATTAAGACAAAGATGAGATTAGGTGAGGCTACGACTGAGCTTACTCGTGGAGGAGTGATCAGTGCAGGAGACGGCAGCTGCCTTCTACAACACCCTGTAGTTCTAGTTGGGCAAGAAATAGGGTTTTTTTTAATAATAAATAACCTTTTCCTGGTTAATTGTGATACTGAGCCGCTTGTTTCAGTGCCAGCGTTTGTGGGGCTGCTGTCACAGGCCAGGCTGCCCAGCTCCGTGGATTGCAGAAGTTAGTCAAACTTTGTCCTAGTTCTGCTGAACTAGAGCTGATGCCAACAGTTCTTCTTCAGGTAATACAACTCAGGACAATGTGGCAAGTTATTTTTTTCCCTTTTGATTGATTGATTGTCTGGTCTTGAAAGAGAAGATTTAAAGAGCAACCTACTGTTTCTCTAGAAGATTTCTTCTTGGTTTTGGAGATGAGATAGAAAGGCCTGAAACCCAGTGTTCAACAGGAAGGAAATTCTCGGAAGTTCAGAAAAATCTCTATGAGTTCAGGCTGTCAAATTATTGTAGTACATCAAATTTCTGTACACTGGACTAACTGTATATTTTTAAAAGACATTTTTAGCAGTAGGGAAATAACACTGTATATAATAGGTCTGCTTTATATAACACTGGGTTATGTGTTTCTTGTATTTAAATGGTTCTCAAGATAACAGGTGTCAATAGGAAGGCAAATAATGGGAGTAATATGAGTATATTGAGAAATACTTTTTTCTTACATCAACATTTGGGTTTATTTCTCAGGGGTTAAAATCTGACAAGTCACTTCTATACTTGTCCCTAATTATATACTAGTCTGCATCCATGAAACTCAGCACTCGCTCTCTGCAGCTTGTTTATCTGGCCAAAAACTTGACATTTCTACCTCTCAAAATACTTTCCTTCATTACAAATGCAGGGAGTGGGGGGGATTTTGCAGATGATCTTTAGACAAGGTCACTCTTGCCATTTTTTTGAGTGGGTTGTTTTTGCAGCTTTCTACCATTCAATAACAGGAGGAGCTCCCTTGAGGCCTGGGAATCGGGGCCACTTTGCTGCTGGCAGGCACCCGCTCGGTCCTCACCCGTCTCGGGGACAGGGCACAGTGTCATTTGGCCGTGCCACGGCTCTTCCTTTCTCATGGCTCCCCCACAAAGGCTGACCCCGAGTTTTCTAGACTAAACAGAAGAGATTTGTAATGGCCATTAGGGTCAGGGAGGACAAGAAACGAATGGGTTCAGACTGGGAGTATTTTGCTGTAGCTTGCTAGTTTGTGCATGGGGATGAAAATGTGCATGCCTAATAAGTGTCTTTAAAGATGTATAATCTCTGTAACCAAGCCTGCTCTTAATTAGCAGCCTGTTTTAGTGTGAAGGTGTGCATTCTGAATTCTGCCTTCCGGCTGCTGTAATTCAGGGCTGTGTATTTACAACAGTTGCTTGAGTCCTAAGGGTTTTCCCCTCAAACCACCATTTCTTATTGAGGGTTTTTAAGGCTTTTTCTGGAATACAAGCACAGCAGTTGCTGGATTGTTCCCTGCCAGAGTTCACCTCAGGCAGTTATTTGCATCCACTCTTTTTGTAATAACAGAATTAAAGGGTGTGTTAAAAAAGGCTTATGAGCAGCAAATGAAGCAATAGGGCAGGCAAATAGCATTTGTATGCAAATGCTCTAAGTGCTTTGTCATGCTCTGTGATCAGTCAGCTACCTCCATCCTTCCAAAACTTCATCCCCATCAGTTCTCTGCACTGAAGCTTTATGCCAAAGTCATTGTGTCTTCCCGTTGCCGCTGGTGGGCTTCTGACTTGGGTCTGAGACAAGAGAGAAGCAAAGACATTACCAGTCGCTCCGATTTCACCAGGAGCTTCCCTGAATTGGGAAGGCTCTTTCTACGTTGTGAATAAAACCAACTCCCAAGAGCCAAAGTGTAGTCCACCTTTGGAAACTCCTGTACTGTTGTCTGCATCAGCTGCAGTCTTGATCCAATGACCTCAGGAACTGGAAACATTGAGCCTGTACTGCCTGTGTGAAAGGGCCAGGCACTCTGGCTGGAACTGGAAGAGATTAGTGGCTTTTGTAGCTTCTGGCAAGAAAAGAAGAAAAAGAGGACAGGAAGCATGTTGACCAGTGTGTCAAGGCTCGGTTTCCTGGTGTAGAGTATATGAATCTGTTGGGTTCACAGTGAAGCTGTCCCTTGAGTTTGCAGAGTAGGTGATTTCCATCCTTCTCCCCCATCCCTCACACCGGCAGTGTCTGGTGTGAGCTATTAGAGCCCTGGGTAATCCCACCGTTCCTCAGCTGGAACAGGTTGGAGAGATTCCAAACTATGTCCCATCAGTGCCATTACCTTTTTATTACTGGGAACCACAAGGTGCTGTAGTGCTGGGGGGAACGAGTGAAATCTGTGTTGGTTTTATGTGGCTTTTGAGTTGTTCAAAGTTGACTGTACTAAGCTGCTTTGCATTATTGGGTAGGCAGATCAGTATCTCAGGAGATCTCCAAAGTTTGGCTGTTTTCACTTGAGCTTGATAAGCAGGAAGGATAATCCCTGATGGGAGGAGATGGAGAGAAGGAGCAAGGAGACATGTGGCATGTGCAGCCTGGAAAACTTGTCGATGAGCTTGACTTGACTCCATCCAGGGAAGGAAGCTGATGGTAATGGCTCCACATGAGATAACAAATTGTACTCGAGCATGTGTTTTCTGTATTCATTGCAGCATGTCATGGGGGGTGGAGAAACAGGATGTATAGTGTGCGTGTGTTGCTGGAGCCTCAGGAGAGCTGCCCAGATGTTGAAAAGAAGTAAGGAAGAGTTGGAGATAAAGGAGAAAGACCTCCAGGGCGGGACTGTAAAAGCTGATCCAGACTAGGAGTCATTATGTTTTGCTCACAATCACACCAGCTGGCTTCAAATGGCAGGGGAGCTTTCCAGATAAGCTGTGGACAGTAGGAGCGTAAATAAGGAATTTGTTCCAAAAGAGTGAAATAAAATCTGAAGGATACAGTACACCCATACATAATTGTTTAAACAAGCTCTCTTTGAAGCAGCTGCTGGGTAAGTTGTCCTAACGTGAGCCTTAGGTGTGGTGTGAAATATTGCTGATAGTCTGCTATTTGCCATCGTCTCAAACAGGGCGTTTAAGGAAACACTCGTAATCCCGTTGCCACGTGTGGCTGTGCGCTGGAGACGCTTCTGATCCCTGTGGTTTGCTGTCAGGGGCTGTGTTAGTGACTGCAGTAACCCTGCATGCTTGATCACCCCGCGCTCACAGCATATGGTTTAGAAGAATTCTCCCATTCCGATCCTTCCCCGAGACTTTCCCAAGACTTCCCCTCTATCCTGCGTAGCCTCTCTGGAAGGATGGCGATGGGGTAGGTATATCCTCTCTCAAGGACAGAGAGGTTGGTGCTGGTCTCTTCTCACAGGTAATTAGCCATAGAATGAGAGGGAATGGCTTCAGGCTACAACAGGGTAGGGTTAGGCTGGACGTTAGGAAAGAATTCTTCCCAGAAAGAGTGGTCAGACCTTGGAACAGGCTGCCCAAGGAGGGGCTTGAGTCCCCATCCCTGACTGTGTTTCAGAGTGGTTTAGATGTGGTGTTGGGGGATCTGGTGTAGGGGAGAACTTTGTAGAGTGGGGCTGATGGTTGGACTCTGATCCCAAGGGTCTCTTCCAGCCAAAATGTTTCCATGATTCTCATCTCTCCGGTGGCATTTTGCTGTTCTTTAATTTAATCTCTGATCCTGCTAAAACCAGAGTTCAGAATCTCTTCCGTTGATTTCTTGCCCTAATCAAAGGCTGTGCTTTTCTCCACCCCCACTATTCCCTGGCATTTTGTGTATTTGCAGGAATCCAGATGATGCTGCTATTACTAGGTAAGGAAAGCCCAGAACATTTGACTTCCTTGTGAACAACACCATGTTTTAATTGTCCTGAACTTAGTATCACAGAATCTCAGGGATTGGAAGGGACCTTGAAAGATCATCTAGTCCAATCCCCTGCTGGAGCAGGAACACCTAGAGCAGGTCACACAGGAACGCCTCCAGGTGAGTTTTGAATGTCTCCAGAGAAGGAGACTCCACAACCTCCCTGGGCAGCCCCTTCCAGTGTTCCCTCACCCTCGCTGTGAAGTAGTTTTTCCTCATATCTAACTGGAATCTCCTCTGTTCCAGCTTGCATCCATTACCCCATCATATGCATAAATGCTATTTAGTTAGCTATTCCCAAACAACCAAAGCCCTTTGAGATAAGTTAGAAACCCATTTCCTGCTCTCGTTGATCTGTTCCTATGTCTTTACCTCTCTCACAACGGGATTTTTCAGAAGCCAGTTGTGCCTTTGCAAAGCCCTTCTTGGCAGAAAACATCAGCCCAGCGCAGAGCTTGTACACTGGAAAATGCCCCTGGTGGGTATCAGCCACTCGCTGTCCAGGCCATGGTAGGGTCAAGAAGTGAGATTTGCAGAACTCATGGTCACTAAGAGACATCCACTAAGTGTGTTACGTCTCCCAGGTCTCTTGCTGCAGAAGATCTGAACTGTGTTTGGTGCAGTACAGTCACACTCACGATCTCCTGAGAGTTTAGGCAAGGCAAGATCTGTAGGGAAAGCGATTTCTCCTATTAGTTGAGCTTTAATAGTTTTGAGGGGGAAGAAACAGTCCCCAGATTTCCTACTTTTCTCCCCAAACCTTGCTTTAAGTTAGCTCAGCAGGACTGTGACTGTGACTACCAGCTGTTCATGCAATAGGCTCCTGTTGCAATTAATCCATTGACATTGTAATGTGGATAGATTTGACCCACCAAAAATACAGGCTGGGGGACCACAGCCTTTCTGGAGTCCCAGAGGAGGTCAATGCTCCCCCTTTATCCGCAATGATAATCTGTTGGGGTACAGTTTGATGGCCTCAGCTAAATGCTTGAAAATGGCAGAATTTCATCCAAACTGTTGTAACATCTTGCGTCTGCTCATGGTGGAGTCAAGTGGGTGGGTGAGGGAGTAAATCAGCGGAGAGCTGTGAAGCTCGGGGTGATGGGCAGTGCAGCGCAGCTGACAGATAATGGGATGATATCATCCATTTCCTGGAAAATGAGATGTTTCTGGCCAAAGCATTCCAGACCCTGAGTGCTTAAGTGAGCTGGAGAGTTCCTGGAATATTTTAAATGGATAATTCAGTAGTCCAGGTGTAACGTGATTAAGGATGAGTAACAGCAAGATATGACTCAAGGTCAAGGATTCTGGTAACTTTTCCACAGGCAACAGAATTACAGGCAAGAAAAGTGAGGGGGACTGAGAGCTGTGGTCGAGACATGGGAAAAATTTAATGTGGAGTCATTAAACAGAGTAACTAAGGTCACTTTGGGAGTGGAGAGCATCGTCTGAGCTGCATTACTGTCAAATAGGAGAATGTTTAGGTTTAGATTTTTTTGCCTCTATAGGAGACCTTGTGAATAGGAACTACTGAAACACCAAAAAAATGCCATAAAGGAGGGGGAGATTAGCAATCAGTAGGGCACTGGAGGCAATTTGCATGTCTAACAGGGGGTTTGGAAGATGACTGCATTGCTGAGCTTTTGGGAGAGGTGACTCCGGCATTCTGCATAGAGGGAAGCTAGGACTTGAGAGGTGATCATCCCCCCTCTACTCAGCACTGGTGATGCCCCACCTCGAGTACCATGTCCAGTTTTGGGCCACCTACCACAAAGAAGACATTGAAGTGCTGGAGTGGGTTTAGAGAAGGGCAACAAAGCTGGTGCGGGGTCTGGAGAGTAAGTCCTATGAGGAGAGGTTGAGGGGGCTGGGAGTGTTCAGCCTGGAGAAAAGGAGGCTGAAAGGAGACCTTATCACTCTGTACAAGGAGAGTGTAGAGAGGTGGGGTCTCTTCTCCCAAGTCACAGGCGATGGGACAAGAGGAAATGGCCTCAAGTTGCACCAGGGGAGGTTCAGGATGGATATTAGGAACAGTTTTTACGTGGAAAGGGTTATCAAGCCTTGGAATGAGCTGTCCAGGGAAGTGGTTGAGGCACCATCCCTGGAGGGATTTAAAAGGCAGACATGGTGCTTGGTGACATGGTTTAGTGACGGGGTTTTTTTTATTCAGTCAGGTTGATGGTTGGACTAGATGATCTTAAGGGTCCCTTCCAGCCTAGACAATTCTCTGATTTCTGGTTGCTCATTTTGGTTACCTTCTGCTGAGTTTGTTGTCTATGTTCAGTTGTGACACGTGGACAGAGTCTTCAGGAGAGGCCCAGCATCAATGCTGGGAAGTAGGAAGAGGCTTTCTGGGTATATATTATCCAGGCAACTCAAGAAACCATGAGAGATTTTACTTGCCAGTTGCTTGATTTCAAAATTAAAATGAAGCAAAAACTGGATGGGGAATTTTTACATCTACTTCACTGGTGATAAATGTTAAGGAAAACGCACAGACAGGTTTGGTGCCTTGGGGTGGGAGGATGGAGGAACTGCTCCAGCACCGAGATAAGGAGTCTGATGAGCAGACACACACCTGGATCACTCGTGCTGAAGCAGATGCTCCCACAAGCATGCATAGGCTGGTTTGAGCTCCTCTACTGAAAGAGGCTCGGTAAAAAGAATACACAGGGTCAATATAAAGAGAGAGCTATAGCTGAACCTGAGTAACACATCCAACATCCTTCCATCACAAGCCTCAGACCCCTAAAAATAAACCAGGGCTGTACATGCTTCGTCCAGCTGCTGAAATCAAGGTGCTGGTACATTAAAACAGAACCTGTGTGTCTGATAAACAGTCAGCTGGGATCAAGCACAGTGGACATGGACATCCTGCTCCCTCCCCAATAATTTCTCTTTTTCACTCACCCACCTCACTTTGACAGTAGCTACTGGTTTTTCCTTGGCAAAAACACTTAAGAGGGCACAGACCAGCTCTGATCTCTTCTCTTGGCTTCCTGCTGGTTTGTTGCATCTCCACCCCAGTGCTTTAACAGCCCTCACTACATCATCTGCCCAAGCTTCTGCTACTCTTTTCAAATCCCCTTATAATAAAGCTGACATCTAAAACATTCCATAACAGGTTCTGCAATCAAATGACTGTTGTGCAGAAAAGCATACTTTCCTTTTCTGCCTGATTCTTTCATTGGTTTTCCCCAAATTTTTTCATGTTGTGAGAAAAAAAGCAAATTATTTTTTCATCTTTTCCATTTGATTCATGTGACAAGCTGCCTTCGTGCTTCACCCCCAGTTCCACTTGTCATTCACATACTCTTCTCTTTGCACGTAGCCTGTTGGGGTGTTTTTATCACTTTTCAGGTTTTACTACAAATTCCTGGGGTATAGGGCAGCATCATTCTAGAGCTGAATGCCACGCTTGGGGCAAGGGGCAGCTGTGGATTTACAAAGCAGACTAACAGCACTTATTTTACTGGCTTTTCTGTTTTCTCTGCATTTGTGATGGTTGTTGAACATGTTTGGTTTTGTTTGGGTTTTTTTAAAGTATTACTCATGATAATGGCCAGGCTTCTTTTCTTAGTGGCAATAGCTAATTTGGTCACCACCACTGTCTATATGGTGGTTTTCTCCATGTGTGTTTCTCTGCCTGCACTGCTGTTGTGCTACAAAGGCAGATGAAACTCACGGTATCATAAATGTTTCCACCACATCATGGCAGCTTCTAGTTTTGAATACCCTGAAGGACTCCCCTTGAGGCCTGGAGAACAAGGCTTATGAGGATCAATTGAGGGAGTTGGGCTTGTTTAGCTTGAGGAAGAGGAGGCTGAGGGGAGACCTCATCAATCTCTACAACTGCTTGAAAGGGCACTGTAGGGAGATTGGTGCTGGTCACTTCTCACGGGCAATGAGCGACAGAACAAGAGGGAATGGCTGCAAGCTGCAGCAGGGTAGGGTTAGGCTGGACATTAGGAAAAGGTTTTTCACAGAAAAGTGGTCAGTCAGTGGAATCAGCTGCCCAGGGAGGTGGTGGAGTCCCCATCCCTGACTGTGTTTAAGAGTAGATTGGATGTGGTGTTGAGGGATATGGTGCAGGAGAGAACTTGTAGAGTAGGACTGATGGTTGGACTTGATGATCCCAGGGGTCTCTTCCAACCTAAATGATTCTATGATTCTATGTTGCACTGTTGATGAGATTAATTGCCTCTGCATTCGCCCTTAACGAACCAGTGATGAATGTGGACCATCCACAACGTGTCATCCTCAGTGACTGAGGATGGGAAGGGCTGAGACTTGACGCTTTTTCCTTCACAATTTTGTAAGAGCACATCAATACTAAAGGAATGGGCCGCCAAATTAATAGCAACTGGAGTGGAGCAGGGACTTCCAGCCTCTGAACAAGCAGTGGGATAGAGGAGATGCTTTGAGCCAGAAACAAGTGGCACAGCTCCTGGGAAAGGGGCAGAAGCAGAGCTCCCTAGAGGTGGCTTTAGTAGCTGTTTTGGGAGCTGGCTGCCATTCAGCCACCCATCATACTTGGATGGAAAGTAGAGAAGAAATGCAGGCATTTTTCCCTGCACCCAAGAGCAGGTCCTGGGGATGGGCTCTTTGTGGTTTTTTTTCCCTCCATCAGATAGTCAGCTGCTAAATTTGCTAGGTTAAGATATTTTCTGGAATCTGGGGGCTCCATCTGTTCCTTCGAGCACTACTGCCTCTGTTCCAGTGGGGTGTTTTGTTTTGCTTCAGTTAGAGTTTAATGGGAAGGGTTTGGGTAACCGAATCTGTGACCCCTCCCAGTTCAGCAGGCGGTATGGGAGGACAGGACCTCTCCACTTCTACAGAGAAATTCATGCAGACCGAAGCACTTTCTCATAAACAATTTAAAAGTACAATGGGTTGGAAATTCATCTTTTGCAGTATAAACAAGAAAAGTACATGTAAGAAGGAGTGAAGCTTGGAACCTAAGTGCCTGGATGTCCATCCGGTTTCTGGATGACCCCTTGAGCTGATAGCATAATGGTAGACAAGGGAGTACGTAGCTTAAAGAAACCTTACAGTGAAGAAAGAACTGATCAATCTTCATCTCGCATAAATATTTGAAGGGGAGTATTTGTGTGATTGAAGATGTTTGAAAGTCCCAACTTAAGGGATGATGAAGTCTCAAAAAAAAAAAGAAAGAAAAAAAAGAAAAGGTAACTATCATCTCTCTACTCCAGCTCCTGGTAGTAAGAAGAACAGGTAGATTCAGCAAAGAAGAGTTTTAGACCTTATATTGGAAAGGAAACAGACTGAAGATTGGCCATCTTGAGTTTTTCAGCATATAAGGGAGGATATTGAGGATATTGCTCTTGCACCTGAGCTTTTGAGGTCTTACCTCAAGGGTGCTCTTACAGAGGCAGAGCTGAACAAGCTGCTGAAACCCTCTGAATTGATTACCCAGGTTGCTACACCTTGGTCTTGTTAGTCTAGAGGTGTGTTTGTGCTTTGATTAACTACAAGATCCGTTTAGTGTCTTTAGATAAGCAATATAGCCCACTCCTGCCTTAAACCAGGGACACGGTTTGTACCAAACACAGATGCCAGGCTGATGCTTTTGTTGTTGTTGTTGGAAATGCCAGTGTCGCTACTGCGGTGCGAAGGAAATGAAGTACATCCTCGAAACTGCAACCTCTTTAAATGTTTGGTTTGAAAATACAACAACACAGGATGCAGTTTTTACCCAGGGCAGCTGTGTTTGCCTCTGTGTTCAAGTGCGTGCGGCTACAGAGGCAGACGCTACGTAGCTGCTGTAGCGAGTGCTTCGTATGGGTTTGGTGTTCCTATCCCTTTTACTGTCACAGGCCTCACTTTCACATTTTAAGAAAGATTTCTATATTATTTTTTTTTAAAGTATTATTCCAGGAAGGTAGTTTACCAAATTTCCAAATTTCTTCATATTTTTTTTCTCCCATCCTCCCTTTCCTCCAGGGACATTCCACACACACACACACCCCCCAGTTAGAAGCTACCTCTTCACACACTGTTTGTGAACTCTGCAGACTTCCCCGCTTCCCTTCGCCAAGGCGCGTTTCCTCCCCAAAACGGACTGTCTGGAAGAAGCTTTGACAGAGAGCACAGCTCTGGCTTTCTTTTCCTTTTTCCTTAGGATGGGTCTTCGTGCTATCTGAAGCTTCCTTCTGCTTCTATGTTTCTCCATCTTAAAAAGGGCTGCCAGATTTCTCTGCTCACCTCCAAGTTGACCAGCAGAAGTAGGGAGGTGATTGTCCCCCTGTGCTCAGCACTGGTGAGGCCACACCTTGAATATTGTGTCCAGTTCTGGGCACCTCAGCACAAGAGAGATATCGAGGTGCTGGAGCAAGTACAGAGGAGGGCAACGAAGCTGGTGCGAGGCCTGGAGAATAAGGCTTATGAGGATCCACTGAGGGAGTTGGGGTTGTTTAGTTTGAGGAAGAGGAGGCTGAGGGGAGACCTCATCGCTCTCTACAACTGCTTGAAAGGGCATTGTAGAGAGGTTGGTGCTGGTCTCTTCTCACGAGCAATGAGCGATAGAACAAGAGGGAATGGCTGCAAGCTGCAGCAGGGTAGGGTTAGGCTGGACATTAGGAGAAAGTTTTTCACAGAGAGAGTGGTCAGTCAGTGGAATCACCTGCCCAGGGAGGTGGTGGAGTCCCCATCCCTGACTGTGTTTAAGAGTAGATTAGATGTGGTGTTAAGGGATCTGGTGTAGGGGAGAACTTGTAGAGTAGGGCTGATGGTTGGACTTGATGATCCCAAGGGTCTCTTCCAACCTAAATGATTCTATGATTCTATGATTCTAAGTTTTCAGTTTTCACTCATGGGATCTCATCCTTGTGTTTACCCTTTGCAGCTTCTCCTTATTTGCTCCAAAGTGGTTTATTCCCATATTTCACTGCTCAGGACTGGTATCAGCCTTACATGGCAGTACATCAAGGAGTTGGGGCAGACAGGGCAGTGGTTGTGTCCTTTTATTGTTGTAACAGCAGTATTTTTTTGTGATGTATTTTACCATACCCTTCGAAGAAGTGTGAGTACATCGTGTTACCACTTACCGCAAAGAAGGTGCCTCAGTAAAGGTGTATTTTTACTGTCTTCCTGTTGAACTTCAGCACCTGGAGGCATCTCCATGTAGTACCATGCTTTTGACTTCACAGCAAAGTTACCCCTAGAGTATAAAGTGATAATGAAGTCTACAGAGATAGTAAGACTGGGAAAATGCTCAAACTGCTTCTTTTATTCTTTCCTAATTAAACTCAGATTTCTACCCCAAAAATGGCTTTGTCAGCTTAGTAGATGCCATATATCTAGTTTTCATGCATATTTTCCTTTACTCAGGCTGTCACCTAGCAATTTATTTTTTTTGTCATGGAGTAAGGTTTAAATGAGTATTTATTATGGTGGGTTTTGCCTATTTATAAGAAGAACTGGGCCTTTGTTTATCGTGTTTCTGCATGCACTAGAAATTAGGCTTTATCGTGACAGTTCTGTCTTTAGCTGTTTTATTCAGTAGTGCCATGATTTCCTGACCCCCTTGCCTTTCTTATTTGCTTCACTCAAAACCATTAAAGCTCAGTACACAGAATCGCAGAATTATCATGGTTGGAAAGGACCTCTGAGACCACTGAGTCCAACCATACACAAAGCCACAACCCACTCCCTCCAGTCTTGGCCACTAGAGCATGCCCTGCAGTGCCACATCTACACAGTTCTTGAATACCTCCAGGGATGGTGACCCAGCTACCTCCCTGGGNGACCCAGCTAACCTCCCTGGGCAAGGTATTCAGTGCCTGACCACTCTTGTCAGTAAAGTCATTCTTCCTAATATCTAATATGAACCTCCCTTGCCACAACTTCAGACTATTTCCTCTGGGCCTGTCATTATTCCATAGGATGGGAGCCAAAGCTGTCATGGAAACAGAGTTAAATCCTACAGCAGGTTATTTAAACAATGTCTATTATGTACTCGGCACTGGTGAGGCCCCATCTCGAGTGCTGTGTCCAGTTCTGGGCCACTTACCACAAAAAAAGACATGGAGGGGCTGGAGCAGGTCCAGAGAAGGGCAACAATGCTGGTGAGGGGTCTGGAGAGTAAGTCCTATGAGGACAGGTTGAGGGAGCTTGGGGTGTTCAGCCTGGAGAAAAGGAGGCTGAAAGGAGACCTTATCACTCTGTAAAAGGAGGATGTAGAGAGAGGTGGGGATTGGTCTCTTCTCTCAAGCCACTGTTGATGGGACAAGAGCAAATGGCCTCAAGTTGCACCAGGGGAGGTTCAGGTTGGATATTAGGAACAGTTTTTACGTGGAAAGGGTTATCAAGCCTTGGAATGGGCTGCCCAGGGAAGTGGTTGAGGCACCATCCCTGGAGGAATTCAAAAGACAGGTAGACATGGTGCTTGGGTCATGGTTTAGTGATGTTTTTTTGTCAGAGTTAGGTTGATGGTTGGACTAGATGATCTCAAAGGTCCGTTCCAGTCTAGACAATTCTATGATTCTATGTACTCTGCTGTGTAAGAGCTGGGTTGGGGGTGTAAATCATGTCATTATTCCCTCTAGATATTAAAACCTAGTTCAGCTCAAAGGTGATCTGTTTGGAAAGCAAACAGCTCCCTTTCTAATATCATCAGTGGGTGCTTTTTCAATATCCTGTATAATTTAGGACTGAAAGCACCTGTCTTCTCAACCAGATGTACAAGGCACCGAGGCGTGACCGGCTGAAACCCAGGCACTGGAATGCCCTCCTGCTGAGCTACTTCTTTAGCCATAACCTACAATCACAGTTTATCTGCAAGCAGACTTCGTACTGCGCTTGCTGTAGGCCTGGTGAGACTGAAAATACATGGGATTCTGTGCTTCTGTGAAAAGCATTAGGAAAACTTGTTTTTGAAGCAGTGACAGAGGCAATGTCAGTGTTGTGCGTCCAAAGTCTCACGTCTCTGCAACCGGACATCTCTCTAACACCTACAAGAGCAGAAATAAAGGGGCTTGACACAAACAGTAAGGGCTCTATTTCAGCATAAAAGTTGGAAAAAGAATATGAAACGTGAGCTGATTAGCTGGGTCTCAAATACTTGAGGTATCTAGCGATTGCCTTGCACAATAGTTCGTCGGGATATTAGCCTGACGAGGCCAACCTTGGTGACAGCCAAGGGGCCATACATTTCTTGAAATAATTAAGCAAGAATATCTCACACATGGCTTCTCCCAGAGAATGTGGCCTTATCAGGTTTCAATTTTATTTTGGTTTTGTTCTGCGTTATGGCTGGCTCTTCCCTGCGTGAGGTTGGTTGTGGGGGTTGTGGCAGGGGAAGCTGAAAGGGAGAGAGCTTCAGAGTACGCTTCATTTATTTTGGAAAAATACATATGACTCGCAGACGAACAATTACTCTGATACTTTCTGTTACCACTTGGGATTGTGGCACTAAAGGCAGATGATGTTAACAATAGGTCTGCTGTCGTATGCTCAAGTGTTGAGATAGTTCAGGGATCGGTATTATGGAAAGTCCTTTGTTTTCATTTAAGAGTGGCCTTGTATGATGTTGATGCAGCAACTGAAAAGGAATGTTGTCCACTGAAATTATGAGAATGGGTTTTCTTGTTGCTAAATAAGCCAGGAACTTTGGGTCAGTGGTGGTCAGCAGTGAGGGGGAAATAGCTTTGTGTCTTCTTTCTGGTCTAAAGTCACTGGGAATTTTGACAGGAGCCATGCAAGCATGAGCCAAGGCAGAAAAGCTGCTCAGGGCACCATAGGAATGCTCAAGTATTTCTGGTTTAGTTTTTAAAAAAATAAATTTTAAAAAGGGTGATATTATTAAAATGACTGTGTGCTGATTGAGGGCAGCCTTTCCTGAAGGACACATCTTCTTCTATCAGCACCAAGGATGGATTAACTGGATGGAAGGGGGTGCTTTTTGAAGCTTGGTTTGGAGCATGCCGAAAAATAAACAATGTTTTGTTTATTTTGAGGCTTGAAAAAACGAGCTTGCTGCTCCATTTAATCTCCATATTTAAACTCCCTTCTTGTTTGCATAACTTTGCAGAAGGTTGAGTTTGCAAAAAGCAGGCAGTGACTTCAGTCCCCCAGGTGGTATTTTCTGAGCAGTTCAAGTTGGTAGGAAGGCAAGATGCTGCCAAAAGGAAAGATTCCACTTTTCTTCTTCATCTCAGTTATGTATTTCCACCTGCTCTCTCTTGCCTGCACTAAAACCCATGTGAGCATCAGATGGCTGGTAAGCACTAAGCTTGATTTATATTTTTTTTAAGTTTTTTTCCTACTAGGTGTGTGAGATCCGGTGCTGGTTGAAGGGAGGGTGGATGGATGGTTGTGAGGCCAGGATCAACCTCAGCTGTCAGCAGGCAGCACTTAGACAAGCTTAAAATGAATGTGAGGCTCTGGTTGTAGCGCCTGTGAAAGTCAACAGCTTGCAGAAGTGTTATTCAAGGAGTCAACCTACTGGACTGTGTCCTAGGAGAAAAAGTGAAACTCTTCTCTGGCTGTTCAGAAATTTATGTAAAGGGCTGTTCAGAAGCAGAACTAGCAGTGTTGAGATCTGGTGACAGAACCTTTTGAAAGGAAGGTCAGAGCTTCAGCCTTGGGGAAGGATGTCTTTTTGGACACAGCTGAATATGTGGGTAACCACTGCAGAAGAAGCCATAGAAACACTTCAGCTTGCTATTCCAGCATCAGGAGAGAAGTAATGAGGCTGAAAATTAATTCTTATTTATTATTCTTCTTTTTCTTGAAAGATGGTTCTTCTTTTGACACCTTGAAAGTCAACACAAGGAAATAATTGGTTGCATCATTTCATAGGAGCTGTCAAAACCTCTCAGTAGCGTCAAACTTAGTAGAGAAGGTCGTGGGACACTGGCCACTTGGCATCCAGCTCATGGGTTTTATTGTTCTGGGGAAATAAGAGGAACGGTTGCAGGGAAATCTGGTAAAACAGATGTAATAATAGATCCAAAAGCTCTCACTGGATAAAAATGCTAAGCTTTGCTTTCTTTTTCAAAACAAACAATCTCTTCACTTTCTCTCTTGTAACTTAGTCTTTTTTTGTTTCTTTGGTTTTTTTTAAAGCTCTAAATTCTATATCATCGTGTTTACTGTTGTGGAATGATTCCTTTGGCATAACCTGGAGATTTTGGGAGGTTATGGTTGTGAGCCTTTGACTCATTTTATAGAGAACATAATAATACACAGCCTATGAGTGCATGGAGTCTGTGCTGTTGAACCTGTTTCTTGTTGCTGTATTGGTAACCTTGCATCCTTCCTAAATGAACAGAAATTCAGGCAATTGGGTCACTTAGTTTGGGGTTGTTCAGTTAACAATGCACTGTGGCTCCAAAGGCTGGAGTTGACATCTTTGAGGGTTAGAATCGATTCTTAAGTTCAGTTAACACGTGGTTTTTGACGATGAGTTTGAACACCTTTCAGCATGGCTTTGCAGGAGGTATGGCCAGTATCTCCCTGCTTCACTGGAGGAGCCCCGGTATACAGAGACCTGGTTAGTCCTTCACTCTTCTGCCATAGTCTCTTGCCAGGACACTGGCAGAATGACCCACCCTGCTGTTAATCTGATTTCCTTGGGGCCCCTCAATAGTAACAAGAAGTTGGGATGAAGCAGAAACCAGCACATTGCTGTTCCTATGGAGAACTGAGGAGATGATCTGAGTTTTCCCTTACAGTGAAACCAGTTTCAAATGGGGTTTCTTCTCTCCATCAGTTCTCCCAATATGTTTGGAACCACTAACTCAGTTCAACAACATAAGAAAGGGATGGAGATCCCAAAGATAAAGTGTCCTTAGCAGATTTCAGTAGAACTGGCAAGTGAGTGAATAATGGGGACTGCCACAGACAAAGCTGGAGGAGCTTGTGTGTCCATAGTCGGTCACCTCAACCATCAAATGCCAGTCAGCTCGGGATGCTGCAGGTGGTCATTTCACACACAGCACCGTGCAAGCTGTCCTGACCCAGCCATGTGGTCCGAGGACACAAGAGGCAGCGGGACTAGGGATATGAAGTGTAAGGAAGTAAAACTGGGGGACACGAGACTCAAACCTGCAGTGAATCAGTTTCCATCATTCCTGCAGGGTGGGGAACTTGGATTCTTAGATGCCAGTTAGGATGAAATTGGTCCCATCTAGGGCTGTATAAAACTGCTGAATATTCTACTCTATTTTCTCCCCTTTTCTGTCTTTTTTTTTTGGGGGGGGAGGGATGGGGAGTGAGATTAGGTTCAAGTACTGTCAAAGGCTCAAGTACCAAGGGACCCTGCAGAAAATGAAGTACTCAGACGGATAGCCATTTTCAGTAAGTGGACTTGATCAAGCATAGATAATGGGGAGTTAGGCCATCTTTGAAAATCATGATGTGTGTCACATAAAAGGATTGCAGACTTACTGTTATAAGTTTATTTAAGTGGAGAGAGATTTGGCTTCTTATGGATTTGAATCCTTCTAGGGACCATTGGCATGGAAAATTAAGAGGGATTTTGCTGGGGAGGTGCCTGGAGGCATTGCCTCTGTCCTGGTCATATTTATGCAGACAAAAAGAAGCAGAAACAGGATTGTTAGCCCCTCAGACTTCTCCAAGGCATTGAATAGAGGCTTGTGTTTCACTGAGAGAAAGCAGGATGTCATCTGCTAAAAAAGCAATTTTATATTCTTTATCATGGGTTGTGGTGCCCTGAATCTAATTTAAGGCTTTGAAGTATTCTGCACCTACTTGCATTATCACCAAATCCCCTCCAGTTAACGTGTTCAGGGAAAGGCACATATCTTAAAAGAAATAGCCACGCAAGGAGCCTGCCCCATAATAGCTGAGACTTTCATGCAGACATTGCAAAGCGTAATCTAAAACTTCCTTGGCTGCAATTAAGTAAATCTTGTGTCCTACAGCAGTGAGATAATATCTCCACAGAAATGCTTTTTAAAAGTTTCCTGTTTCCATTGTGTTCTCAATCCCCACGGGATAATATTCTCATTCACTAAGTCCTGGGCCCTTAAAAAAAATAATAATTAAAACAGGTGTGAGTCAATGGGATTCCCCAACTTTTGTTTGGCTTTTGCTTAAGGAGCATTACAGCAGGCAGGGTTTAGTTGAGCAGTCTGGGGAGAAGCCGGTGTTTGCAGGCAGTTGGGTGAGCCCAGGGACAGGAGGGTCTGGCGAGGGAAACCGTGGATTCCCAGGATGAACATCAGACCCTTTTATCCCATACTTTGTCTACATTGGCAAAGGCTTTCCCCGTCCCCATCCCTGCCATTTGGGTTTGGGCTCCTCTGGCTGAGGAGGTGCTGTCTCACAATGAGCACACCAGCACCTCGTACACGGTGGATTTAGTCCCAGCTCTGCCCTGATTCAGTTCCTACCCCAGCAAACAACTTCATGTGCCTCAGTTTCTCCAACTGGAATGAATGCTGACCGAAAACAAGGGCTTAAAAATAATGCAGCAGTTCTCAAGTCTTTTTAACCAGCTTTTGTGCATACCCCATGGCTCACTACCCACCTTGGGAACCACCAGCTCGCCCTTTGGGAGGCACTTTGAGCTTCTCCAAAAGAAAGCTGTTGGACAAGTGAAACCTTTCTGCCACTCTCTGGTTGCGGATGATGACTGGTTCTCCAGATGAACCTAATCCACAACTGACTGGTTTGTTTCTGTCTCCGCGATAGGCTGTAGACACTGCTCTGAAGTGTGTTTTAGGAGGAGACCACTGTGTTTCTGAGGGCATTTTGGGTCTGCTGCTCCCTCCTAGGGAACAGGAGAAGGAGGAGAAAATGGTCCATAAAATTTCCATTACTTTGAAAAGCAGAAACATCTGTTGGAGGCTGCAAGTGAGGTTGGAAGTGGTATTTACCAGCAAGAAACTGGCATCTAGTCTGTTCAGACCCTCTGCAAAATAACTCTTGCTTCCTCCCATGGAAAATAATGTGGAGGAATCTCTGAGTCAGGATCTGCCCCAGGCACTTCAAGGCAGAAACTCTGCACTTCTTGGCCGGGCTGTTGTGCCTGTATATTTGTACGTGGGGTATATGCCTGTGCTCTGAACGAGGTGCATCTCGTGAAATGGCAGTTCAGCAATGAACTGTTTCTAATAACAAGTCTTACATAAAGTCAGCTGTTCTGCATCACACATTTTAGGTTTACAAACCCAGCCCTTTAAAGCAGAGCTGCAGAAAATAAGCTGTATTTTTAAATATATATATATATATTTATATATATCTTTTTTTAAAGGAGGGTATTGGAGGAAGTGGCCAAGTTCTTTGGATATGGGCCCTCCGTTCCCAGGAAAAACATGTGTTAAGGGAAGGGGAATGGCCTACTTTCTAAGACAGTGCCTTGGGTCTCTGTGATGCTTACTCAATTTATAGCCCGTGACTGCCTCTTTCATGGTAATTTTGGTGCTACAAGGGCAGGCACTTTCTCTGTGATTGCAGTGTTGCCCCCTGAGAAGCTGGTAGCAGGAGTTAGAGGTCTTCAGTGCAACCAGTTCCCTTTTTCTCCTGTTATTCCAGAGGATGGAAGTGTCCTGCTGCCCTGGCTGCATGTGCTTCCCAGCATTATTCTGGGCCCTGTTAACTCAGCCCTGAGATGTGGAGAAATGAACTGCACCTGGATTAGTCAAATGTCCGTATGCTTTTTCAAGGAGCAAGAGGTGCCTGTCTTCTGAGGTAATTATCTTTCTCCTTGGTTCGGTCCTTTGTCACACCCCAGGTAAGACCAGGTTGTGCTCTGGGTGCCAACCAGAGCAGGCTCTGGCATGAAATCCAGAGGCTGGAAGCTGCTGTGGACAACCTCCTCCTGGCAGCATCCTCTCCTGCCCAGTGGGGATCTTGCATCCCTAACTGATGGCAAATTCATCTCATAAAGTATGGCAGAAAGGCAATTAACATCTTTGGCTTTCATCGCAGGATGCTTTGCCAGCTGCTTCTCCCACTGTTTTACTATGGAGCATCTCATTAAAAAGTGAGGGGATTTAAACGGTGGTTTGAAAACCGAGAGGCAAGAAAGACTCTTTGTGTCACTGTGGTGCAGTGTTTCATAGTCACAAGGCACTTCACATCCCTACCTTGCTCCAAGAGATGTGGTGAGTAAATGAGTCACAGCGTGTGCTGAGCAGAGGCTGGTCCTGGGCTGGGAGACTGGCTGGGGTTTGGAATTAAATTAATTGTGAGCTCAATGCCTATACTCAACTGGCTACTGTTAATATTGGTTGATTAAACAGGTTATTTCCTTGGCTTCGTGTAAATCGGTTTGAAACCTGATTCTGTGCAGCGTTATCTGAAGATTTGTCTTGAGTTGCCCACCCTGGCATGAGAGGGCACGGACGGAGAAGCCCTCATCTGTGACAGGAAGTCCTTCTCCTCAGGGCTGCTCTTCCAGCCATTCTCTGCCCAACCTGTATTTGGGTGGAGAATGGCTGGAGAGCAGCCCTGAGGAGAAGGACTTGAGAGTGCTCGTGGATGAGAAGCTCAACATGAGATGGCAGTGCACACTGGCAGCCCAGAAAGCCAACCCCGTCCTGGGCTGCATCAAAAGAAGCATGGCCAGCAGGTCATGGGAGGTGATTCTACCCCTCTACTCTGTGCTTATGCGACCCCACCTGGAGTACTGAGTCCAGATCTGGAATCCTCAACATAGAAAGGATGTGGACCTGCTGGAATGGGTCCAGTGGAAGGCCACAAAGTTGATCAGAGGGCTGGAGCACCTCTGCTATGCACACAGGCTGAGAGAGGTGGGGTTGTTCAGCCTGGAGAAGAGAAGGCTCCAGGGAGACCTTCTAGCAGCCTTCCAGTATCTGAAGGGAGGTACAGGAGAGCTGGAGGGGGACTCTTTGTCAGGGAGTGCAGTGACAGGACAAGGTGTAATGGTTTTAAATTAAAAGAGGAGAGATTTAGATTAGATACCAGAAAGAAATTCTTTGCTGTGAGGGTGGTGAGACACTGGAACAGGTTGCCCAGAGAAGCTGTGGCTGCCCCATCCCTGGAGGGGTTTGAGGCCAGGCCAGATGGGTCTTTGAGCAACCTGCTCTGGAGGGATGTGTCCCTGCCCAGGGCAGGGGATTTGGAACTTCATGATCTTTAAGGTCCCTTCCAACTCTGACCATTATATGATTCTAAGGTCCCAATCCCCCTGCCTGGGGCTGGGGCAGTGCTTTTGGTCTAGTTTGCTCCCTTCCACCTGTGCTGCACAGCTGGAGAGTGGCTCGGGAGTGCAGTTGTTCAGGGGGTTACGTGCATCCCTCTCAAGCATCCATCCAGACCCAGCGCTGTCAGATGCAACATCCCAGGCTAAACCATTAGTTTGACTATACATGGCATTTCTTTCTGTCCTTCTGCCAGGTTTTCTTCTGAGAATAATATATGTACTTTGCAATGTTAGCTAACGATGCCAAGGACTGCTGGAGGAACTCTTGCAAATGACCTGTTTTTTTGTGAGATAATCTGTGGGTTATTAAAAAGACATATATTTAAAAATCCTAAAGTCAACAGATTTGCATGAAAAATTGTCTGCCTTGTCTGGCTTACTTGACACTTTGGCTGTCTCCGAACAGATGGGACAGTATCCAGCTGTGGGAAAGGAAATACACTTAATGTTCATATTGTGGTCATTGAAATGTGAGGGGCACCAACAGGCTCATAAGGAACCATTGAGAAAATCCCCAAAGCCTATCAAAGCCTAGGTTGCATAATTTTGACATAACAGTGCTGCTCAGAGTAGCTGCGCTAAATCTAATAGCTGTCCAGGCTGCTCTGTCCTGTCATGAAAGATTAGGTTTGATTAAGACCAGTGTGTTTCAAGAAATCATTTGTCCCTGCAGATCCATGCAGGATGTTCTTGTGGGTTTAAAGAAGAACCTCTGAGGAAGCAGAAAGTTAGCGGTCTCTGGAGGGGAAACAAAAAGGCAACCCAGGAGACACAGGATGGATTGAAAAGAAAAAAGACCTTCAACTGTCCCTAATTTTCATCAATGTTCCTGGTAAAAGATATTTTCTCCTCCTGTAGGATCAATTACTTCTTGCCCTGATGTGTAGGAGTTTCTTTGGGTGGCATTGGCCATGTGATGCTTTCTTGAAAGAGTAGAACTCGCCCCCAAATGATTCCTTCTGCACAAGGAGACTAGAGGTGAATTAAAAACTGGCAACAGCTTCATCCATACCCTCCCTCCTCTTTGCTGAATTCTCACAGGGAGATTTGGCAATGATGGGAGCAGCCAGAACCGCAAGAGCCCCTTAATTCTGCGTGTTGGAGCCCTCTAGAAGCTCTGCAAGCTCCATGCCAAGGGCTGAGCTGGCCCTGCGGTGTGGAGGGCAGCTCCCTCACTGCAGCTTTCTTCAGCCAAGTAGGGTCCTCTGCAGCGTTTCACAGCTGCTTCTGAGGCCTTTTTTTCTTCTTTTTTCTTAGAGGTGAGCTTGTATGTATCCCTTCCTGAGTCCAGGAGATGGACCATCATCTTAGCTGAGCGTAGCAGGCAGAACAAATTCTCTGACCCAAAAGTCTTGAGCGTTCAGAGCCACCTCCAAACTCCACAGCTTGAGCCCATCTCCACTTTTAATTATACCAGACCATTCCCATGTGTCTTTGTCTGTACAAGACACATCCCCTCATATCTGTATCTGCTTTAAAATTATATCAATTGCTGTTTTTCTAAATCCCTCTATCAAAGAAATCCTCTCCCCTCCCTACTAAATCTCTCGCACTTGGAACTTCAGGGAACAGAGCAGATGCAGTTTGATGCCCTCATCCAAACTAATGATTTGTTTCTGGCCGAGAACATGTTACCATCAAGGGGTTTTAATATTCTGCAGAATTTAGTGGAGGCCAATAGAGTAGGAGGGGGTTAGATGCTCTGCCTTTGCCAAGATGTTTATGCAGGAGGAATGTTATTTATGTAAATCTGGAAGCACTCTTGAAGCGATAGCCTTGCTCTTGCATCTCTCAGACTTTTTTCATTAAGTCGTTGATCTTCCTTCAAAAAAAACTTTTTTTTTTTTTCCTAAATAAAAAATCCCTCTGAAAACCTAAAACTCGAGCATGAAAAGTGCTTGAGGAAAAATATTTACTGCACAAGTGCTCCAAACTACCCACATTATACAGACCACGGCAATTGCTTGAAGAATGCTGGGGTAACAACTGCCTGGTTCAGGGCTTCACGCATCCTCTCCCCCTCTTCTCCAGCTGCCTCCTTTCTCCTTGTAAATGAAGTTCTTGCATGTGCTCCAGCATCTGACCATCCTCTTTAGGACAAGCCTGTTTCACCTAAGCAGGCCACGCACAGACAGTATATTGAAAAATAAAGCTTGGAGAAAGTCCTAATTGCCAAAATATGTGCATTAGGGACAAGTACCGCTCCTCATCTTCAAGTTGTTTCTTTCTCACTGGTGCAAAGTCCTGCAGACCATGTTTCTTGCGTGAAGCAACCTAATTCTGGCACAACTCGGTTTGTACTCCTGAGTTTTTTGGAAAGGCTTGCTGTCCTTGTAAAGTTTTTAACATGTTTTTTAAATTTCCTCCCTGTAAGTAGCATGGTAAATCAGCGCCGCTCACAGCTTTGCCTGTTAAAACCCAGCATGTAATGAGAAAGTTTGGCAGGATGGGTTGAAGGGCACAAGGTGGACATCTATGAATGGGTTTTTTGTTGGAGGGGAAATGGGGTGAAAGTCCACGTGTCAAAGCCGGGCAGTATTAGCCATGGTATGGTCTGCTGGGTGCTCCTTGAGTGTATCTGGGGGACATGTAGCTTTTGGGGTGAGGATGTGATGCTCAGGGGTCAGGTTGTGTATGAAGCTTCACAAATTCAGTCTTGCCCGCTTTGCCCGGAGGGACATAGGTAGCAAACTTGCTGAAGCATTTCTCCAGAGTCCCATTATCTGTCCTGAAGAGCTTTAAAAATAACTAATGGCAATTCTGGGTCCATGTGTGGGTACGGTGTGAAAGATTGCCAAAACTGGTGATGCTGTGAGCTGCTCACTTCACCATCAGGTGCCTGGTGAAGCTCCCATTGCATGGAAGAGGGTCTCTGTGCAGAATTCTTTTGCACACCCTGGAAATCGAGAGCTGAAGTAAAGTGGATGCCGTTTCAGGTATATGAATGTGATGATTCCCCATGTAGGAACATCCAAAATTGTTAACTTGTGTTCTGCAGCCCCTATCATTGCTGGAGCAGCTGGTGGGCCCCTGCTGCCACGTGTTAATACGCTCTGTGCAACGAAGCAGCAAGTTTGATAAGCAACACATTCCTGCAAGCCAATAATGGGAACCACTCGTGAATGGAAGTGAGTGAAGGCTGAAATACCCTGGGAAATAACACCGATCAATAACATTGCCAATTGCTAACGGGGAGTTTAGTCCATACGACCCCGATTCCCAGTTTAATGCAAAACTCCTTGCTTGGCATGTCATTCCTGTGGCTTATTGCAGATAATTGACCTCACTTATCTTTTGGGGATTTGCATTATCTGCACTAACAGCAGAATTTGACCATATCTGATCCTCTCAGAACCCTGGCCAATCCCATGGCAAAATCTAAACATCTGCCTGGAAATGATTTTTGAAGGGCATATATGGTAATGGTGGGGATTCAAAGGCAGGAGAAACGCACCCGCAGATAGCAGGGCTGGCATCCCAAACCTCTGACTTCTGCCTCTTCCTGCTGGATTCTTCCCAGTGTAGCATGTTGATGTAACCCACAGGAGTAGCAAAGGCGGTGAAACAAGTGGTGACAGCAAGCCAAGTATTGATGCTTTTATAACAGAGCAACCCCAGAGCTTTCTGAATGCTGGGGGAAACGGAAGGAGGGTGTTTTACAGTCAGCACCCGACTGGAGTGAGACCATCGACATCCGATTTAGTCCAAAGCTGCAAGAGCAGAGGGAAACATCTTGAATCATTAATTAACCCTCTATGTTTTTACATCCCAAGCCATCTGAGATGGCTACTTTCAGCAAAAGAGGAAAGTGCTATGGACCTGACCCATGGAAGTTGGCAGATTACACCAGATGTGCATCTGCCCTGGAGCTCCAGCCCTCGAGCTAAAATTAGCTTTTAGAAAAGAATGTTAAAAGCAACCAAGACTCTTTTTGTTTTCTTTACTGCACATTTTCTTTTGTCATGTATTTTGTTGGGGATTTTTTTTCTTCTAATAGTAGGTATGAGACCAATTATCTGCATTTTCTCTGAGCAGTTGTTACTAAGGTTTATTAACATCTGGAGTTTGACCTAGACCATCAGTGTGTGGCACTGGTAGCAAACAGGATTATGATGTGGCAGGGGGACATTCTTATGTGCATAAAGAATTCTTGGACTCCTTCCTGCCAAGGATGCTTGGATCCCTCAGAGATGGGTGTGGGGTTTATGAGGAGGGGGAGGAGGGGTTACTTGCTGGCTTTTGAGCCTTGATGGGTAACACCCTACCCGTGGGGCAAATAGCAGGCAAATCAGAACCAGGAAGTGATGTGGCACATGCACATGAAAAATGATGGGTGGAGAATATTAACCAAACTCGAAAGGAACTTGGGATAGGTGCCAGGTCATGTTCTGGTTCAAGCCCTTTGCTTGGCTTCTAGTTTTTCTCAAGTCAATGGCCCACTCGGTAAAACCCATACCTCCGAGAAGACTGATGCAGCAAGGGACAGGAAGGAAGTCTCGTTGTTTCTGGTTTTAACCATAATTTGAACCAGGACATGATGGGGACTGTCCCTTGGACAATTGCTTACTCATGGCTCTTGCATTGCTCAGCACCTACTCTCTATCATGCAGTTCATCTTGAAAGCAGCTCGTGCTGTCAGCACGTGTTGCGGATGTGATAGGAAAGGCTTCTAGTGTAAACTTGGTTCCTTCAGTGCAGTCCAACAGCAAGAAAGTACTCTGGGATCCAGTGCTCAATTCTAATGCTTCTCAAGCTTTAAGGGAAATCTGGAAGTGGCTAGGCTTGGAGAATCACTGAGGTCACCTGCTGCCCCCTCAGATCTCTAAACTTCCTTAGGGACAGAGGTTCCTCTTAGAGCTTGATGTGCAATTTTCACTCCAGTGTGGCTCTCTTGTCTTTGTAGCAGGGTATTCCTTAGATACTCAGTAGTGTCAGTCTTCTGTCTTAGACTAGCCACGATCTGATGAAGATCCAAGTTCAGGGGTACAGTAGATCTCAGATGTATTTCTATGCCTCTGGTTGTGAACCCTGAAATCAGTCAGTGCTGGATCATAGCTTTTCCAGCATCTTCATATGAGAAGTCCAGTTAGCCCTGACATCACCTTGGAATAACCAAACCATAGCAGTGGTGAAGCCCTGAGTCCTCTTCTGAGATGCTTCAGAAGGGCCTGTAAGAGGTGTGGGATGAGGATTCCTGCATTTCACGTGAGATCCTGTTCCACTACAATAGCTTTATCGACCTACCGCATCATGTGAGAGGTGCAAAGTGACCATAGCATGAGACAGGATTTATCTTTTGAAGGTAGCTATTCAGTAGAACCTAAGAGTGTATTAAAGAACAACCTTCAAGAAACATTGAGTATCTGAGCCCAGGGAACTATTTGAGGAAATATGATAAGATTTGATGAAATAATTAAGAAAATATGCTTCACTGAAACATGCAAGCCATCTCTAAATGCTCATTTGTTATGTAGAGATTTTACTGCTTGGATCCTAATTTTTCACAGCTGTAAACAGAAGACAAAGGGTGGTGGAAAAAAAACAGTCTTAAGTAGGAAGGAAGAGGTGTGTGATCAGAAAACCTTTGGCAAGTTAAGAGGATTAAGAAAGGCCCCAATGTTCTGATTTTAAGTTCTCTGAGTTGGACTAACATCATGGATTAGATTTGGGTGGTTAAGAGGAAGAAAATACCTCATTAAAAAGAAGCAATTGGGTTTAAAGTTGTTGTAAGACAATGGCTGAAACAGCTCAACTGGAATGGTCTCGCTTGCTTAATTCTGGGGTTTTGTGTGTGTGTTAATGCCCTCCCCCACCTCTTCACTCCCCACCTAAAAGCCTGCAGGATTTGCTTGAAAATTTATTATTTTCTTTCCTTCTGCCTGCTTGGTATTGCTGTACTTGGGCTGTGTCACGCTCACGGTGAAGCTGGGCTGTTTGGGGGGAGCCAGGAAACTGCTCTGGGGGCTGTGAATGCTGAAAAGTGACGCTGAAAAAATAAGAGAACAGTCGTATTTTTATCCAATTATTTCAAGTCTGCCTCTTCCTTTGCAAAAGTAATGTTGGATTTTTGCATCCTTGCTCTTTGCAAGGTAGTAAACTAACGGTAATTAAACAGGTAACCATTGCAGTGGGATTGAACTCTGCAGGTTGAAAAGGGGGCTCGCTTCAGGCTCTGCCGTCCTGTTCTTGGCTGAAGCTTTCCAAAAACACACCCCAGCAAAATCATGGGAAGGGTCTCCATATTTTGGAGAAAGAAGGGGATAAATACTGATCTGACAGAACAGGAGCAAGCTAGGTCACCACAGATAGTCTGGTTTTGCCCGAAGAAGCTGTGGCTGCCCCATCCCAGGAGGTGTTCAAGGCCAGGCTGGATGGGGCTTTGAGCAACCTGCTCTGGTGGGAGGTGTCCCTGCCCATGGCAGGGCAGTTGAAACTCAATGACCTTAAGGTCCATTCCAACCCAAAGCATTCTTTGGTTCTAAGCAGGCAGCTGAGAGGTTGAAGGGTGGTAAATGGCAGAGCCAAAAATAGAAATAAAAAAATAAGCTCGTGTCTGTGACACCCCCCCTTTGCTGAGAAATCACCTAAGAACCATTTATTGCTGGTTGCAGGTTCATGTGGCAAGGTTACCCATGATTTAAAGCTCTCAGATGGCTCGTTGACAAGTGTTTACTTGTTCTTGGAAGCCAACAGGAGAAGAGACGAGAGTGCTGTGGCTTTGGGCAGGTGCAGGTCCTGTCGGCATCCTTCCACATGGAGCTCCATCCAAGGAGGAGTGTAGTCCAAGAGGATGTCAGAAGATGCCATAACCCTCTTTGGTTAAGCAGGTTTGGGTTTGGAAGGGACTTGCACCCTCCCTGATGGCAACATGCTCAGCTGGTAACGCCAGCAGCCAACCTTCATTGACGTGTGTGGGACTCTGTTCCCTTGGACCATCTCACCATTACCTCGGCTGCCTTCTCCTGCATCTGCCCTCCAACCAGGCAGATTTTTTTTTCCTATTCGTACTGAAAGCAAAGCAGTTCCTCTGAGAGCAGCTCTCTCAGCCGTAATATCTTGCCAATGGAAAAAGTGACACTAAAAATAAGCTTGTTTCGGAAAGAAGCAAAGGCAGCTTCCAAAAATCCCAAACTAAAAAGAAAAAGGGAAAAAAAAAAACCCACCCAAACCCCCACCACCCCAGTCTAGACAGCTGCACTAGGTGGAGGCAATAACAACCAAAAGGAATACATTAAACTGTGGTTAAGGGGAGAATTTGTCTCCCCTGATTGCAAGACAAAAGAAACCCAATTCCTTGTTTGTAGAAAGAGATGCTTGGGAATTTCTCGGGCCAGCTGAGGGCCTATTAGAGTGATGTGAACTGGAAATGGAGTTAGAGGGCTTTGGCTGGTTGCATGACCCAACTCCGGACCACACACAATATTGGGAGGCTTTGACGAGGCGGCGAGTAGTGGTAGGTGGCAAAACTGTCTGTTATTCCGCTGCAGAACAGCATGGACTTCTGCTGCGTGGCGGCGGCACCGTCCACCGTGGCGACAGAAGGAGGCGCGAGTCTCGCTCCTTCCAGATGTTCTACCTCTGCTTCTCAAAACTGCCCGCCAGCTGGAACTGGATCAGTGGTTAATGGATGCAAGTTGTGAGCCTGGTTTTAAAATTCACCACGTAAAGTTGTGGCCGTGGCTTTAACATCCGTGAGGCGGTGGATTCCCCCTTTTTATCCTTCCAGTCCCGAGCAAACCGAAGGCTGGGTCCTGCCAGTGCTCTGGGTGGGTTTTACTGGTTTTCAGTTTCGTGCTATTCCTGGGTGTTGCAGCTGCACACTGTGCAAAGGGATTTGTGCTTTTGTATGTACGTATGTGTGTGTGTGCCACACAAACACTACACTTGTTTGCCAGTCATTTGATTCAGTGTGGGCAGGATTTCATCCCGTGTCAGTGCTCACAGAGGCTTCAATGGAAAAAATTTACCCTAGTTGTTTATTTTTTAACTTCTAAAGGAACAGCTGAAAACTCATCTAAAGAAATAGCCGTGGTCACACTGTGTCGCCTTTGTCCTCCTAATGAAATCTGTCATTCCTCTGTGTATGATCTGTCTTGTAAAAATGAAATATCTCTTCAAGACTGGACATTTAGAAGGTGATAGAAAGGAAATCTAAGTGTTTATGTCTCAGGAACCGTACCTGGAGCCTGCCCAGGGTTGGTTCCTGTCCCACAGCACACGTAGCAGAGGGAGGACCTGAGAGGTATCGCACTTTGTCTCTTCTGTCCTGGAAACCAGCAGCTGACAGATCAAAATGAGGCCAGCTTGTCCACTTTGGTCATTAAGGGTCACTTGAGGTTTGATACAAGTCCCAGTGTTTGCCCTGGTGTCCAGACTGAATTCCAGCTTGCTTATTAAGATTTTTCCTACATGAAACTCATCCCATAATTTCCTCTGAAGCCCAGGTTTTCCTTTGCTCTTCCTGCAGCCCTGCACTGCAGAGGGGCTGCATTTCAATGGCAAACAAACTATGAAGGGTTTTGGTGTGACTGGTTAGTACAATAGCTCGAGTGCACCGACATCCAGCTGCAAAAAAGGGTTTGCTTATTTATTCACTGCTTGTGAATTTCCTTTCTTTTTTTTTTTTGAAATGAACTATTCCTTAAAGTTTGGATTGTTACAGTTTTCTAAGGTCATAGGTAGCTGTTTATAAGCAGACACCTCTAGCTGACAAAATCCCAGTACCTTGGCCCAGCAGATATTTGGTTTAACATCAAACCTGGCTGAGAACACGTGGAGTGTCGTGGTGTTTCCAAAGCCACGGCGAGGGCGTTGCTGCCATGATGGGTGACTGCAGAGGTTGCAATCGAGGATTCAGGTGCTCAGAGAGGTTGGGTGAGGTGTCCCTGCCCGTGGGCTTCCTTTCTGCTCCTGCTATGCAGCAGGCTGGGCTTGTTTGCTTGGGAAGCGGTGACACCACGTAGATGATTCGAGTTAGTTTTGGCTTGTCTTCCTGTGTCAAGGTGGTTTTTATAACCCTGTGTTGGGGGTTTAGCCTGCTTTCTGAAGGAAACGAGCCTGGTGTAAGTGCACCATCTACATCAGCCTGTCCTCTTTTTCCTCTACTTTCTGCACCTTATGGTCTGCAAAATCCCTGCTGTTTTGGTGCAAGCAGTGTGGTAAGGAGGGTGTGAGGTGCCTGTCAGCATCCCACTGAGGGGCCAGGCGAGCTGTTGCTGCGCCCTGTTGTGAAACACCAGAGAGGGAGACCTCTTGGGTGCTCCAGCAAAAGAAGCTGCACTTAGAATTTGTTCCTACGTTGGCATCTGGCAACCTGAGGCGTGCAGCCACGGAAAAGCCCTGCCTTTGACAAGTGCTGGTAGGAAAACCTAAAGTATTTCTGTTTGGCTGGAAGAAGCCACCGTGCCAGGGAGCAGATAAGCTCACCTGGAAATGCCGAGCCGACTGAAGCTATTTAGCGTGAAGGGGAACCTGCAAAGATCTCTGCAGTAATAAATCCACCCTGGGCAAAGAGAAAATAATAAACAGGACCATGGGAGCTACTGGGCTTTGGGGAGGGTTCCCCCAGCTGCATTGCCAACATTAAACACCCCTGTGAGGTGTGGGAGCCTGGCTCAGCCGCAGCTGGGCTTACTGTACGGACCGCCAGGACCAGGGCAGCCCAAGCAAGGATACGGACAGACAGACATCGAGATGTTTCCATACGAACAGTTGATAAAAGGCATCGTGCTATTTCTCTCCCACCTGATCTGCTTCCTCCTCCCCGGCTCCTTTTGATGTTTGCCTTCGTGGCGATTTCTTACAATGTGAAATTCATCCTGGTTTTAATGGTTTGGGGATGATGTGGTTTTTCAGATGAACAGAACAAGGATGTAGAGCTCTGAAAGATGCCTCTGCTCTTTATCAGCCATTTCTTTCAAGTACTAAATGCTTTTTCTTTCCCTTTTTGTTCTGCAAAGGTGGGTTCTTCCCCTGTGCTGTTTACTAATTAAAAGTTAGTTGGTAAAGAATAAGGATATTGTCCCCGCCAGGGTTTGATCTATTGTTGTTAGGGCTCTGTGTTGTTACAGATGAGATCAAAGAATTTAATTTATGATGGGTGGATAGGTCAAGTTCAGTCGCCTGAAGCGAGCCCTGGGTAGAAAGCACAGTCAGACAATAATGTCTTAACAGTAGCCCAGGCAATGAGCTTTTCCTTAAAAATAATACAGCCCCACTTTCTCCATTTTTGACTCAAAATAAGTCAAGCAGTCCTTCAGATCTAAATATTTGAGGGCGGCTGGGTGTAGTCTATTAACCCCCCTCTGCCTTCGCTTGGTGCAATATCCACGGGAGATAATACACCACCAGAGGAATCTGGGGCTTAAGATAAAGGAAAAATCCCAGGACCGTGACTGCGTGTTTCAGCCTGCCCCATTCGCAGGTTTGTGTTGTGTCTCTGTGGGTGCTGCAACTTCCTATGATATTTTTAACATGCTTTTAAAACATCCCTTGAGCTTGCAGCATGAATCTCTAATTAAGACCTAAAGTTGATGCTGCAAAGTCGTAGCCACACCCTAATAACAAAAGGGGAATGGGAATAAATTTATTGGGTCTGCTTATGGTCTCTAGCTGCAATATTTTCCTTGAACCCTGCTCAAAGAGGAATGGGTTGGATTATTTCCAGTTCATCTTTATTTATTACACATCAGTGTGCAGCACTGTTGTGAAACCAAGAAAGACACCCACCTCTCCCCTATGCCTGTGGAAAGCATGAGGACTGGCTTGACATGCAAGATGAGTAACCTGGGAGCAGTTTCTGGGCTCTGCTATTAGTATGTCTCCATGAATGCATGGTTAATACAAGCTGTATACGTGGTTTGTGCTCTCCTTGTGTTCTGCCCAGTTGGAGCCTGGAAGCCAAGTTTTGGGTGGGAACCACATCTCCTTGGGTCTGTTGGGAGAGCGCTCAGTACACCATGGGCCGGTGGAAGAGGCATCTCAGGGCTGTGTCTCAGCCTCAGCTGTCCTGATGTGGCAGCTCAACTTGCTTGCCCAGAGGGTCTGTGTTTTCCCTGCTCGTGAAGCTTTGGGTTTGATCCACATCTCCATCTGAAGACCCCAGGGTGCCCTCTCTCACACAGGGCTCCTTCTGCAGGTTCCTCTCTGTCCTGGCCTCTCTATTTCTTGCCCAATTTGGTGGGAGTTTCAGCTTGTCGTGCTGATGCCTCTGCCTCTCTCTCTGCTCCTGCTCCCAGAGGAGCACTGTGGTCACAACCAGGGAAACTGGTCTGGTGGTGGACAGCAGATCCGTGAAAAATATTCATAAACTGGGATGCTTTGCAGTGGTATTTCAGATGTAGCGACACAATCACAGTATTTTCCATTTCTGGTAACATTCTCAGTTCCTGATTTAATTTTTTTTTATTATTATTTTTCTAACACTGAAAGGTCACGTAAGGTGTACGTGCAGGTGGTGCAGCCCCAGCTCAGGGAAGGTTTGGTCTGGGCTGTTCTCCTGTCGCTTCCCGTTTTCTCACCCCTCCGTGCCTGCAGACTGATAATGCACAGCTGTAACAGGGAAATGGCGGAACAGACGATGCTCTACAAGCTTTTGGGGCTTTTCCTGGCAGAAAAGGACCTGGGGGTGCTGGTCGACAGGCGGCTGAAGATGAGCCAGCAGTGTGCCCAGGTGGCCAAGAAAGCCAATGGCATCCTGGCTTGCATAAACAATAGTGTGACCAGCAGAAGCAGGGAGGGGATTGTCCCCCTGTACTCAGCACTGGTGAGGCCACACCTTGAGTATTGTGTCCAGTTCTGGGCACCTCAGCACAAGAGAGATATCGAGGTGCTGGAGCGAGTACAGAGGAGGGCAACGAAGCTGGTGAGAGGTCTGGAGAACAAGGCTTATGAGGATCGATTGAGGGAGTTGGGGTTGTTTAGTTTGAGGAAGAGGAGGCTGAGGGGAGACCTCATCACTCTCTACAACTGCTTGAAAGGGCATTGTAGAGAGGTTGGTGCTGGTCTCTTCTCACGGGCAATTAGCGACAGGACAAGAGGGAATGGCTGCAAGCTGCAGCAGGGTAGGGTTAGGCTGGACATTAGGAAAAAGTTTTTCACTGA
>VZTM01004331.1:87259-165116 GCA_013400555.1 Jacana jacana
CCCCAAAAAAACCCAACCCAACCCCAGCCCACAACCAAAAACTCCTTACTCTGGTTGACTCCCTTCAATGCCCGTCCCTGCATCTTTCACAGTTGTGCATGGACCTGCAGGATGGAAATACTGCAGGCAATTCCCTGGAGCTCCCTCTTACATTAGGGATTGTTTAGTTTGAGGAAGAGGAGGCTGAGGGGAGACCTCATCCCTCTCTACAACTGCTTGAAAGGGCATTGTAGGGAGGTTGGTGCTGGGCTCTTCTCACGGGCAATGAGCAACAGAACAAGAGGGAATGGCTGCAAGCTGCAGCAGGGGAGGGGTAGGCTGGACATTAGGAAAAAGTTTTTCACAGAAAGAGTGGTCAGTCAGTGGAATCAGCTGCCCAGGGAGGTGGTGGAGTCCCCATCCCTGACTGTGTTTAAGAGTAGATTGGGTGTGGTGTTGAGGGATCTGGTGTAGGGGAGAACTTGTAGAGTAGGGCTGATGGTTGGACTTGATGATCCCAAGGGTCTCTTCCAACCAAAATGATTCTATGATTCTATGATTAATCTAGGGTGCTTTAACGAGGAGCTGTGGTATTGGGGTCACTTCAGCTGGCCTCTTCAGGCACTCTGTTCCTTTACTCAAACTCACCCCTCATTTAACTCTGTGTAACCCAGCAAGCTGCAGCGTCCTCATACTTTGTAGTCCAGCTGGCCATCGGTTTTGCACATAAATACCCATCCCCTGGTCGTATGCTGAGGAGCAGCTCTCATCACGCATGGCACAGGGCAGGAAAGCTCCCACCCAAGCGATGCTGAGCACGAGCTGATGAGATCTAATGGAAGAGGAAGGTGACACCACATCTTCCTTGGCTGGAAGTCATCTGCTAACGGTGCCTGAATGGAGACCAAGCTCCTCCATGAACCTGGCCCTGACTGTGAGTATTGAGCCTTTCTGAAAACCCTCACTCTCTTATAGTATCTTTACTATGCAAAGCCTCTTCTTGGCGAGCTTGTAACAGTATGCACTTCGTTATAGATGTAATTTTATTTGCCTTTGTTAGAATCTTTAATATAAAACTCAGTAAAAAGACCTCTCTAATAAAAATGGCTCAGAGACATAACAATAAACAGGTTTTATGATACGGAAGATGCATTAAAAAAAAAAAATCCTCCAACGAAAAATGATCTTAAGAGTCTCAGAAAAGTATGGAATATGGGAGATGTTTTTCCCCGCCCGCTACAGTCAAAGATGGGTGGTCTGTGTGCCATGTGAGCTTCCTCGCTCTGGATCTTGTGGGCAGGAGAAGGGGAGCTGTGCTCTGTCTCAGTAATGAACTCTGACTGTCCAGGAAAGCATTTATTTTTGCAAAATTAAAAAGAGAGGGGAGGGAGGGTCAATGGATCTGTTTATAGCTATATAAAAAGGCAGAAAAGTTAATGCTAACATATGTTGCTTCATGTTCCCAGAGCAGAAACATTTGCAGGATAGTCGTCCGGAGCGCAGGTGGTGAGAGATCAATACCTTTATTTATTTATTTGAAAGGGATGGCAGGACACCTCCTCCCTCCCACGGGTCATGTAAGGGAGGAGCTGAACATATGGAGCCCCTGTAGACACGTTATATTCACAGGTGGATACTGTAGGCATTGTATTACATAGAGATTAAGGGTTCCTACCCAGGTGCCAGCATCTCTAGACCTAAATTGTCCTCTCATGAGTCACCACCTGAAAGATACTTTCTCCTCTGCTTGTACTTCTACCTGCCAGAGGCATCAATGTGCTGGGCTGGGGACTGTGCCCAAGCCCCTGGTACAGTGGTCCTCCTGGGAGCCCAGACCTGGGCTCCTGCATCTGTCCTCTCCTTACTGCACGGTTTTGTTCAGCAATTGGTGTCCACACCAAGCGCGGTGGCTTGGTCCTACAGAGGTAAGAGGACAATATCTGCCATGGGGACAGTTAGTGAAAGACTACGCAGCAGGGTCTTCTCTCTGAATCACGGTCATGGCTGTGTCTCCACAGTCATGGAGAATAAGAGATGTGATGGGTAGAGCAGCAGTGTGGGTACCCTGGTGACTACTGGATTCAATTTAGGAGGTCCTGGCTAAATGGCACTAGTTGTGCCTTCCAGTGTCACAGCTAACTCCCAGTTTAGGAAAATGCTTAAAAATACTTTCCTTCTTCTCCTTATTGGTGTAGACTTTTGGGACAAGGGACTGATTCCTGGCATGAGCTTTTAGATTATGTAACCCAAAAGGTATAGGTTCTCCTACTCAGCTAACTGTGTGCTACCATGATGATGATACCCAGATAGGACATCTCTCTTCACAGAGCTACACAGACTGTGGGGTTTTTTTATGGATATATATTAAAGATAAGTCCTTCTTTCCTTTATCTCAACTGTTTGATTGGCAATTACTTGCATCTCACACAGATTTCACTGGAAGAGTCCTTTGGTGGCTAATTGTGACAGAACACACTTTTGTTATCTTTGTTGTTGCTGTAAGTGATCAAATGCAGACAAAACCCTATTTCCTGCCTTTCTGTGTCTTCTGAGGGGGAGATGGGGGGTATCTGGTGTGAGATCATCCCCTTCCAGAGAACAGTGAACTGGGCTATAAGACTACAACCTCAATACTGGCAAGGCTCCGAGATATTTTTTCAGGATCTTATATATACCCCCTGCTTTCAGGATCCAGGTGTTGCAAGTTACAGAGCTGATCCTCCTGACGTCAAATAGTGTTTCTTCAATTCATAAGACCAAGGGATTCAGGACTTACAGGTTTTGTAATGATTTGATTTGCAGAGTGTGTGGTGCTGACATCATCTTGCATGAAAAGGGAAGGTCCTAAGTGCTTGTTGTATCAGGCCCGTAGTTTGCTTTCCCATTCAGACCATGGCTGCGTACTCCAGTATAAGTCAGCAGTGTTGGAGCTGGGACTCGTTGGCTCTTTGCTTCCTGGGCCCCCCCATAAGACTGTCTAGAAGATGGTCTGGCGGGGCAGCAGGCAGGACTCCAGGTCGGTGGGGCAGGCTGGGACCCTGCCTGTTTTCCCTTGGACCGTTGTCCATATTGACATTTTCATGGAGCACTTTGGTCATTGACAAATTGCTTTCTGCCAGAAATGTTCCAGCAGAGAGTTTGCAAACTGATCTCAAGAGCAGGTTAACTAATAATTAATGATGCTTTTTCGAACTGCATTCCCACAGGACCCATTGCTGGCTGTTTGATTGAAAGCATGAATGAGTTAAGCTTTACTCCATCTCTGCAAGTTAGAGGAATATGGCATTTTAATTTTTTTTTCTATAACACAAGCAGCTTTTCAGAGCACTATACCAGACACCACGCAAGAAAACTCAAAGAGTTTTGTCCATTTTCTGGAACTTTGTCCCAGTTTAAATATCGGGATCCCCTTATGCCACATATGAGGCCAGCCCCATCCCGCCCCACAGCATTTCACAGCCATGCAAAGGCCACCTGAAGATCAGCCGAGCAAGTCTCTCTTGGACTGGGTGTAGTTAAGAGAGTTGGGGGAAACTCATTCCAAAATTTGAAGGCTTTCCTGATGTCTTTACTAGCGGTATCTGCTTTAAAATCGAGTGAGCTCTGGCTCGGGTCTGTATCTATTCCAGCTGTAGCGTTATGGCACGGGGACAGAGGCACGCTCCTAGGTGGGAAATACTGCAAGGAGTGAGTTCATTTTGAACACGAGGGTGGCCTGGCAGCGGGCAACACCATGGAGAGAAGCGCTTAGACCAGGAGAGAGCCTGAACATCTCAACTGCAGATACGTTTCCAGTTCCCTGGTTTTGAGAACTGGTTTCCTAGGATTTAAAATCATCACTTTGCTTGGTTTTGTAGTGGGAATGATGGTGGTTACCTCACTGCTCTGGGCTCGTGCTGCCAGGAAGGCACTAGGGGAACATCAATCATTGCTGTTGTTGAGGCTTCAGCGATAACCTCTGCCCTGGGCTGGATGAAGCTACAAACACTGCCTGGTCTTCTGAGATGGGAAAGTGCTTTTTTCCTCCTCTGTTTTATGTGTTTTCTTAATGTGTGTTGATGCTCTACGTTATTAAAATCGATTACCTCCTTCACTTATTTCCTTTCCTCTGGACTCAATTACTTTGCATCTCTTTTTTATTTTATTTTATTTTTGGAAAGGTAGGCTGAAGCTGATATGAGAGAAATAATAGCCAATCTGTATTTCTTAAGGTACAGGACGAGTCTGTCAGGCTGTTGGCACAAAACAACAATTGTTTTATTGTTGGGGTAAGTAAATAAGAACAAGAAGTCTTAAGTATTGGCATATGTTGATACTTAGCCAAAAAGGTCTCTAAACAATACTTTTTCTATTCATTCCAGAAACCTCATACTCCGTTATTTCTCATTTAATGCTGTTGGCAAATACCCATGTCACCATCTAATTTTGACTGTAGTTCAACTTTTTTAGTGCAAAGCTAATCCTCATTATAGTTGTAAACGTGTTTCATTTGGCCTCGTGCTCATGTGCTGAAGTGACAAAGGCAATCGAGGGTTTCTATCTGAAATGGAGATGTATAGGTAAGCGTTTTGTTCAATCTACTTCATCTTTTATCCAGGGAAAATTAGCCCAGTTGCTTAATAGGGAAGAATGTTTTTATAAGTCTCTTTGTACTCTCGTGCTTGGCCTGCTTCCTGCTCTCCATCTTTTTTTGGAAAGATGGGACACACCAAGGAGAAAACGAACAAGTGAATCTAGGAGCGATGCTAAGAGCCATCAGGGTCTTGTGTAGTGGCTCTCTGTGTCTCTTCTACATCTTTATGTGCTCTTCAGACAACAATTTTTAAAAAAATTATTTTTATGTTAATGTGCCTTAGTTGTCCTGGGGGACATTTACAAGTTCAGTCCTTAGTGAGGCCCTGCTCCATTTGAGTCCACTTTAAAATGAGACTTCTTGTACGGGATCACAAATCAGAATCCCTGAAGTCACAGTTCCCTTTCAGGCAATTTTATATTGTAAAGTGCTTTATAGTTTTCTGTGGTGATGTCCCTGCCTCCAGTGGAGCAAGTGACAAACTGTTTATCAAAATAATCTGATTTACGGGAGCCTAGCAGTGACTACACCTGATGTTTAAATGTTGTCACCAGTCACCAAACTCCTTAAAATGCAGCACCGTAAAGCCAGCAGAAACCCCTGGGCCTTCCAAGGACAATGAGACACCACTAACCTGACTCAAGTCAGGACCAGAGGACCAGAACTGGTTCCTTTATGGTTTCTTTCATCAGGATAGGATAGAATATTAGATTATATTTTCAGTTGGAAGGGATCTACAGTGCGTCCAAATACATCACCTACTCCAACCATTAAAATTATCCCATCATAGTGAAGCTCCTGGTTGAAGTGTAGGTTCCTATTGGCTCTTTTGCTGATTGCTGCTAGGCTAAGATATCCCCTGGGGATAGGTCAAACAGAGGAAGGAGTGTGAAGGCACAAGGTGAGAGAGGAGTTTTGTTCCTGGCTGTGGTCTGCAGTGTGCTGGGGGTCAGCACGGTGGTTGCAAACCAAAGGCATCCTACAGCAGTAATGCTGAAATAGGAAGTCTCCTGAGAAATTCTGGAGCAGACACAGCCCATCTGCTTGGAGTGGGGTGGGTCCCACAGCTTCAGCAGCTGGCAGCTTGGTCACAGTTTGTCTGTGCTAAAAGAGAAATAGTTTGCCACAAAACGTTTTTCTGTACTCAAATGCACGCTTGAGCCCACAAATGCTTCTCTGTGTTTGCATATACCACCGAGTCACAAATTGTCTTCTTGTATTTAAATAGGTCTCAAATTCAATCCATACATTTCCAGTCATTATCACCCCATTATCCTTTCTCTTTTTTGCTATTTTTCTCACCAAGCTGTGGTAAACCCCAGGCCCTTTCTCAAACATGTGGTTGATATAAGAGGAAAGGAAAGTTATTTTCAAATATTAAAATGTTTTTAAATACTGTTTTATAGCAATCATGGTCATCTGCAAGAAATCAGTTTTCAAAGAAGCGTTTGATGGACTGACAATCATTTGAGCCCGGGATGAGATGAAATGGTCCAATTCAAGCCGGATTAGGACTCACTGTTCTGGAGAGCACATGAGTTTAGATGTGAATTTTGAAACTACCAATTTGGCTTTTGAAGTGTGTCAGGATTGGCAATAGCAAAATAGGGTTTTATACTGTGGTCACCCTGATTTGACAAGGATGGAAAATTGTGGCTGAGTGACCAAGTATCTGTATCTCATCATGTGTCACTGCCTTTAGCACAGCTGTGTTGGTAATCAGGGTGAAGGACTGAACGAGTCTCATGGTGACCAAGGCTGGAGGAGACCTTGTTAGATTGCATCAAATGAGCTTGGAGGTGCAGCTCATGGAGAGCTCACCTTGGTGGGGCTGTGGGATAAGTTCAGAGCTCTGACATCTCCAGTGACTGCAGTGGACATGTCAATGTGAAAGCAGCTCCTAGAGGAAAAACCTCTCCTTTGTGCCCCTCAGTGGGGTCTGCTTAGGGAAACCTCATCATTTAGGTGAGGTTTTGTCTGTATTTCTCTGTTTTGTTGGGGTTTTTTTTAGTGTGGCAATTTTGTAGGGACTAATGTGACCCGGGGCATTGCTCTTGACACAAGGCTGTGTGCATCTTAGGTGTCTGCTTTGTGAGGAGGACCAGAGATGGCTGAGAACTTCAGAGTATCTTAAGAGTATGGAAGAAGGTGGCATGCTTTGCATAGAGAGCAGTGGTAAGGAGAAATGATAAATGTATCAGACAAGTCATCCCCTCTTTCATTGCACCGAGGGACAAATCCAACCATGACCTCTCATCCTGTTGCTTAAAGCCCTAAAAGTTTTACTACCTCCACCCAGTATTTCTGCATTTGTTATATGGTTTCCTCTAACAACCTTTATTCTTCCCCAGCACACGCAGGATGTTTGTTTCCTACATACGTCAATTTATGGCTCTTTTGCCACTAGCTATGGATATATATGTGGATATAGGTCCTGTACTTGGGCCACAACAACCCCATGCATCGCTACAGGCTTGGGGCAGTGTGGCTGGAGCTGCCTGGCAGAAAAGGACCTGGGGGTGCTGGTCGACAGGCGGCTGAACATGAGCCAGCAGTGTGCCCAGGTGGCCAAGAAGGCCAAGGGCATCCTGGCTTGCATAAAGAATAGTGTGACCAGCAGAAATAGGGAGGGGATTGTCCCCGTGTGCTCAGCACTGGTGAGGCCACACCTGGAGTATTGTGTCCAGTTCTGAGCACCTCNGGGTTTTTTGTATATTTAGAGAACTTTCAATGTTAAGTTTCAATGTGTTAATATGGAAGAAACTAGGAAAAAACCTCTTTCATGGCTGGAATTCATCAGGTTCTCAGCAGAATGGTTGCACTTGGTGCCGCTGCATTCACTGTGCAGTGCAGCTGATGTACCTACAGGATGAGCTGGGGGCTGAATTCCCCATCGTTTACATTGTCTTTACTGGTTGTCCTCATTCACAAGCAGCAATAATTTAGGGATTTGGAGTTGTTCTGGGGTTTTTTTGTTTGTTGTGGTATGTTGTTGGGGTTTTTTTAGCTTTCTTTTTTATTTTTTTCAGTGCTGGTAAGGAAGGGCCCAGGGCTTTGGTGATCAAGAGCTGACACTGACGCTGCTTTAAGGATCATTCATGCTTTTCAGGTGTCCAGCTTCCACACTACTTAGGGCACAAGGGGAAATGTAAACATTGTTCTGTTATTCAACCTACTACATAAGAGCATTGAGTTTGACAAGGCTCCAGGTACCCCCGTGCCCCGTCCTTACCTAGATCAGATGCTGATAGCCCTCCCCAGTGACATATAATCTGGCGGGCTTGTTTTCACTATAACAATTGCCCACTGTAAATGGTGGTTACGCTTCTTCATGCCTGCCCTGCTGGGGCTGCTTCCAGGAGCATTTCACTGCCTTTCTCAGGATTCAGGCTCGTAGCAGTTCTTTCTTAAACAAGGTTTGGGTATATTTAAATGAAAGTTCAGGTGTGTGCTGCATTTACTTAATCAGTATAAGGGGAGAAGTGTTTTCAGATATTCTTTTGAACCTCATATCAAAAGCCTATCCAGACTCTTTTTTTCCTTTTTTTCCCCCCCCCTAAGATAGATATATGTGGTTTTAAAAGTTGGGAAACTTCTTGGTAGGGTGTGGGCCCCATTGGATGAGGCTTTCTGCAGAGCCCAAAGTTGTCTGCAGAGCGTGAGATGAGATGAAATTCAGTTTGTGCCTTCGATAGACTCTACGCTGGACCCAGAACAGATAAGGGCGTTAACGAAGCTGAAAGCGCTCATTGCAGAAACTGCGTACGCACCGAGGGCCTCAGCAGAGGAGGGGAGAGATGAGCTGAAGGTTTGTTACCGAGAGCAAAACTTGGCATCTTGGATTTTGCCCTGATCTCGCAGGGAAAGCAGAGCAGGAGCCACCCCCTCTGCCCCCACTGTCGGTGCATCCGCCTCTGCCTTTGATGAACGTGATTGATATTTATTCCCAGGCCAGCAGAGATTGCGAGACCGGGTCTGGCAAATGCTAATGGTCTGACTTTGCAACAGCATAAGAGCATTCGAAATGCTAATTTAAAGTATGAGATATATATAAGAATTATAAGCAGTAATAAACGTGCTCCAACCCAGGCAGGAGAGAATTACTTCTTCTGATCAGCTGGCAGAGCTGGATTTAGAACAGGACCCTGGACTTTGGTGGAGTTTGAATTAAGCCGGATTTCTGCATTGTATTATTTTTATAGTCTCTTCCCATCTGACAGAGATCTCTATTTCTTTGCTAACATAAAGCGTATGACTGCGTTGCCTACACTGTACACAGCTCAGACAAGAAGAAGGCAGCAGCCTGCTCCTCTGCCAGGGAGTTGGGCGGTGTGCCGTGATGCTTCATGGCTCCCCAGGCTGGTGGGATGTGATGGTCCTCCCTGGCATCTGAGGTGAGACAGCTTCTTTCCCAAAATCCTGCCCTCCCTCTTGCTGCACTGAAAGTCCTTCTCCACTGGCCCCAAAACCAGCAGGGAAGCGTTCCCATTGAGAGCAGTTTGCTTCTCTTTACTTACCCTTGGCCTCCGGGTCAGGAAACCTTAATAATTTCCTTTTTATAAATTTAATCCATAGTTCCTAGTAATTACCATAAATTAAGCCTGCTGGGGGGAAAAACACAGCCAATAAACTACAGAAACTGCTAGCTTTATTTGGGTAACGTCAGTACCTAGAGGATTGTTTCCTGTAGGTCAGTCCCTTGGTTGTCGTGATTAACTTAAGATCAGACCAAAAGGCAGAGAGTTTCCCCTCCACCTTTTAAACGAGGCTCGGACGTGCCAGGAATTCTGCTAATGCACAGGGTCCCATTAAACGCTTAACCTTGGTGTGAAATGAACTTATTCCTGCCCCTGTGCAGGTACCGGATATTTCCCAAGGACCGTTTCTCCCCAGTTTGAATGGACTTGTCTGGAGACACCGGTTTGTTCTTCCCGATGGCGTTCACACCAGTGAGATCATAGAATCATTGAACCATTCAGGTTGGAAGAGACTCTTGGGATCATCAAGTCCAACCATCAGCCCTACTCTACAAAGTTCTCCCCTACGCCAGATCCCCCAACACCACATCTCATCCACTCAGAAACACAGTCAGGGATGGTGACTCCACCACCACCCTGGGCAGCCCATTCCAGTGACTGAGCACTCTTTCTGGGAAGAATTTTTTCCTACTGTCCAACCTAAACCTACCCCACTGCAGCTTGAAGCCATTCCCTCTTGTTCTGTGGCTGATTACCTGTGAGAAGAGACCAGCACCAACCTCTCTACAATGTCCTTTTAAGTAGTTGTAGAGAGTGATGAGGTCTCCCCTCAGCCTCCTCTTCCTCAAACTAGATGACAGCAGGCACAGTTCTCCCCTTAACGCTCCGGAGCTCGGTGTATGGATGCAAATCATCCGTTACCTCCCTAAAACAAAACAAAACAAAACAAAAAAGAAAACCCCTAATAATCTGGATTTGCAGCAGGAAAATACATGGTGTTATTTCACAAAGACCCTTCTTTGGTCCTAGGGCAGTGCCTTTGGAAACGGGGCACTCGGAGGATGATGAAGAAAGTGGGAATTAGAGCAAGCCCCTGGGATGAGAGCCTGACTCCAGGAGCCCACGGAGGCCTCACTAGTAAAGGGTTGCTGGTTTCCTTTCCTAACTGGGCTGAAGCCAGGCATTCCTGAGTGGCACCGGTCCTCCCAGTGCTGGAAAGGAAACGTTCCCGTTTGTTAGCTGTGGAAGTGCACGCCTAAGCCAAAGGTTACCAGGCTGAGGTGATATTTTTGCATTCCTACAATGTCTTAGCTTTTTTAAATTAAATTCCTGCAACATGAGGATTTAATCCCTTCTGGTATATATGGCACGGGTGTGTGTATGCATATATATATATATATTTTTTTATTTTTTTTTTCCCCCTACAAAAATTTCATCAAGCTAGTTGTTTGTGTTTTTGAGCATTGGTTCAGATACAGGGTCAGTAACTTTCCACTCAGAGCCCACAGAAAGGGTTGGGGTTTGAGGCTGAAGAGAGGGTCAATTTTTAGGGTTGTACTTGAGCTGAAACTAGATCTGGGGTTGAGAACCACTAGTGATGAAATCTGTTGCATTGTTTCTGAAACTTTTTTTATTAAAAATAATGGAAATAAGCAGTTTTCCCATGCCCAAGTCTTTTAACACAGAAAATGGTACTAAGAAAATTAGTGGTTTCCAGTATGGAATCAGGTTTGAAATCCAATGCCAGAAGGGCAAGTTTGGAGTCATAGACTGAAAATTAAGCTCCAGCAAAACTAGAAGCATTTTGATTATAGGAGTGTGATGGATGGGGGAAGAGCACAGACTGTACCCTGTTCCTGCTAGCAAGGAGTTCAAAATCACTTGGCACCAGCTGGGTTCCCCAGGACGGGGCTGCAGAGTGGTGAAGGCGGCTGCAGGCAAATCCCAGGCTCCATATCACTGACTCCAAGAGCAGATATTCAAGCCCACAGTTACTTAAATGAACTCAAAGCTTTGGCTTCAAAGCACAGGCTTTGTCTCCGTGTCCAAATGATCTAAGCCAGGGTCCAGATTTTAAGCATCGACCTTCTACTGAGGTGCCCTTTAAAACCTGTCTCTCTCATCCGGAGGAACCACAGTATTTTGTTTCTATGAAGGCTTTTCTCCACTGAAGCATCTAGTTTGAGCTACAATCTGCGTTAATTCCAGGGGAAGAGCCCACATTTAAGAAGACCTGGACAAGGCAGGTTTGGTTTTGTTCTGTCTGAAGGTGTCTTAGAGCGAAGCTGAGGGTCCTGGTGCTCCGGGAGCTGGTTCTTTTCTGGTGGCTGCGCAGCTGGGGATGTCCTGCCGAGCAGCCATCATGGCCAGCTGGGGTTTGCTTGGTGATGGGGGGTGGTGTCTTGAGCTCTTCCCTTGTGTTGGATCAACAGAGACTGTGATGGGAGAAAATGCAGGTTTTGCTCAATGAAGGTGTCTCTTTCCTTTTTTTGTCACTGCTTCCTTCTTTGGAAGAAAAAGGGTTCATCCAGGTCTTGACATCTGCTTCTATTTAAAGGAACATCATCATCACCAATCCATTCCTCCTGGGGTCTCAAGATATATAAAGTCTTTTTCTTCCCAGATTTGTGGTCAAAAACAGACATTATGTGACGGTGTCCCTTTAAATGCCATGTCAGTGGCAGGAAGCTTATTATTTAATGGCTCTGCAAGGCAGAAGCCGGCAATTAAGGTGTGAGGGCAGATGGAAGCCTTTTAGGCAGCATTTAGCAACCCAGGGCAAGTGGGTGGTGGCCACCTGTGGACATCCTGCAAGAGGAATTTGCAGCGCTTGCAGCTCTCTGCTTGTGCTGTTATTTGCATTATCCAGGGATTCCCTTCTGTCCTCCAGCAGCTTTTCTTCGGGCTCTGGCAAATGACAGAGTCAGAGCAAGATTTTCTCAGGTTAGCAGCCCCATCTGCTTCTTGTCACCCACATCATATGCCCACACGCACCCCCCTGCAGTTGTGGAACCAAGAGAGCAATGGGAAAGTGCACCTGGAAGCTTCTCAGAAGGTCCAAGCTGTGGAGAAACCTCATAAAACACCTCCTTAAAGCCTGTCTCTTGTGAGAAGCTGTGTGTAACCTGCATCCTCACCCTCTGTCAGATGGTTCCTAGGGGGAGAAGGCTACAGAACTGCTGTCACCATAAGCACACCCGTGCTGGTAGGCAGCAGACAGCTCCTGCTCTGTATTTAGATCTTGCAGGTCCAGTGGTGAAGGTAATTATTTCTTCTAATTGCAAGCCACCGAAAAGCGAAGTAGGGCTCTGAAGCCAATAAAAGGAGACTGCTGCCTGCATGATTAGCCTGTTGTTCTGACCTCCTCCTTTAGCAATACCTTTCAGTAAATTTGGATTGCTCAGCTTGGAGCAGAGAGAGCTGGCCCTGCCTTCCTCCCTGCCGTGTGTGTGCCCACAGAGAGCAAATTTAATGACTTTGCTGATTGCAAAGTAATTGTGCCGGAGCCAGTCAGTTCTGTTAGAGAGTTTTGACAGAGAGAGGTGGGTCTGCACTTTTAGGGGTATTTGGTTCCTTTCTCTTTCCCCAGCTAAAACCTTTGTCTGGTGTGGTTTTTGTCCTGGCGTGGTTTCATCCTGTCATGGTTTCAGCCAAATTTACCAAACCCAAACTGACAGATGGTCCTTCCTCCCCCTGAAGAGAAAGGAGAGGAAGAGGGTAAGAAGATTTATGAGTTTAGAATGAACTAAACTACTTTAATTTTAGTACTGATACTTCATCAAAGTAAGAAAATGGTGAAATAGATATACATACAATATATGCATAAGCCATATCAAGCTCCCAGGACGACGATCATATCACCAGCAGCATCNCAATATGTGGTTTATTTCAGAGTTTAGTTAGTTAGAAGGGGCCCAGCTAAAAAGTAGAATTACAAAACAGAAAATTAGCTTGTTTCACCTCAAACCAGGACACGTCCTTAGGAAGCAAATCCCTTTGAAAGACGTCAGGAAGGGTTCAAAGCGGAGGGGCACGGATGGGACCGTGCTCTGACACTGCATCATTTTTATCTTCCTCCGCAGGCTCTCAGCAAACAACCTTTCAATTGCCAGGGCAATAAAAAATGTCAAGGGTGATTAAAGATGTGACAGCTGGTGCATATATCTCAACGCAGTCAAGTGCTTCAGATTTCCCTCACTCCCACTGGGACAGGCTCTCCCAGTATCTGTTACCGGTCTCCAGTGCTCCCCAGGCTGAGGGTGCTGAGCATCTGGCAGGATTGGTCCAATCTCAGCACATCTCTCCAAACTTCATGTCCGCTTCCATCTGAACCATGGCCATCCTTGCCCTGCTGGGTGTCCTGCCTGAGGGCTGGTCCTTATGCTATACCTCCAATGTTTGTTACATCTGGGATGTTTTCTATGCAAAACATTTGGTTTTTTGGTTTTGGGGTTTTTTTTAAGAAATAAGTTGTTTTTTAAATGGACTACAAATATTTACTGGGGCATCTGGTTTTGCAAATATTTGGAAAAGTTGAAATTTTTTCACTCTTAGCAGTAAAAATAACCCAGCCTCTTGCCCACTGCAATCAAAAACTATTGAACAAATGCTAAAGCAGATCATTTTGGGGGCGGGGGGTGGGGTTGAATAACTATTTTTATGGTAACAAATGAACAGAAGATACTTTTCCCATTAGGACTGGTTCAGTATCCTAAAGAACAGTTGCCAATTTCTTGGCTGATGCAGAGCTACGTGACTTACACCAGCTAAGAATTTTTCATGAAGTTTCAAGAAACCTTTGAAAGCATGAACCAGAAGAGAGAGGAGCTTTTGTTTTCCTTCTGAGATATCCATATTCTTGTTGAAGGCTATGCCTGGATTCACTCCACTGGTATTTTTGACCACGAGATTTTAACCGGTCTCCCCCAGGAGCTGAAGCCAGAGGCTGCAGAGACTGGCTCGACGGTTCCCCAGGCAAACTAAAGGCATCTGAGGGAATTCAGTCCCAGTGATGGGGTGAACCCAGCCACTGCAGCTGCCTCAAGCTTTGTCCTGTTATTGCTTCCTGGGAATGACCCTAGGGTCACAGGGCCTGGTTTATTTGCAGGTTGTTTTCTGACCAACTGGGTGGAAATAGGAATGAAAAAAAATCTGAAACTGATCCTATACCTGTGTGCTGGAAAACCCTCTGCCTCTGATAGCTCCTGGTGCCCAGGTGGCAAACCCTGTAGGAAAGTTCAGATCCAGCTTGAGAGACCCACGCACACCAAAGGGTTTTCAGCTGATTGTATGGCTGGGCACGTCTTGGTGCTGGCAGGAGGAAGGTGGCAGGATTAATGATCAAGGAATGGGACTGAGAGAACCCCACAGTGACAGCCTCATGGCCGTCATTGCAGTCACTGTAGCTGGGTTTGCTGATCATTAAAATCAGTGGAGCAGCAGCTCTGCTGAAGGTTCCATCACCATTTGACCCAGAGCCATCTCAGGCTCAGGGACCTCAGTCACCCTGTGCGAGGAAGGGAAAGGGTTCCCACTGGTTTAGCTGGACAAAGCAGCTCTTGGTGACCTGGGCTGATGGTTGTGCCGTGGGATGGTGCTGGTTGAGGATCCAGCATGGTCCTTGGGATCACAGCAGCCACCACCTTGGCACGGTCACAGCACCAAACCACAGCCCTGGACCGTCCCGCTTTGCAGCCTGGCCTTGTGCCTGGATTGGGAAAGTGCAGTAAAGGGCAGAGATGTTGTTTTGGTCTTAACGTTTGTTCCACGGCATTTTAAAACAACAGCAACAAAAAAAAAATCTGGAAAAGCCCACAGGGACAAAGTCCTGACACATTTGGTTTATTTAGATTTACTGAAGAGCTGCTGGGCTTGTCTCAGCCTGCTGCCAGTCCCAGGGTTTCTGTAGCCCTCCCCAGCTCTGGTTCACACGTGCATATACACACGTGTGTGTAATTAGCCACATATATGACCTGCTCAGCGAAACCTTACAGCATCCAGGGCACACACCGCACAAGCTGGACACTTCCAGGTTCTTCCTGATTGCTCACTCTGACCACCAGCAGCCCCACGGGCTGGGAGTAGCTGACCAAGCCGCTTCCCCCCACCAGCCTGGTAAACCCGTCACTGCACTGGATCACATCTTTCCAGAAGAGAAATTCACTCTTTGCTTTGAAGACAGCGAGGGCTGAGGCATCCGCTGCATTCCTTCCCGACGCGTTCCAGCGGTTGGCTGACCTCGTTCAAAACCAGATGTCTCCTCTCCCATCTGAATGCTGCTGGCTTCGAATTCCTGCCATTAGACCTTCTCCTGCTTGTTCCTGAGAGAGGTGAAGAGCCCCAAGTCATCAGATATCCTGGCTGCTACCACCCAAGGAAGCATGCACTTCAGGTGTCCTCAACCAGCTTGCTTTTCCTCGGCGTTACTAAAGCAGAGCTATCGGGGTCAGAAAGATCAACAACATCGTAAAATACTTCAAGCATATTCTTTTGCGTTGTGTCTTGGTGGTGGTGGCCCTTCAGTGGAAGCAAAGCTTTAATGTGCACAGCCCTGGTCTGGTTTTCCCATTGCTGATTCTTCTTTGACCTACCTGCTTGGTAAAATGATGTGGTTTTGTCCTTAGTTCAATTTTCCTCCTCTTACAAAGTGATAAACCTGTTAAAATGTGAATTATATATCTTTTTTATAATTTATTGCTTCATAGCTCGCAATAAATATTCCATAGTGTGATGTTAGGAGGATGGTGGTTGTGGCAAAGGGATTGATCCAGTTTCTGAGGGAACAACGGACGTTTCTTCCACAAGAAGTTCCCAGCGGGGTGGAGGAAAGGCAATGGACACCCTGACCACGTGAGTCCTCATCAACAAGGAATATTTTCTTATTGATAGGTTATAGGTCAAGCTTCTTTCCATTTCTCAGCCTCGTGTACAGAACAATTTAGCTTTTTGCTGTCCTTCCATCTCCTTCCCCTGACGATTTTGCTCTTAATTTAATCTGCTTGCAGCCCCACCTGTGGTAGCCATGGTGGAAACGCTGGCAGGACAACCCTGAGACCAGGAAACTTCCCAGAGAGTCTGATCCTGCAAAGTCAGCTGAGGCTTTTTTTTCAGGATTGAAATTGTTGGGGGCACCTTGGTCTCAGCTCATTTTCTGCAAGACTGGGGTTTTCTGAAGCAATTTAGGGAGACTGAAAGGAAATGAAGTTGTGCCCACCGAGCCAATGGAAGTACTTGTGCTCTCTCCCATCCCCATAAGTACCTCGTGGTAGTTCAGAGGGACAGCGCATGCTCTTTTACAGAGTATGTGCTACAGAAGAATGATCTCTCATCAGAGGAGATATCTGCTTAATGCAAAAAAGAGCCCGAGATTTCAAAGCTGCTCGGTGCAACCCGTAGCTGAAGCATGTTGTGATACCCCTGGGTAAAGATCAAACTGGAAAGGACTTGCCGACATCTGATTCTCCTCAATTTTAGTTGGATCCAAATCCAGCGAAAGGGCATTTTTATGTCTGGTCACAGTCCAAAAAGATATAGCAAAATCACCTGGAGTTACAAATGTGTTGCAGAACCTGTCCCTAATCACATTAAGAGCTCTAAACTGTAAGGCTCAATTGCTTGCCAAATGAAATATTCTCCTCCGGTATTTGCAGAAAGGAATTACAGTCTGTGAGTAATGTTTTTCATTTGGTATCGAAGTACGGTCTCTGCTTTATGGACCCAATCCTGAGCTTCAGGAAGGGGTCGTTAAAAAAGGCTTTGTTTTGCTGGGGAATAAGGGCACGGGTACTCTGTCTTTACATCCCCCATGGACTGGGGTGATGACCCCATCGGGCTGGTGCGACCTGCTTTGCGTGGAGCCACGGTGTTGGTGACACAGCAGGTCTCTCGGTTTCCAGCTGGGCTTTCGAGCCCTTAAGGTTCATGATGGCAAGCTTTCTCCTGCAGTTCTGAGAGAAATGGTGGTTGTTGGGGGATTTGAGGTTGTGCTTAAAAAGCTGGGAAGGCTCTGGTCTCCAGAGCTGAAATGGTGGTCCCTTAACGTTGCAAGGCTCACTGCAGAAACATCTGGCAGCTGCTTGGGGTGCTGTGGTGTCCTTCCAGCTGCTTCAACACAGCAGTGACCAATGGACTCTTGCGCCAACCTTAAGTGCCCCTAGCCCTTTCTTTTGGTCCACGTTGGCATTAGCAGCTGTTGGCCACCAGCCGTGGACTCTGGTCTGGTGCTCACCCATGGTTTGTGCACAAACTCCTGGGCTCCATATCCCCCAATAAACCAGTGAATCGGATGATGTGGATCTCCAAGATCTCTTGGAAATCCAAGAAAGCAAAATATACAAAGCACCAGCTCAGCTGCTGAGAGGAGAAGCAGGGTGAGATGGTTGAGGGAGCTCTGGTCTCCCAGCCTTTGTGGGTGCACCTCACCCAGATTGTGTAAGTATAAACCTAGTGCTGTGAGAGCCGTCAGCTCCATCGGCAGCAGGGGAGATGCTGTTTGCTTAAACCAGCGCTGCCGCAGATCCAACTGCCCATCATGCTGCACTTAATTACATTCACACTAGAGGAAACGCTTGTCAAGAGTCACCCCAGGGGAAGGAGAGCCCCAAATGGCTTTATACCACCTTATATTTTAAGCCTGGGGCAGGAGGGGTGGGAAAAGCACCATAATCCTTTGGGAAAAGCAGACCAGTGTGCTCAGTGTGCTCCAGCCTGTTTTTTAAATGCCCCTTCCTCATCCCAGGGAAGGAAGTGTGGGGCTGGGGTAGCAGCCATGCCCTGGGGATTTTGGCCTGACTTCTTGCAGTGTCTTAATATGCCCCAGCTGGCAGCAATAATTGGAGAGTTATTAAATAACTGTCTGCAGTGACATACAATCTGCAGAGCACTGTACCAATTATTTTTCATTTGCTTCCCTCTATCTCAACATGTCTCTATCTACCCATCCTACCCTGCTGTGGTTCCCATGAAGAGTTTACTGTAGTGATTGCAGGGGTAGGGAGATCTTCTGCAACAAAGAAACTACTTTATTTCCTGCCATGGTTAATGCCCCGGTTTAATGAGTCCTTCATATCATTCTCACCACCCTAAATTAAAGGGTAGCCTATGCAATTAAACTGTTTAGGTTTCAGAGTGCCCCTCTCACAGTTATCTGCAAAAATGGGTTGAAATGCAGCTGCTACTAATATTGCTCGTATTAAAACTGGCAAAGGAAAAACCGCTTTCATCTCTTTATTTTTAGTAGTGTGCCTTTACTTTCAATTAAACCAATTATTTGCACCATCTTGTTCCTGATCGCTGGCCCAGGAGATTTTCCTACTCAGGAAATATTTTATGGCTGGAGATGCTTAGACCTTGCTGTGTGTGTCTTTCAGGACATGGTAAGGAGAGAGCTGGGATTTGCAGTTAGCCTAATTTACATCAGTATTAATCCAGAGAGAAGCTGTAGTTTGCAATGGATTTACTCTAGATTTGAGCTTTCCTAGATCTGAATTTGCTCGCTCCTGGTTTTGGTTTGTTGTTTGGTTTTTTTTTAATAGGAATTTAATGAAGAAAGGAAGTGTCTCAGCAACCTTCTCCCCAGTCCTTTTCTTTGCATCTGGAACATATTGCTGTATTACCAGGGCTCAGATAATAACCTGCATTCATAGAGCATCCTAGAGGACCCCTGGATTCTTTGCACCAGGACCTGTTTCACCCAGCCCTGGTATCCAGCCCACTTGGGATGAGAAGCAGCTTCTCCTTAAGGATTGGAAAGAGGTTTGTCACTGCTTGGGTTGGGAGCAGAGAGGGGACCCCCCCAGTCCCCAGCAGTGCTGAGCAAACTGGGGGCTCACACCCACATATCCGTCCCAAGCCCCACCTCAGTGGGATTTTTATCAGGGCAGGGAAAGTTCCGGCACACAAAAGCAAAAGGCTGAAACAACAGCTGAGGGATGGGAAGGAATGAGTGTGTGTTTATTTTTAGGCAAAATGTAATTACTCTCTGGATTTAGCTGAGTCAGTGGAGCTGCAGATCCCAACCCTGCAGCCCTTGCAGGGGTCAGGGCTCTTCTGCACCCTCAGCGCAGCCCTGAAGGCGGGAGGTCGGAGACATCATCTGGGACGTTCCCTCTTGTTTGCATCAATTGGTGCAAGCAGAAGAATCCAGCCCAGCAGCCTCATCCTCTGAAGCCCTCACGCAGGTAAACACTATCTCTTTAGCAGAGTTGCCTCTTGCAGAAACTGGTGTGGACTCCAGGAGTTAGAATGTCTTTTTTTTTTCCTTTTGTTCCCAGAAATGTCAAAACAGAAGCAGGAATAAATGGCACAAGGAAGCTGAGAGAGGCCCTGCAGCAATCCAAGGTTTTACATTTGTGATGCATCTGCAGTGAAGTTTTTTTCCTGCCCCAAACCTGCTAAGTTCCAATATTCATTTTAATGATCTCATTTTAGAAATAATGGAAAGAAAAACAATACATTCAATAGAAATGAGATTAGAGAAGGGAGGGGAATGAATTACAAATGCAAGAGTCTGTAGTTATTCCAGGGAAGATAAATCTCATTTTAAGTGGTCTCCAGTGAAACAGTGGCTTGCTAGAAGTGAAACAAAATTAACCTGCTTTTGTTGATAAATAAAAAGTGTGAGGCAGTGTCAGGGAGTGTTTTCTAACACCAGCTGGTTGTCAGAGTATCTTGGGAGTGACGATACCTGGGGTTTATTCTTGGCCTTGCCACCATCTCTCTGCAGCAAATCATTTAACACCCTGTGCTGAAGCTGCAGCACAGTCTGGAAAAACCAAACTCCAGTGAACAAATGTACAAATGACATCAGCATGTAACTCTCGGTGAAGCTGTCACTGCCAGGCTTCTACCTCAACAGGATCGTGAAGTCTGGAGTGCATAATGAATCAGAAGGTGCAAATTAGTGTCATTTCAGCAGCCCACAATTTGCTTCAGACTATTGTGGGAAAGGCTGTCGCTGGGAGAGATGTTTTAATTTGGGACTGGATCTTGCATGGCAATGAACCTCTCCTGTGTCTCCCAAGTAGACACAATGCCAGTGGTGGTTTGAAAAGTGTCTTTTCTTTTGCTTGTTTTTGGGTTGTTTTTTCAAATGTGTAGTTGGTCACATTTTCTGTCTGTGTGAGCAGCAGGCAGCAGAAGAGGTGTTTGCTCTGCAGAACTCTCCCCGAGTCCCTTCTCCATCTGGTCCTCAAGTTGTAGCGAGGAAGGACCATATCAGGAATCGATAGGAGGGACTGGACTGTGAACATCCACTGGCTCAGCGCTGTGGTAACACCACCACGTTTGCTCTCACCTAATGGAAAACAGATTGGCCTTTTCCATCCTGTACCTAGATGACTTGGAGGGAAGCACTGGCCTGAGCCACAGTGGGATGGGGTGAGGTATCCCTAGAAAGAATGTACACCCGGGAGCTGGCACGTGTCGAGCCAGGGTACATAGAGCCACACAAAACAACACCACAATCAGCACTCACATGTGCTGGAGCTGGAGAGTGGCTGACCCTCTGAGCTGGGGAGTTGATGATTCCCTTCAGGATTGCATCATTAGATTCAAACTGAGTCATTCTGAGGCGATTTGGGGAAACAAGTCAGAATACATTACTGAGGAAACACATTGGAGCTGTTGCAAAAGCCTGCTGTCGGGTAGGTGCTCAGAGGTACAGCCAGCCCCTTGCTCCCGGGGCCACCAGTGGCTCTTCCCTGGGTGGCAGGAGCCAAGAACTATGGCCAAGGTGGGCTGGAAGGATTCTCCTCTTACACTACTCACAGCTGCTTTCTCCTGCCTCCAGCCATCTGCTTTCCCCAAGGCACCCATTATAAGAATAAGCAAACCCGAAGGCAAGGACACTGAAATCAGGAAATTTGCACCCACGCAAATCTGGGGCAAAGCCTCAGCCTCTGTGGGCAGCAATGGCATCCTGTCCTCTGGTGCTCTAGCTGCTCACAGCCCCTTTCCTCCAGCCAGACGGGGAGAGGTGTGCCTGCCCTGCCCACCATCCTCTCCTGGTGGTGCCTCTGCCCGGTGGGCACAACTTTGCCTGGCTCTTTGCAGGGTAAGTCTCTTCTGCTGTCAGGAAAAGCAATTTTGGCAGGCATGGTGGAGGGGCAGGAAAGGGGTGACCTGCAAGCCATTCTGTAGCAGGTTCAGCCTTTATCTTGGAAACACAACAGAATTGCATGGCTGGTATCATCAGCTTCTGGACTACAACTCGTTCTGTGAAGCCACCACTGAGCCACAGGAGGATTCCTACCCCGAGGTTGGAAAGTGTTGGGTCCAAAACACCGGGTGGGGATTGCAACATCCTTGATGAGGGCAGAGAGCATGTTGCAAAGGATGGCTGAGGGTCTGAGCGCCAAGAGAAAAGGAGTTTGGGGAACAATCCACAGTTTGATTGCACATTGGCATGAAGATCAATGCTGACGTGCTTATCTGATCATCAGTAAGCAGAGATCAGTTACTCAGGAAGTTTAAACACCTACCAGGATCACTATTAACAGCAGCTTCATGACTAAGAAAACTGGGCATGGATGCAGACCAGGGGTGGATGCATACAGGCCTGTTACTTGCCTCTGCAGAAAGGCTTTATCCCGAAATAACTGCTGCAAGAGACCAAGCTGTGGCCACTGAAGGTGAGCTGGGGGCTTTGTTAATACATTTGCAAAGACATGAGGCCTGAGGGTTTACTGAAAAAGAAAGATCACTGATTTTCTTTGCAAAGAAAATAAGCAAATGTTTGCCTAGCGAGGGAGAAAAATTAATTCAGAAATACATCAAATGATGAGGAAACGCCTCAAGAATCAACTATGGTGAAGAGGATGAAACCCCAGTGAAGGTGAGTTAGCTGGTGGATAGTGAAGACAATACAGGACAGACCTGTGGAGCTTCTCCTGTGAGTCATTTTCTAGGGAGCTTTATGCCGTGGCTGCTTGAAGAGATGATGGATGGCTGGTCCCAGGTAGCACCTCCACCATCTCTGTGTGACTCATGAGGAATGAGGAGATTTAAAGGAAAAAAGCAAGGTACAGGGTGAAGAAGAGGCTTTGCCTGATCTCTCAGCTGCCACCTGTGCTGCATGGCTTTGGCATGACAGGCAGATGCACTCTGGGATGTTGGGGTGACAGTCCACCTTCTGCCTGGTGGCTGCAGGCTTGGGACTGGCTCTACAGGGCCAGCCCTTCAAAACTGGTACCACAAAACCAGATCACCTTTGTAAATTGGAGGCTGCACCTCAGGGGGTTACTTTTTTCCCCAAAGTCCTGACAAAAAGCGGTAGCTCCCAGTAGGGTCAGTTGTTTGTGTGAGGGAGAAACTCAGGAAAAACTTGGTGAATTCAGGTATAAAGGGTTTCCTTTGCTTCCTCGGCAAAACAATGTCTTACTACAAATAACTGCATACCCCCAGCCTTGTTCTGTCCTGGGTGATGCTTAAACTGTCAGTAACCATAAGGCTGCTGTCACAGTGCTGCTCAATGGGGTTGACAGATTATATCTCTAAAGTCCCTTTATTGGACCTTGTTCCCAGAAAAGCTTGCAAATTGCTCTGATCTTACCAGACAAAGGCATTGCTCACTCTCAGTGAGCAGCACAGTCCTTGGATATCCTACACAATAAGGCAGGAATTGGTGAGAATTACCTGAGATAAAATATCCCTTACAACATCAAAGTTCCAGATCTCTTAGCTGTCAGCTGCAGGTATGTGAAAGTCCTGACAGGTTGCAGATAGAAGGAAGAGATAAAGCTGAAAGAGAAGGGGGGGACAAAAATGGAGAAATTCTCTGAATGAAACGTTATATCATTGGATTTGGCACAAAGATTTCAGTGCAACGGGTCTATAGGGCTTGGCTGGGGTGTGAGTGGGGCATGGGGCTTTTGCCTTTTGAAACAAATAAGCAGCAGCTGATACCAGACAGCCGAGGACGGATCCTGATCTTTGTTACGCCAATGGATAAGGGAAGCAGATTGTGATACAGCTAAATCATGATCCTGCAACACCCCCATCTTCATGCTCTAAGCTCTTGGTTGTTTTTTCCCAGAAAGAAGGCCGAAGTTGGTCAGCCACCGAGGAGGAAATGCTACTGTGACACAAAACACCATCTTTTGGACATCTTTGCTCTGTCCATTTAATGATAAGGCTCTCTGCAGAGTGTTGACCTCCTTGAGTTGTTTGCAGTACCAGTGTCAGGAGAACTGGGGTGGGACTTTTACCCAACGCTGTCCAACCTAGGTGAGTAATCTGACTGCAAAAGCTCATTTTTTTTTGGCAGTAAAACCACAGGTAAGTCTGAAATCACTGAAAGAGATTCAAAGCTGAAATGAGATCTGACTTCTTCCTTTAAAAATCCTGCCCTTTTTGCATTGCAAAGGCTGGGCAGACCTTCCCTCTGCCCACAACTCCCACTCACCTAATCCTCCTCCCAGGACTATGTTTTAGAGCAGATCAAATACCTTCAGGCTCTCAGAAAGGACTGGCTTTTGGCAAATGCACAGAATGCTTTTCTCAAGTGACATAAACATTGTACGTTATTTGCTGCCTTGCCAAGATGCAAACACACACATGCGCTCCTAACTAAGCAGCATTCTTTATAAACGTTAAGATCCCTGCTTAGAAAGAAATATGTAGCATTTTATAAATCCAAATTGATCACGCGGTGCGTGTGCTGAAAATATGTATGAAAACGGGACCCCAAAACTCCATTAAACCCCTTCTGAGACAATACATCACTGCACCTTTATATTGCACAGAGGGGTTTAACAACCCTTCTCCAGGAAAATATTTTACTAGGTAACAAAAAAAAAAAAAGGTTATTGAAAACACATATATTTGATACTTTTGGCAATTGGTTTTACTACTTGCATTTCCAATTCATTGGTGTAGTTCATGAAGAAAAAAATATTTTCGCAGTTGGGTCATGTTATTATTTCTCTAATTTTTTTTTTCTACTTGAAAGCCACGATAAGATTCCTTTCTGTGAAGCAACAAAGACAGACAAAAGCTGTTTGCCCACCTTGGTGATCCTGTAGATGTTTTAGGGAAGCAGGGCCTGTTGGAGGTGTAGGATACACCCAGACATGCCCACAGGAAATTACAGCAGCTTCGTGCATTTCTGTATAGCCAACATTGGATCTGAATCAGCTGAAAAAAGAGCCAAGGGAAGAACTAGTATGTTGAATCTTCTCAGGAACCAAAAGAAGGTATCATTTACTAGATGATATTAATATATTTTTTAAAAAAATTAAATAATATTGCATCAGATCACCCAAACTGCCCCTGGCCCTCATATCTAAATTGTATCCTCTCACCCTCTAGCACTGCTCTGCTCTTGGCTGGTGGGAATGCACCTCTCCAGGTGGAAGCCTGGCTTGAATTTGACCTGCTCACAAATGATCCCAGAAGAGGGTAATGAAAGGGAGAGGAGGAAATAAGCTCTTCTTAAATCAAACTGAGAGTCTATCCATGCTACAAACCTAACTTAGGCTCAGATTCAAGTCTGCTACATCCTTTTCCTATCTAGAGAATGACTTTTCACTCAGAGCTGCTTATGCTTTAAGCCTGTTTTAGCTGGCCATCATGGAAATGTGGGAACATGCTGGGCTTTTGCTTTTCCTAGGGCAGAGGGCACCTGTTTTGAACCAAACCTAAACCTAAACATAGGCATGACTCTTCAGTGCCGGCCTGCAATCCATCCTACAGTCTCCCTTCCCACCTGCCTCCTTCCTTCACGTATCTCCAAGAAGACTTGGATGGAGAGGTTCAGTCTGCTAACGTGCAAAGGACCAAGTAACATATGCCCTTGGAAACACTGGTGACAGGCAGACCTGGTGACAGAAGCAGCACAGAGCCACTTCACGGGCTATGGCTCCCCAGGGTGGTCTCTGATTCTTGAACTCGATGCCGGTCATCTGTGATGACCAACAATAAACATCCACACAAGGATTTCTGCTTATTTAACCAAACTTGTCCTGGACCACGTGTGTACTTGCTGCTGAAGAGCTTACTTCTTGCAACACCGGAGGTAAGTCTAACCTTCACTTTGAGAGAGATACTGTAAGTGCCCATGAGCCTGATTTGTCCTTGTCTGTCCAGAGAACAGTGATTTTCCTTTTTTATTGCTTCCTGTATGACACCTTTTATTACATCTCAACTTCTTGCCAGTTGATCTTCTCCTCACTGCATTTGTGTCTTGCTGTGCATGTAAATATGACCATGGAAGTCCATTAGAAAAAGTGCAATCAATTTGAAAGACTAATGAATCTCACACTTTCCCTCTCTCCTCCCCTCTCCTCTCCTCTAAATTAGAAAGCCCACTCTAGTTTCCAGCACACATCTATCATTACTCACTCCTGGGTCTCAGGTAAATTAGCAACCTGATTCTTTTCCCTGCTGTCACTTAGAAGAAAAGGGCTTCTTATTTGCCATCCAAGGAAAAGTACAGTAAACCTAGAACTAGATAAAAGGGAAGTAATCAAATATATTTAACTGTACTTAGCCAAATCCCATTATTTGTATAGATGTTAGCTGGGGCATTGAAGAATTAGGATAGTTTTGTCTCTATTAGGAAATAGTACTGGATTGAAAAGCATCATTTCCAAGATAGTGTTCTTCTACTTACTTAAAATGAGAAATTCAGGGTTTGGGTTTTTTTTTTAAATATATGTATGAATTGCTATGGTGAGCTTGTCTTACTTGCAAGTAAGACCTCTGACTTACTGATATTGATGGGAAATGCCTCAGTGTGGAAAGTGTCCTTGGATTGTCCTTCTCACTTCTATCTGAAGGAAGCAGGGAAAGTAATTTCAAATCAGTCACCTCCTACATATCAGAGGGCACCACCTCCCCCCTGGTGTGGAGAAGAACAGCTTATGGGGTATAAGGAAAATGTAAAAGACAGGGGAACCAGGCAGCCATAGTATGGAACATGCTGGGAGTATTTCATGGCAATAATAACCATGGTGAAGGTTGTAGGACGACACAGAAAGCCTTCAACTGGTGCTAGGACCACAGGTGTTGAAAATATACAGACAACATCATGGCAGCGCTTCTACAGGGGATGCTCCTTCCCCCGGCAGCTGGTGGTGTGGGAAAGGAAGAATGCGCCACCTCTAGACGACTGGGATCGATGGTTGCCAGCACAAGTCCCTTCCTCTTCAGGAATCCCCCCGGGTGCCAAAGCCCACAGAAAACACCGATCAAGACTCATCTATGTGGGAAAAAACCAAAACCATCTCTGCAGCCCCATCCACAGGGCCAAGTTATCTTTCAGTTTTCCCTGCGCAAACAGTCCAGGTTTTGCTGTGAAACCATTTGATTCAGATGGTCCAACACAAGCACTGAAATCCAGGTCCATAGACCGAGAGAAAACCTGCCCTGCCAGCACACAGCTTTTCTCAGCTTGGTTTTGTGCTCAGAAGACACTGGTTCGTGTGTTAACCCACCAGGTAAGTAACTGTGGCTCTGCAGGAAGCCCTGTATCTTCAGGATGATGAACTAGCTCACCCTGATGTAAATGAGCGTAATGAGATGAGACACACTCTGGTCCCAGACTCCAGTTTTACTTTGCTGAGATGAAACATTACAACTCTATGTTGAATCAGTACTTTGGGGAGAAGGCGGTGGGAGGCAAGGGTCCCCACATTGGTTTTTTTACATGCCTGAGTCAAATTACCCTCCCTTCTGCGGGGCTTCTTCTGAAATAACAGATCTTACTGTAACCAAATATTGCCATCCAGGAAAGCCATTTTGCAACCAGCGAGGAGGCTTCTTCCTTCTCAGCAGCCACTGAAAAGGCCCTTTGTTCTCAGGCTGAACACCTGGAGAGTGTTATCAGCAGTGGCCTCTCCGGGCCCACACGCTGAGCAGCTGTGACAAGACCCAGTGGCATTGGCATCAGCAACAGCACCTGGGAGCTGCTGGCACCTGAAAACCATCCCACCTGGGCCACTGTGTGGGCAACTTTTGGTAGTTGTCCTCTTCCATGAGGACCAGGGAAACTGGCCCAGCCTGTGTTTTCTTTGTTTTCCCATCCTAAAATGAAGAGCCTCCCTCCAAATGGTCTTTAGACAACCATGAGGAGGTGACACCTCTGCAGAGAATGGAGGAAAAGGCCTTGGGCATTTCCGTGCCTTTCTGGAGAAACTGGTAATGTGAGTGGTAAAGGGCTGACACAGAGCACTGGCATCCTGGGCACACGGTCTGAAACTGCACCTTGAAGAGCAGAAGGTGGAACTGTTGACTGGCATGAGGGGTAGGGCATCCATCCACCGAAGAGGGAATCGCCTGATGTGACCCAGGACAAGGCTTGCGCACCAGGTAGAGCTTCCTGCTCTGTCTGGACAGTCAGCACCACTTCTGTTGTTCTTCATGAAACGACAGACCCAAGTCTGCTCAGAAACTCAAGGAAACCCAGCACATAATGCAGTGCCCTGAGGGCAGAGGGACCTTTTCCCTACACCCGACAGTAAAACTACCCTGAATAAACCATCATTGCCGGGCGCATCGATTTTAAAAACCCAAAAGCTTTTTATTCTTTTGTGGCGTTTTACACAATTAAAAGAAAAATCAGGGGGAAGAAAGCTGGAGAGTCACAAAGCAGGGGCTGCCAAGTGTAGATCTGCCATGGGGTAACCTGGAGAGCTGCCTACACCAACTGAGTCCGTGCTGGGTCTGGAAGAATTTTACCAGCAGCCTCAGTGGGAAATGTATCTGCAACCTGTGAGTTATTTAGCAGTTCCAGACCAGCAGGCCCTTCTCTGCAGATGATTTTCCACTAAAGTCACAGGCTAGACAGCCCCCATCACGAGAAAAAAAAACAAAAACCAACCCAAAACAAAACAAAAAGAAAATGCAAGAAGCTTCCTTTCCTGATAATCCAGAGAAAATACTGATTCCTACAAGGGGGATTTCAGCAATGCCTCATCACAGGATGCAGCTCTGCAAAGTATTTGTTCTGGTGCAGTTCTGCCAAACACCGAGAGCAAATTGTATAATGTGAGAAGGGACAGACCACGGCCAGAGCTTCATCCTCTGCAGTGGCAGTTCAGGGTTAACATCCCGGGTGCTTCCATACACGATGGCATTATTCCTTTTATCTCTGCAACAGCGGTGAAAGAACAAACATTTCGGAAAATGAGACCTTTGAGGGCTGATTCCCTGTGAGGTTTGGATAAACTATCAAAGTAACATCCAGCAAAAGCTTTACTTTACCTGGGACAAACCTCGATTTCTGTGTTCGGGCAGTTTGTAGCGTACGGGCTACCCTAAACCTTGGTCTCTGTCCAGACACCAATACCAGCTCTCCCATGACTATATGTTTGCATCCCTTTCTAATATTCCTCCCTTTCTTCCCCGCAAAGGGAAAATTTCCAGGTTTGTTCCTTTTAACTTTGTTCATGGTAGCAGTCTTGAAAGAAGGACTTAGTGTCTCTTTAGTGCTTTTGCAAGGAAAAGGGAGAAACTTCTCGGTTACATAAACGTTTGTATCAAAATTCAAGAATCCGGATTAATTATAGGAGACTTGCCTTGTATCATTCAATTTGTTTGAATAGCTTTAAAGATTAAGCAGATCCAAGGCCTAACAGAACCAGAGCCAGTAAGACAATAGCTGAGATTTTCCTTTGAAACAAAATATACAGGTGGTTTCTGTGAGTTTCTGTGTCTATCTGCCCGGCTTTTTTATTTTTATGTCGTATCCAATATCACAGAACCTGGCAGTAGAAATCATATAGCAATTTGTGAAAGCTTGTTGCTGTTCTAGATATCATATAGTCTGTTCCACACCAGCACAGACAAAACCAATGCCTTTACTCCTCGAGATTTCATTCAAAGGATAATGATCTCTGGTAACAAAATATTTGGCAGTAGCATTATTTAAAATGCACAGAGGAAATGTTTGTCCCTAGTTCAAGGGACTGTGGTCACACGGTCTCTATTCACTTGGTATTTACCAACGAATGCCAAAGCCCAGGAACAGAGTTAAGTTTATCGCACTCCATCCTTAACCCATCCCATTGTAAGGGAGGGGAAAAAGCAATTATTGAATTTCTTTGTGGCCAGAGAACTTATAAACTCCCCGTTATCCCCAGCAGGCTGTAATGGCTCCTTCGGTAAATACCTAATTAAGCGGTTCGGGTGTTGTTTCTTTCTTTTTTTATTTTCTTTCGCAGCATACTTTTGTGGTTTAAAATCCCATTGCATTAAACGACTTCTCAAGTTTTCCAAACTTCTCACACGCACGGAAGAGGGAAGTAAGAAAAAAAAAGAAGCAGAGGGGGAGATTTCGGTCGTGGGAACAGGAGTCAGAGACGGGGATTTGCAACGGCTAAAGGCAAATCCTCCCCGAAAGCTCCATCTAAAACACCGAAAACCGCAGCCACGACCTGCCTGGGACCGTTGCCTATGTAAAGAGAGAGAAATAAAACCAGCCCGAGGGGTGTGGGGGGGGTGTCACTCCCCGAAACCCAAAAGCGGTTTAAACACGGCGAAGGACACGGCCTGGCGGCGGCCCATTAGGAAAGCGACGGGTTTGCTTTTAATTGTGCAAATCCGGAATTTCGGATGTTTTACCGGCCCCGGATCGGCAGCCTCCGCCTCCGCGGCCGCCCGGCACCGCGACCCCCCCGTTTTTCTCCCAGAACACCGAAAAGCGCTGAGCGGTGTCAGCACGATCGCGGCTGCCCTTGCTCGCTGATGTCGCGACGGTGCCCCGTGTCCCCGGGGCGGGGAGAAAGTGGCCTTCGGGAGGGGTCGGGAGGTGGGAGAGGTGCCGAGCATCCACCCCGCTCCTCTTCTCTCCTTTAGGAGAGGTGCTCGGCTTCAGCGCAGATCGCTAGGAGGTGGGAAAACTGCGGGTCTCCGGCCCAGAAAGCGCGGAGCCGGTGCCCGGAGAAAGCTACCTGTCTGGGGGAAGCGCCTCGCTGCGAGCCATAGGGACGGTCCCAGCCGTTGCCCATCTCGCCACCGGCGGCCACCGCCTCCCCGCAGCATCGTTGCTCCGCCGGGCACCCCGGGGACCCCCCCTATTCCCCTTTGACGAGTTTAAACCCGGTGAGATTAATCGGGTTGGGTTTTGTTTTTTTTTTATCCAGCTACGTTGTGGTGCCGGGGCTGGGCTGGAAGGGGCTGAGTCGGGACGATGGAGAGGTGCCGAGCTAGCCCCTGGAAAGGACGGGGTAGTCCCCGCATCCCGGCTCAGCCCCGGCCGCCGAGCGCACCTACCCCGGCCGCGGGGATGCGGGTCTCTGCCCGGGGGGACGGAGTCGGGCCGGGGCTTCTCCTGCGCCCCCGAGCTCTTCTGCCCTTTCTCCCTCGTTAGGAAAGTGTTAGAAAGTTGCTGAAGTGCGAAATGAGCCTGCGAAATCTCGTTGTCCTCATTAAACTCTGACAAGGAGGGTGACAAGAAGCAGCGGAGGGGAAACAATGCGGGCAGTGTTGGGGAGAGCCCCGGCCGGGGGCAGCTTTTGTGCCCGCCAACAAAAGCTCTTGTTTGCATGTGTTAAAGTCCATTAAACCGCGGCAGCCCCAGGTGCAAACGCCAGCCCGCAGCGGCCGCGCAACCTTCCGCGCCCGCTGAGCGCTGAGCGCGGCGGCGGGAGCACCGCGGCTCTGCCCCTCAACCGCCGGTATTGTCGGGGCTGCAAACGGGCAGCGGCCGGGGGCACGGCCCGGGCGGGGTGTGCACGCCGAGGCCCCTCTTAATGAGGGCTGGTTTCTTCATTAAGAGCCGTGCGACGCGAGGATGCGAACCTGGGTGGGTTTCGCTTTCTTCTTTTTTTATTATTATTTGTGTGCCCCCAGATGTATCTGTCCCCCCGCCTCGCCATCAGTGGGAACGAGGGCTCTGCTGCGGGAGGACGGGACACAATGTCGCCTATTGTGCTGCTCGTCCCCTCCCTGGAGGGGACACGGATGGGACCCCACAGCCCAGGGCTGTGGATGCAGGACCTGGTGCAAAAGAGCCCAGCCGGATGTATGTGCCGTGGTTTGACTGGTTTCCATGTGGCTGGTCAAGGTATGTTGGGAGGTTGTGAAGTCAACAACTCCTTAGAGAAATTACCCTCAAGGTTAGGAGACAGCAGTTTCCCAACTCCTGCTTTTAAGAGCAGAATTCAACCCAAAATGTGCAAAAGAGAGGGACTACGCAAAGACAAATCACGCACACAAAAAAAAGAAGCCTCACACAGGTCAAAGCCTACAAAAACAATCTCACTGCAGTGTTAGCATTTCGGATGACGGGCACGGTGCTTTGCCTAAGAAAAGGTATTTCCAGGTTCTGTTGCAACAAGTCCACACCACGTTACCCCCAGTGGGTCTGCCGGGGATCTGCCCCACGGCTATTTGAAAAGGTGCCGTCGATAACAATTCATTACAGTTGCCAGAACTGGGAGACTTGCCTTTTATTTTGCAATTAGACATAAGGACTCTGATCTGGCAAATGCTGCACGCTGCAAGCGTGTGAGGAGCTCTGCTGAAGTCATCTGGGGCTGCTCATGTGCTTAACATTAAGCCCGTGTGAGCCTGTGGGATTGAGGCCTGAGACAAGGTATCTTCTTTAAGGTTACTCCTCTACCTGCTCAGTTCTCTATTTTCTCGATTCGTGACTGTGTCGTGCAAAACCATTTCTTTGGGAAGGCCCGAAGTGGGTAGAATCAGCTGGGCACAGCTCACAAGTAGCATTATGAAGCCAAATGGTTCTTCCCATAAACAAAGGTTGTTGGCGGGAGCCTGATTGGGGAAGACATTACGGCCCTGGGTACGTCGCGTTGCAAGCTGTTCAGCTGTGCAAGCCTGGGTGTACTGAGGCGTTAATGCCGAACTGTTGGGCATCGGGCCCAGAACAGATGTGACGATGGGCGAGAGCAAAGAGACAGGGAGGAAGGAGCAGGAGAAGAAAGCACATTTTAGGCTCCTCCATTCCTGAGAAGGCAAACCAGCGCTTCCAAAGCCTGGGCACAGGCCCCAAATGCCTCTTATCGAGCGAAAGTAGGAAGCAACATGAGCTGTGGAGGAAACAAACATATTTGGTTTTTCATTTGCCGGTCCTGCCAAACAATAGCTGTTTGTAGGCAAATAATCCTCGGGTCTGCATGGCGAGATCAATGCAGGGAGTGGTTCCCACCGGCTCCGTGGTGCCAGACACACTGAGCGGTTTGTAGTGAAACAGGCCCTTGAACTCCTTGGCGGCACAGACACTATCTTAGTAGGTTATCGTGCACTTGTTTCTGTTCCTGCTCCCACTCTCCTCGTCTTCCAGCAGAAGGCCTGGCAGGGAGAAGGGGAGGCAAGAGGAACTAGAAGTCGTTTTATTAACACATGCTTCAAAAGGTTCAGCTGTTTGTTATCGCCTTGCCACTAGCTTCCAGTTTACTTTTGGAGACAGGCAAAGTAAAGGGAAGGCCGGTCCTTGTGCGCCGTCACAGTTTCATACCTGGGATATGCATGAAGACAATTAATTTGATTGAGGCTTTTGCTTCATGAAGTAATTATGATGCCAAGTGTAAAAAGGCTGCCTTTTGTCTCGAGCCTCCCAAAGTCCTGGTTTGCATCACGAAGTCGTGTTTAGAACTACAAACGCTTAAACAAATAGCGTCTCGCGGCATCTCACATCGCTTCTCTTTGCCTTTACTGACAGATTTTGTGGAGGTGCAGAGGAACAGGAAAAGAAACTCTTCTTTACCCCCAGATGTGTTAAAATGGAAGATTTAACCTACGGGGCATAAGGAGGTTGATAGGAATCCTGGGAGGGTGCTGAGTTCCTGGGGTAAGGCTGCTTCAGACTCCGGGATACAAGATGCCCACAGCCCCTCTCTACTAATACCATTCAGCACAGCCCAGGTAAGGCTGGATTAACTTCAATAATCTTCCATGGAATGTATAGGGTTTCCAAAGGATCTTCAGGATACCTTGATTTTTTTGTATATGGGTTTTTTTTCAAGGCATCTCTTTGGATTCCAATCTGTTTGAAACTGCATGCGAATACTTTGATAAACTGGTATAAAATGGGAGATTTTTTCATTCATTTTGTGTCCTTTGCCATGTCCTTCAGAGCTGAAAGCAGCAGCAGTTTGCCTATTATCATTTCTCCTCCTTGTTCTATATGGCATCTCATCGGGTTTGTCTTCAATGAATGCAGCAAAAACCTCTGTAAAAGCCAAACTTTTAAGCAACTGTAATTAGCATTAGCTACATAATTGTTTAGGCAGGTGAATAAACAAAAAGGTGCTTTCGTTACTAAATAGCTTCTTTCAGTGGGTGTCTAAGGCACTGTTTCTCCATCTTTGTATTCTCTGTGTCTGGAATAAAGAAGCCAGCCTGGTAAGAGAGGACCAGCTTGATGAGCTCCCTAGATCCCATTTGTTTCTGGGGTCTGGGATGGATTTTGGGATTTTGCAGCTAGAAAATATTGGGAAAAAAAACAACCAAACCCACTGGCAAAGTACAGTATCTCTCCCTCCAATTGGCCAGCCCATATCAAGTCAACGGTCCAATGTGGTTGTCAGGAATCCTGTAAAATCCCAATCAAAACATAGTTCAAAACAATCCATCCCACTGCTAACCCAGATCGTGGTGAGTTTGATGAAGAGTGCTGAAATTTATGATTTTTAAGTTTGCTTAGAAAAAAAATCACACAAACCCTAGAAAATAACACACGGAAAGAAAACTTACAGGAGCGGTAGATTTACAAAACCTGGCAGAGAAAGATAAGAAAATTCCCAGATTAAAGTCACTGGGGAGCAACACCCAGTAGGCTGCGTGCTCTACTCTATCTGGAGGTTTAGGTGGGAGATCTTCAGATCCAGCTTGTTGCACAATTACAGCCCAGTCTGGGCTCTGTGGGAGCTGAGCTCCCAGCGCCTGTCATCCAAAGCACTCAGGCTGTAGGTGACTCACACTAGAAATCCAAAATCATGAAGACTCTTCTTTTTTTTTATCAATCCTCACCGCCTGCCTCTTTTTCTCACTGATAACACAGGGTCAGCGTCGTCTCAAAATTACTGGAAAAGGAAATGCAGAGTGTGGAACACCCAGACACTGCTGGCATGAGCACTGCGGAAAAAAACATACGGAAATGAATAATTTTGTGCTCAAAGCACAGTTTGAATAAGAGGCAGTAAAAATCCCCGTCGCTGCGCATTAAACAAGAGGAGAATAAATCATGAGGGGAGCTGCTCTCTCAGGAGCAGCAACCACCGCCAATGCGGAGCGAGGGGGATGCCGGTAGGGAAAGGGACTGGATAACTCAACTGCAGCTCAGCAGGATGTGCAAAACCAGGCAAATTCAGACTGCTGGATGCTGTTGAACGCCAAGAGTGTGCAGACTCTGTAGCCTTTGAAGAGTATGTTCTTTCACACACAGATTTACGTTTGTGTGCGTGTGCGTGCTTTGGGGTATGTGTAAAATAAGCAGCATAATAAGCTTTGGCCCTGTGCTGAGTTAACACCTCCACACAGCTACAGGGCGTCTGGTCAGCTTGAAGCATGGGCTGAGGTCTAGATGCTAAACATCGTTGAAATATCAACTGATTGACTTGTGTAGGAGTTCTCAACGGCTGTGCCACTGATGTCTGAGCTAGGTGGAAACACGGCCCTGTAGGTGAATATCTATCCCACTGCCAAATCTGCCTTCATCCATGGGGCAGGACACCAAAGTCATGTAGAAGCCTCAAGACCTCAGTTGGTCTGGAGATGTCTCCACTGATCCTCTGGAGGATCCGCTGGACCCCTCTGTGCTCCCAGTGTGGAGCTAAGGCATCAGGCGTATTGAGGAGCAGAATGTATTTGGAGGAGGAGCTGCCACCAGAAACATTCCCTTCGTTATGGCTAAATGAGGTGGGGAAGGCTGAGAAATTAATTTCCTCCGAGACCCTAGGCATCCATAGCAGACAGGGAGACAGCTAAATCATAGCATGAACACGGCTCTTGGCACAGATAGGCAGACTGGCACAGGAAAGCATGGCCAGGTCTAATTCACAGTGGCAGATTTAAGAGTGTACACGTCTGACCCAATGGAGGAAAGGCAATCCTTGTGCTGGCTGGCAGAGAAGAGCTGGTGTACTCAGTCTAGAAGCTTTCTGTGAGACAGGGCTCTGCCGAGAAGCTCAGCACCAGGGAATTCACAGCTATGGCAGGCAAGTGCAGCAGGTTAAGGACACATATTGCAGACATCTCTGCAAAAACGCTGCTGCAGCAGCAGAACATAACAGGGTGACTCAATAGTAATGTGACCTTTCATTAACAGATGCTTTTCCTCTTGCGTCTGTTTCTGACACATTTATCAACTGTTACAAACTTAGGTAAACCCCATTTTTTCAGTGCTTGTATCTGAACAGCGGTACAGACCTCCTGGAGCAAGGGAATGAATATAAAACTTTTCTCACTTGTTCTGATCAGGGCTCTGCTGTTGCTTTTAGGGCATCTCCCACTGAGCCCCCCATTCAGCAGTCTGGAGGAGCGAGTGTTTCCACCTCTGTGGATCTGATATAAGCACCAGTGAGAGAGGACACATCTCCTGAGGCTGGCAGAGTCATTCTGGGTTGTGGTAGGACTGAGTTTGCCCAACAAGGGACCAGTCAGTGTCTGCAAAACTCTTTGACGGTAAAATGTTTCGTTATTCTTCTTGTGACATTCCTAAGGGGCATATTGCATACAGCTATATATATTGGTTAAAGTTTGGTATTTCAGCTCATTCATATGTCATTGACTCACAATTCATTTACTTCACACAGTCTTTTAAGAGTCTTACACATCCCCAAGCCCTGAACATGGATCTTTTCCCTTAAATATATCTCATACTGCACCAACAATAACTTAAAAAGCCAGTAATGCCTAAAATAATTTTCCCAGGAATGCCTTGTAAAAATCTTCCTCATAAGAGATAAGAGACAAGGTCATTCCACATAAGACAACCCACTGGAATGACTCTGTAGACACTGCTTGTCCTGGAACTTCTTGTTCATCTTTCTCCTCATCTAGATATTTCGTCCACAAATTACAAGAGTATTTCCCACTTCAGCTGGGCATTTCTGTGGGCAAAATACAGGCAGAAATGGATACATTCTATTGGTATTGTGCCACCTCTGTGTCACCTTTCTTGCTCCCTGATAGCTGAGCTATCAAATTATTGCCTAGAGTGTTGTGATACATTATGGTAAAACCAGAAATGGGAAATTATCAGAGGCCCCAAAAAGTCCCCTTGCCAGACTATGCCCCTGGCACTAAAATGGATCAGTGGTCACGTCTTTTCCAGAGAGAATAGAGAGAAATATCTTCCATCTCAGACTTTAATTTGTGCATCTTATCAGTCACCTTATAGTTTTGCTGATGACATCTAAGGATAGCTTGGATACAAACTCCTCTCTATTGAGGACAAGGATTATGTGGGAATTTGGTTAAGAGATTTTTCTAGCTTTGATGCTTTTGTTGGGAAATGGCAGTTAAAGATGGACAGTTTAGGAGTAACCATATCTTACTGTGGTAATCTGTCCCTTTATTCTCTGAGAATGCTCCTTGGGTTCAGCCATTGCATACAAGGATATTCCCACAACTTACTCATAACTGAAGCACCTTCCCACATGAAGAGAAAATGTCATCTTGCTACTGTTAGGCAGGATGAGTCCTTCAGTATTGACAGGTCAACAGAAATTGTTTCAGTGGTTTGTCTGGTAAAGAGAAGTAGACTGCAGGGGTGGGGGGGAAACCCCTTCCATTGTGTTATTGGCAGCTCTCGGGAACCAAGCTCCATCAGACAGGTTTTCACCTGGGCAGAGGACCTCCAAGAATATCCTGCATGCTGCAGGAAGTCGAGTTTGATTCATCGACGGTACTTTCCCTTCTGAATCACCACTAACTCTTTGTGCCACTATGCTATCACAGACTATCTGCTTTTGGAAGCGCTGAGTATTATTATGCATTCTAACAGCAAAGTGCTGACTATTGCTGGGGATTACAGATTCTGTGAAACATTTTGTAAGATAACTCCTGGCATCTTGCCACTTGTTATATGGAAAACATGTTGTATTATCTTCCGTGTGGGGGGTGTGTAAGGGTGCTCCTAGTGTTCTGGACCCCAGCCTGCGAAGACTTACGTATATTTTATTCAGGATGAAGTTAAGCAATGCATAATGAACTTGTTCAGGCGCAGAGCCGAGATCTGTCACCTCAGACATGTTCCATATCCTTTAGGATTTCTTGAATGACAGCATCTTTCTTGTTGTCCAGAATACGCTACTATTGAACACTGTGCTGGAGGTTGGCAAGTATATTGGTTACCACAGTAGGAAGTTTCAGCTGAAGGGCCTGGTCCTGGCCTGGTAGGCTGATGTCCTTTGACTGGGATAGTTGAACTGGGATGGTGGAACTGGTCCCTGATACACATATGCACACAGGATGTGGAGGACCTGCTGTCAGCCACACACTAGACATTTGATGTAAAGCTTCTTCCTTCTCTTCTTGACCAGTCCTGGAGAGCTCTGCAGAGGCACTGAGTGAAGGACAGGGTAAGGAAGTCAGGGCACCAGGAATAGTAAAGCCCTTGTAGCTGGAGGCAAAGTGTAATGTAAGTGGAGGGAGGGCCTTCCAGACAGTCCACTTCTTGACACCATGCTTGCGGATAGTGGGGGTATTCCCGTGGGGACCCATGCAAGCATCCTTTTCTGGGTGGTTGCGGTGGCACGTGGAGGCAAAAGGCAATGGAGGGCACATCCTCTCATTCCCAGCCTGGAAGAAGCCAGGGTGACTGCTCTTCTCTCTGAAGCGCAGCTGCTGGAGACAGGGCCCCCTCCTTCACCACTGGGGGTGAGGTACTGACCGACTAATGGCCACCTCTGAGCTGAGGGCCTCGTGGGCTTCCCCCTACCAGGGACCTGAGGGGAGTGCCGTAGGGATCCCTGAGGGGAGTGCCGTAGGGATCCCTGAGGGGAGTGCTGTAGGGATCCCTGAGGAGAGTCCTGAGGGGAGTGCTGTAGGGATCCCTGAGGAGAGTCCTGAGGGGAGACCTGAGGGGAGCACTGCTGGGAGCCTGGAGGGGAGTTCTGAGGAGAACCCTGAGGGGAGCACTNGACAGCGGCAGAGGCTGCTTTGGGGTTCGACGGCGCGGCCATGGCCGCTCTCAACGGGGCCGTGGAGAACGGGCAGCCTGATAGGAAGGTGCCGCCGTTGCCACTGCCGCGGCCCCTGCGGAACCTGGAGGTGAAGTACACCAAGGTGAGCTGGCGAGGGGAAGCGGGCGGTGGGTTTGTGCCATGGTGTCACTGGTGCTGGGTGGTGTCAGGCTGGTGTGAAGTGTTTTTTTTTGTTGATATAATTTTTTCTCCCTCACTGTCATTTTTCTTAATTTTTAATGCGTTTTTTTTTTATTCTTCCTGCTGCCCTAGGCAGTAGGTTTATGGGTGTGTAAGTGTCATTGAGTGACTAGAGCAAGCAGATGACCATGGCATTTCTGGACAATCTGCTGTTGCTCCACTCCCTAAAGCCCCAAAACCCAATCTTTTTTTAGGGGAAAAAAAAACCCTACCAAATTTGTAGTGCAGCCCCAAGTGCCTAAGGGCTGTGGGCAGGCCCTGGTGGCAACCAGTGCCAGGCCTGCCGTGTGTGGGCTGTGGTGCCATGCTGGCCTGTCCCCTCCTGGTCACCCTGTCGGCCATCTTCCTGAGCAGTGCTTGCAAACCCTCTTGGTAAATGCTGTTCACATCACGTTACCGCTTGGCGAAATCGGATTTGGATGGGGTGAGCCCGGGTGGAGGCAAGAAGGAGTTTATCCATGAGGAAGCTGCTTGTCTGGGTCGTGCTCAGCCGTCCTTGACCCAGCCTGAGGCTCCCCTGTGTGGGATGGGGCCCTGTGGGGAGGGGGCTTGGGGCCAGGAATGGGTTTGGGTCCTCTTCATGCAGGACTGGGCCTCGTGATAGGGCTCCGTGACAAGATCGGGGCCACCCCAAGCTCCTGAAGAGGAGTGGTGGTCGCCCATGCCTTGTTTGGTGGCTTGCTGGCCCAACAGAGCTCATCCACGGCCTCCCTGCGGGATGAGGGGTTGAACAGCAAGCCCACTCAAACCCACAGCTCTCTGCTCTCCATCTAGCTTGCCTTTAAACAGTCACTCCTCACCTTTTGGATTTCACCGAAGGTTCCTGAGCTTGATCCCTCTGCCCATCAGAGGGGGGAGGCTGGTGCAGAGCTGAGCACCAGCTCTGAAACCCCTGCTCCCTAACGCAGCCGTAGCTTTGCGATAGCAGCAGTGCTTTTTGTTCCCCAGCAGCCTGACCCGCTGTCCTGCACAGTGGGGAAAAATATCCTGGCCGGTTATGCTGCTAGGCAGTTTTGACTGCCATAATTTGAACTATGTGGCTGGACTGAAGGACCTGCAGGGGCTGAGTGAGTGTATTAATTACTGTTACGTTTCTGTGTTGAGTATTATTTTTCTTAAAAAAAGGGAGGGCAAAACAAAGTTTGTTCTCTTGCAACAAGGAAGGGTAAACAGTGATAGCTTATCCAGTGAGGTGTTGATTTCAATTATGCATCTGAAGTACTGAAATAGATTAGCCATTTGTGGTAATTGCTGGACTAGATTAATTTTTAACATCCCAAATTTATCCATTTTTTTCTTTGTAAGATAAACTTGTCATTTAGCAGCAAACTGGATCCGCAGCTGCTGATTGCAGAATGGCGTAATGCTGCCTGCACAAACAGCTCTTTCCTGCGTCCAAAATGGACTCGGCCACTAGAGTTCTTCTTAAATATCCAAATGTTCTGCTTTCTGTTATTTTTATTGTTGGGAACACTTTTAAATACTCCTTAGGGATCTGATCCTGCAGCCACGTATGTTTTAAAACACGAGCTTTTTTTATTCTCCAGGGTTTTGCCAGGGACTCCGTACACTAAAGGTATTGAGGTAGTCTCTTAAAAGTGAAAACCAATGTTAATTGGAAGTGTGAATTTGACATTTGATGTGATGCTCTTGGTGCATCTGAGAAAATAATGAGCAGCAGTCAGTCTTCATAAAACTGCAAGGGGCTTTCTGAAAGCTCTGAGTTTCACCAGATGTTTACAGCTGACGGCACACTTTCCTCCGCTTAGCGGAGATTTTTATTTTCGGTTCTACCAGTTACAGGGCTGGGGGAGAGGAAAATATCTTTCAACAAAGATCTCGCTTATGGAGCAGCTTAATGCTTGTCATGGATGTGTGATGGAAGTGATCTGTCCCCAATTCTGTGTATCAAATCCTGGGTATGAAGCATGAATGGCTGATACGCAGCCTTGTTTGATTTCAACTCCTGGCACCAAAGACTCAGGCTATGTGCTGTGACTCCCAGAATGATGCTAGCATATATGTTACATCTAAAACAGCCTGATCCTTTCACTCTCGTGTTTTACTACTGCCTATAGGAACGTTGTTTTCCCATCCCAACCCCTTAACGTAGAATAAGTCTTGAATGTGGAGGAAAAACGGTATCCTTACTTTGTGAGCATATACCTGGTAGTTCTACAGTTCCTGTCATATCTCCTGCACTTATAATGTGACTTTCTTCAGTAGTGCAACGAAGGAAGACTGAAGTTAAAATGTGTAAATGTTAAAATGCAGTGCTAGAGGTAGTTTGGGAGCATTAGCTTCAACTCAATTGATATTTCTAACACTATATCTTTCCTTGTGACTTCCTTTGACATTTTTGGCAAGTTTCTTTCTCAGCCTGTCTGAAGCAGGTGCGCCAAAAAGTGCAGCTTCTGTGCCAGTTGTATCTCAGATACTTTACTACAAAAATAGTTAAGGAGGAACTTCTTTCAGGAAAAAAAGCTGCCCAAGGAAAGAAAGCTATGACCCAAAGCAGTGGGAATTCCGAATGGAAGGGATGCAACATTAATCTCCCGGTGGTGTGTAGAGACTCATAAACAAGATTGCAAGTGTGGATGGCTTCCAAGTAAAAGTACTTGCTTACAGCCACTAACAGGCTACTAATAAAGATTACTTCATCTAATCTTACTTAAAGCATATTTATAAAATCTCACACTGCCAAGTTAGATCACAGTGTGGATAAGATGCATGTTGAATCAATTAATTGTATATAGGTATTCATGTTCTGTTTACAGTGAGTAACAACACTCTAGTATTTGATGCATTTTCAGTTACGCAACACTGGGACTGTTTGTTCTTGCTCTGGAAATGCAATATTTTGAAACACTTAAATCTTGTCACAGACGACTCCAAGTGACGTGGGAGGCTTGCTCTAGCCTATGACAGGGCATGGTGGGGTAGAACTGGGCCAGTACTTACCATTCTCCAGTCGGTGCTTGGTGGGGGATCAAGTTGTGGAAGTAACCCAGGGCAGGATACAAACAACCAAGTTATATTGTCTGCTGACATTTCAATTGTGGCATCTAACAAGGAGCTCCTTTTGCCTCAACCGTACGAGTTTCTCTTGCTGTCTGCTTGCGGTTCCCATGGAGATGTATTTCAAAAACTGTCTGTTTCTCATTGCCAAATTATGGTGTTATACTGTGTGGGCCCCATCCTCTGTCTTCCTCAAAACTGCCTGGGTGCATGAAGGCTGTTTCATCAGTTCTCTGGCTCAGGGTCTAGTTTGGATAAATGCAGTCAGCATCGCAAATAGTCTCTCTGTGAGAGAGACTGAACGTGATTTGCTGCCATCAGTGGAAAATGAAGGCCCTCAGGGCTTTTGGGGAGTACCTTTTCTTTTTTGCATTGTTTATCAGGTGTGTTAGTAGTGTTTTTTTGGTGTTGTTTTTCTTTTTCTTTTAATCCTCCCTCTACTACTCCCTTTGCTGTCTCTTCAGATATTTATTAACAACGAATGGCATGAGTCTACAAGCGGAAAGAAATTCCCCACCTACAACCCTTCAACGCTGGAGAAAATTTGTGACATTGAGGAAGGAGACAAGGTAAGTGTTGTGGGAAAGGCAGTAAAACAAGACAGTTTCCAAGGGACTCTCTTCTGTAGGGAAGCACACAGAGGAAAAGCTGGCTTTTAACGGCAGTGTACATCTGGCCAGACTGTGAGCTGGATGTCTGGGACACTAGATGCGCTGTTAAAGGATTACAGTGGGTGGGTGGGTACAGTGGGTGGGTGGGATCAGTCCTGTCCAAGTCCAGAGTCCCTTTCCCTGCTAGGAACAGCCTGCTGAACACTAAGAAGCATGAGGTTCAGCATTATTCTTACATCGTATACCGGAAAGAAGAAGCTGCTCTGAGGAAATAGCAATGATGGTGCATGGACGTCCCTGACAGAACTTGGGCCTCATGCTGGGAGTGGTTTATACAGAAGTTTCATGGCAGCCTGTTGAACACATTGAACTGAAACTTGCCCTTTTATTATTTTTTTTTTAACAGTCAACATAACTTGAGTGCTTAGTGGAATTTAAGCTCAGTCATGCAAACACTGCCCACTTTCTGCTAGAAAATTCCAACTGCTATTATGGGTTCTGGCCTCCTGCACAGATGTGGCAACTCTGAGTTAAAACCAAACCAGTGTCTATCAAGATTGTTAGTAGTCCCTGGCCCTGGCATGCCCTAGGTTAGGCTGGGATATAACTGCTTGGGTTTGGTAACGGTCTGAGGTAAGGAACAATCAAATGTGACATGTCTTGTCCAGAACAGCTCATCATGTATGGGTCAACTGGCCTGATCTATGGAAAAGAGCTGGCCCAAGCTGGCTTTTTGCTGTATGTCATGAGAAGGTGATTCATAGCTTTTCTGCTGTACCAGGGCTTTGGCTGCTCATTGCTGTGGACAGTAAAGTGATGGGCAGTGTGGGCATTTCTGCCTGTACTGTGGTATCTTTTTGTTGGTATCTAAGCTTGCCCAACACTAGTTGGACCCAATGTCTGGTTCCCAGCCAGGTAGCTGACTTGGGCATCCTTTCCTAGGAGGAGCAATGCTAGTTAAGCAGGGACAATATGTTTTCTGGTAATATACTAAGTAGACTATAGAGCCTGACTCTTCTGGAAGTGGGAACAAACTTAATTGGCAATACAAGTCTCCAGCCTGCATGCAAATAGTGTGTATGGAAGCTGTTCATTTTGGATGACACTAAAGCAGCTTCTGAGGCCTCTTCCCATGGGAGATCTGTGCATCTATGGAGCAATTACAGATTGAGGCAGAACACAACACTATGTGTAATTTCTTTATGCTAACTGGGTAGGACACAACTGTGTTTAATTGCAGTGGCATGTAAACAGTGGAATTGAAGCTTACACTGATGCAACTGTATTTTGCTAGGCAGAAACCATGACGCTGTTATTGTTCCCTGGCCTAAGTATCTCCTCAAGCAGTTACAGAGCATTACATGAGTATTTAGATCCTGATTCTTAAAGACTTGGATAAAGAAAATTCTTATGCAGAACTAAGAGGCCAGTTTTCCAGCTTGCCTCCTTGAGGCTTGTGTCTGCCTGAATTCAAGGATAACTTCCAGCTTCTGGCTTGCGATAGAGCTACTGTAAACCGTTCCTTGGGGCCAGTCAGTGGAGCCCTGTGCCTGTGCATACTCAGCACAGGTGGCAGACTCCTCAGTGCATAGAATAATTACAGGCAAGTAAGTTATCTGCACATTGGGTGTTGAAAACTGCCTCTTTCACCCTTTTAATTTGCACTTAGAGGAAAAAAAAATTCTTTTAAGTACTTTGTAAGGGACTGAGTGGGGCTAGACCTGGATCTGGATTAGTTGAAAGCAGAGTCATGGGTGAGAAGCATCCTGACCTAGCTGTCTGGCTACTGATGACACTTGACTATGTCCTACTCTCTTCTGGCAAACTGAATCCCCTGAGACTTCCTGTGCCCTGGATGAACATCCCCCTCCTAGGTCTGTAAATCCCCCCTGTTGGAGTTATCACAGAGTGGTGAGTTGTGTTTGGTGGTGCTTTTCAGTGTCTTGTCCGCACGTGCCACCATATGTGGATGTGCTGGTCAGTACCACCATGGGGATGGCAGTTGCTCTAGCTGTGCTGTGCCAGGGATGGATCTGCCTTCACAGCAGGCTGGGAGCAGGATTCTACTTTCCTGTCCCTGAACAGAAACCTGCCCCTCCCTGGCCGTGCAGAGTGTATTTTGCTTAGGCTGCACGTGAGGGGTGGGAATTTGGCAGCTGATAGCTCAGCGATGACAATTTAGTCTGGGGCTGAAACTTGGCCAATGCTTTATGAGGCCAGGAGCAAAGGTTTTGTTGTTTGTTCTTTAGCTGTGGAATTTAAGACAAGATTGCCCTTCATGGGATAGTTGGGGGATAAAGCAAAGTCTTATAGGGGAAAAAAGTACTGAAAATAAAATGGCAAATACTTCCACTGGATAGTTGGAGGCTTTTTGCCTCCCAAATAATGGCTTAGTGTCCAAGTAGTTGCCAGGTTGATAACAGACTTCTGCCCTCAGTGAATAGTGCAGCCCCAGAATTTCTACCCTGTCTTGGTGTCACCATGTGCAGGCAAAAATACTTGCACCATTGTTGTTTCTCTGGTGCTGCTGATAATACTTGAAGGCAGGCTTTTTTCTTCTAGCAGCTTGCTACCATCCATCAAGGGCAGTGGGGAGGGTGCTCCTTCCTCAAAGAAGTGCCCAACTCGGTTGGCTGCCATAGAGAGTGGGCAGCTAGTTCACAGCTGGGACTCTTGAGCAGACTTGACACTGTAGAGCATCTGTCACAATCGTTTCGAAGCAGTTCACTCTCCCACGTTGCTCTTTGAAGGGTTGTAAGAGGGTTTTGTTCACAGTTCTCCCGCCCCCCTCAGATTGCAGTGGCAGCCTGAGGTGAGAGGCTGGAGGAATATTGTTCTCTACAGCAGACTTGCAATGCCCTCAGTGATGGTTTAGGATGCTTTCGGCTGTTAAGATGCTGGTTGTAGCTGTTTTGAACTTGGGGTCAAAAATTGGAGCAATACAGTGTGTAGACAATCTGTAGGTGAGCAGGTCAAGGAGCCACTTCTAGTTGAGAAACTGTGGCATACTCGTGCCCTGTGTCAGAAAGGTGCCTTTCCAAAGATGTGCACAGTGGGGGCTTTTCAAAGAAATTAGTAATTGAATTGAAGAAAGATGGCCTTCACTGGGTGTGCTCCATCTCTGGCCTGTCTCCTTACTGGCCAAACTGGAACAGTGTTGGGTGCACTGAGCCTGAAGCAGGACAAGGTGCTCTTGCAGGTATTTTTCCCCTACTCACAGCCAGTGGAGTGATGCCCTCAGCTGTCTGTAGCCTGCTGCTGAGGCATGAGAGAGGAAAAAGGAGCAGGCTAGAAACAGAGCAGTGATGAGCAGGACTTGAGGTGGAGGAGGTAGCTTAGAACAAAGAACAGTGTTGAGTTTGTTCAGGGGAAAATGGTATGTGGTTGTGTAACTGGGTTTGTATCATAAGGCAAACATCCAGGGTGGGTATGAAGGTTTGCAGGCATTTCCCAACGCTGCAATGCTTGACTTTGCAATCTTAATATTCTCTTAGTGGAGTTCTTTATGTAACACATGGTAAGTCTGTATAGATCAGAAATGCTCACCAGGATGCACGGACCTCCTCCTTGTGGTTTTGTGCACCACAGTGTCCCTGGCACCTTGACAGTTACGAGTCTCTGTCACGCATTGTGCCTACCTATTGCAACACGCCTGCAATGAACATGCCATTCAGACTCCCCTAATGCCTAGTCATAACAGGATGGATTAAGAATGGCATTTCAGCCTTCCTGAAGAATTTCCTTGTTTTTGCTGGTCTTTCAGGTCTACTGAGGCTGTGCAGGCTCACAAGATCTCACTCCGTGGTGTTACCACTGAGGGTGTTTAGGGAAAGCCTTTTAGCTTGCGTGGTAGTGACTGCGGTCTCCAAGATGCTGTGAGCCCAGTGTGTCTGAGAAAAGGGACAAGAATGAAGACAACTAGTATTTGCAGGAGCTGCAGCAGGGCTCAGATGTCCCTGTGTTTAGAGGATGGAGATCTGGGCATGTACTGAAGGCCTCTGCCCACAAAACCATCGCATCCCTGTTCCTGTGAGTGCCAGGGTGGTGGGAAGTTCCTCAGTACCAAAGGAATGCTGCACTGTGGCCTGTGCCACTGCAGACCCAATGCTCTTCACGTCAGTGCTCCCAGTCTGGTCACAGAAACTAATGAATTGCCGCTCAGGGAAGACTTGTTTAAACCTGACGTGTTTCTTGTGTTTCTTTGTCTGCTTTGTCACATAAAATATTGCCTTATTTGTGCTTGAGTCTTCATTCCAGTGGGCAGGATGGGAAGTACATAATCATGCAGTGGCTGGTGGTGCCTTCTGGCTTCTGCAGTGTACCAGTTTAAATATGGATCAACTCAACTCAAGCGAACCATTCTGAAGGCCTGTTCTGCCTGTGGGTGATGGGCCCCAGACAGGACGTAGCCACTGTGAACAGGCAGGTGCTTGTTACCTCTGCCTTGCCAACACCCTTGCTTGGTCAGAGCCATTCTTAGCCCCTTGTAACAGTACAAGTTTCCTCCAATAGTTTCCCCATCAGTGTCCTTCCAAAAGGGTGGGGTTCTTCTCCTGGCAACATAGGTCAGACCGTTTCAAGACTGTGTAATCTTGTAAAGAAAATGAGCCAAATTTAGTCTAAGGTGCCATTTCAGTGGGTGATGACTCATTTTTCTCAAACTTTTGTTGTAAGAAGGCAAGATGTCTCCCCATAACACTTTTCTTGGTTGAGCACCACACATTTCCCCATGAGGAGAGAATGGCCAGACGTTGTTGGATCAGTGCAGAGGGCTTTGTAATTGTATCCAGCAAGACTTGAGATAAGACACAAATGAGAGCCACATAAAGTGCTGTGAAGAATGATCAAGGCCTGAAATGCTTCCTCCTCTCCCACCCCCTTGAGCCACATATTGTCATAGAGTGAGAGCTCTCCATCAGCTGAAGTGAGGCATGGGCTGTGCCAGACATTACGTAGAAGAGGATTCTGTCCAAAGCTGGGGTGAAGAGTGCTTTATGTATGCTTGGGGTACAGCCTTGGCCTCATGGATGTTGATGGCAGTGTTTCCATTGACTTCACTGTGTCAGGAGGTTGCCCTTAGCTTCACTTTTTTAATCAATGCACGTGGGAAAAAGGGAGGAGTTCAGGGTATACTGTGGCCAGAGCAAATGCATGCAGCTTCTCTGGTGGTGATGTAGGGAGAGAGGGAATTTGTTCCCTGTGTGAGTGGTAACTTGGGTAAATGAGATTAGATTTGGTCTAGAGCATGGCAAAGTGGTTGGGAGATGAAGGGAGGATGCTGCTAAGTCTGTGTAGGTGAAATGCCTTTGTCATAGCAGTGAACAACAAAACCTTTCCCATCTTGTAGAATTATTCTGGAAGCATGATCTAGGATCTAAGGAAGCTTGTTTTAGAGAGTTAACTGTTACTGACATGGGGTCCCTCGGGACTAAGTGGTGGGATCTGAGCTGGGATTGTTTCCCCTGGATAAAACAGTGATATCTCTCGTGGGGGGCTTTCCTTTCTGTACTTATTCAGAGGAAGAGGATTCATGCAGGCCAACAGCCTGTCACACTTGGGGAAGCTGTAAGGGGAACAGAACTGGGATCTGGTTTCTCCATCTTTCCCCAGTGTCACATCTTGTATAGGCAGAAAAGGGATTCTTGATTATTGTATAAACAAACCAGTTGCATAAAATTACTCTTTTTGTACTCTGACCCCAAGGTTGTTTATAAGCCCAGACCAAATCCAAAACTTATTGCAGGCTTGGATCCAAATCTAGGAGTAAAATGAAAGTCTTTGTCAGATAATTTGGTTTTGGTCACTAGAGCATCATCTAGGAAGCAGCCTCATGGGGCTTCTGTGCCATTGTCGAGCTTCTTCCTTGTAACCTAAGGTTTTCTTGTGTCTGCTCTAGCCTGATGTGGATAATGCGGTGGAAGCAGCGAAGGCAGCATTCCAGAGGGGGTCTCCATGGAGACAGATGGATGCCCTAAGCAGAGGACGACTCCTGCACAAGCTGGCTGATCTTCTTGAGCGGGACAGAGTCATCCTGGCAGTAAGTACTGTGAGCGGTGATAAACCAGCAACAGTTGGCTGGTAGCTCAGCTCCCACCCTCCCACCAATATCTACCTAATGTTTTCTTTTCTCTCCCTTCATGAAGGGCAGAAGAGTCCATGTGGGATCATGGCTTATCTTTCTCGTTCTGTGGGAGGATTTTAGAAGCCTTAGAAGAAAGCTGTTAGTTCTTCTATTTAGCTGATGACTTCTCCAAAACTTTAGTTAGTTATAGAAGTGATTACAGATACTAATACTTAGATTTTCAAAGAAATAAACGTATTCTTTCTTAGTTTGTCATCAGTTTATAGCCATATCCCAGTACCAAACTTAAACCCCAAACACCTTCCCTCTGCCCCCTCCCAACCAATGAGCAACATAAACCAAAGAACAAAAAAAAACCAAAAGACTACAACTGACTTGGTTCTTCTTTACTACAAAAACGCAATGCTTGTTTGCCTTTTGTGAATTGCTTCCCCTAAAATGGGGGGCTGGAAAGGGAATCATTTGCTTGCTGGATGTCATCCAAAGTTTAAAATGTGTCTAAGTGGGAACTGATTCTTTCCCTACTGATTGTACTGGCTCAGGAAAAATCTCTTTATAGCCATGAAGCTGTGCTAACTTGGATTTCTGCACTGAAGAGCTATTGCTAATGATTCCCCATCCTATCCTGAAGGAGCTCTTCTGCTGCAGAATGAGTGGGGTAGGACCCAGGCTAAAGTGTGCTGCGGTTGATAGAAGCATTTAGACTCTACAGGCCTCAGATGTCTTTCCAGATCATGTCTGGAGAACCTGACCTCTCTCAGCTTAGAGCTGCTGTCAGTCCATACCTAAGATCTTGAACCTGAGTGCTCACCAGTTCAATGCTGCACTTTGGCTCTGCTTATCTTCAGGGGAAGGGTGTTTACAATCTTCAGTGCTGTTAGATATCTTTCAGGTCCTGAGCTGATATCCCCCTGAGGTCAGTAGGGCTTAACAAGCATGGGATGTGCTTAGGAGCCTGTGCTTGCATGACTATTTTGAGCTGGATCTCTTTCTTCAACACAGTGTCTCAACCACAACAGTCTCCAGTTTCAGCAGGACAAAACCAAAAACTCCAGGTCTGAAGGCAGTTCTGGCCAGCAAATAAAAGGGAAGAAAAAAAAATATGTGTGTGTGTGAATACACCCTGTTCATTTTCTGTTCAGTTTTTGGTGTGACTTCAGAGGACCCTCCTTTTTCCATAAACTGGGACACTCATTTCAAGCTTTCTGCTGTCCCTCTGATCTGGGAGGGCTTGTTTGGCATTGTTATTTTTGCTGCTGAAAGCCAGCCATAGCTGCCTTGGCTGCATACAAAGTGATGACTTACAAAAATCAGTCAGTTTAGCAGACGTTCAGAGTGGATAACAATCCTCGCCATTCCAAGGGGAATGTCTGTTTGAGTGCTGTTTGGACCCTAATGTCTGTGGAAGATGACAGGGTATGACTTCATACGTAAACAAAGATGTTTCAATCTACCAAGGGATAGAACTTCCTTTATGGTTGTGCTGGCCATTTGCACCAGTATCCTATTTAATGACCTGAGTACAGAACAAAGCATTCACTGAGCTAATGTCCAGAACAGCGTGAGGGATACAGGCCCAGACTGGACTTCATTGAGAGCTGCTCAGCTTTAGTGAAGCAATGTCTCCCTTGCCTTAGTCTGAGCACAGAGCTGAGCCCAAAGGTTACTTTACCGGAACTCTGTAAAAAATGTGGTTTCTATCACCCTGTGGACAAAAGAGGCTTTTCAGAGGCTAGTTTTAGGGCTATGAATTGCATTTCCAAATAGAAGGAAAGTGGGTCTGACTGATTTCAGTGACGCCATCTGGAATCCAGAACATCTGTGTCGGAGGGTCAGTTATGGTGAAGTCATGACCCTCACATCGTTTTTGACCAGTGCCCCAGACCACAGCCCCGTATCCCACCCACAGCCACCTTACTGGGCCTTTCAGAAGATGGGCTTTCATTGCAATCGCTGAACAAAGCGACGTCTGTACACATCAGGGTTATTGGGTCTAGGCTCCCTTCTACCTTATTTCTATTAAGACGCTCATTCCTTACATATAAGGGAAAGGAGGGAAACCCCATGTCTGCAGGGCAAAGCAAAATAAAATTGAAGAGTTTCTCCAAAAGCTTTTTTTAAGGAAAAAAACCCAAAACATTGACCTGTCTGACTCTGCATTTGCTTTTTTCAGACCCTGGAAACTATGGACACAGGAAAACCTTTTCTGCAGGCTTATTTCATTGACCTGGAAGGCTGTATAAAAACACTCCGATATTATGCTGGATGGGCTGATAAAATCCAGGGCAGAACTATCCCAGTGGGTAAGTTCCTTCAGACCCAGTTTCCCAGTTTCAGAGATGGCGTGGGATCAGGCTTGAGAGGGTGGTGCATGGAAAGGCAGGCTTCTGAAAACCTGCAAAAATGGCCTTGCGTTTCCTTTCTATCTCAGGATGAGCTTTAAGTAATGTGTTTCAAGTTTTAAAGTAATGGGAGAACAATGTGAATATTTGAATAAATCTCTGGAAAATAATGGATGGGCTCTTTTGTTTCCTTTTTAACAGAGAAACCTTTTGGTTTTAAATTCAGACTAGTTCTTGAAGGAAAAAAACATATGTATTCTAAGGGAGGTTATTAATTAGGTATCACTGAAATAAATTAAGGTGCCAGAAAGTGGAAGGACAGAGGTTTCTAGGGAGAATGGTCTGAAGGCAGAAGAGCTTGCGCTGTCCTAGATGCCACAGGGACGTGGCAGAGGGTTGATGTGCAATCCACCAGTGCCTCCCATTGCACTGGGTGTTCCTGCATCCCTGGCAGTGCTGGCTCACAGATGTTTAGAGAGATCACATAGGGTATATTCTCAACTTCTATTAAAGAGAAGGTCCAAGATGTTGCCTCCTCTCAGGAGCCAAAGCACTGAGTTCTTGGAGAGGCCTTGATGAGTTTTCTGACACTTGAAAGAGGTTTGTCAAAATGTCTCCTAGGCTGCAGAGCCAGAGCAGTCACCCTGCACTGTTGCAGCGGGATGGAGCAAACACTTCAGCTCAGCTGTATAAATTCAAATATGGTTTTGAGAAGAACAAGTTAAGACAATGGGTGTCCATGTGGCGTGATGAGCAATACGGTGTCTTGACAAAATCAGCATATCCTGTCCTTGCAGGGGGGTGTATGAGGCTGTATGAAGGACGGGCACTGCGGATAAAAATTAGTCACTAGAGGAAGGGCTAAACTAGTTCAGCCCGTGCAGTCAGCAAAGGCAGCGATGCCAGGCATAGAAGCAGAGATCTGTCATCCTCATTCGGAGTAACACGAAGCTTTGCTTGTCTGGACACTGCTTGTTGGCCCTGATTTGAGATCACTTCCAAAAGCCATAATTAGAAATGTTCATGTTTTCTGTTAGATTTTCTCAATGAAACTTGGTTTTCCACGAGAAGGAGTTTGTAAGGAAAATGTCCTTCGTGCTTTCTTTTGGAAAGAGTAATAGCAGTATTTTAAGATCAATGGTATTACTTTGCTCCCACTTTAATCTTTCTGTGATTTCTTACCAGAAGTGCAATTCCTGTCTCACTGATTATGTTTCCTGTACAAAATGGGTTTAAAAGCTCTCTCCCTCAGGGAAACAAGTGCTTTGTTTCTTTCGGTGAGACAAAATCTGAATGAAATTTGTGCTTGCTTTTCGGTGTGGTAGGGAGTTATCCTCCACCTTAGCCTCAGCACAGGGAGATGGCAGAAGGAATTGAACCCCTACTTTTAAAAGGCTTCACTGTGAACATAAGCAGTGTTTGGCTTTCAAGCTGACACAAGACCTGTTCTCAAACAGATCTTCATCCACCTGGAATGTCCCAAAGGCGTGAGTTAAGATGAACAAATACAGGGTGCTTTGTCTAATATGGTTTCGGTTCTGTGCCCAACCTGTTTGTGTGCCATCATCTTACACTGTTTCTGCAGAAAGCAAGGATTTTCACTGTCTTTTCTTCCTTTATTCTTTTGTCTTGCAGATGAAAATTTTGTCTGTTTCACCAGGCATGAACCGATGGGTGTCTGTGGAGCTATAACTCCAGTAAGTAGCAGTGATGATGCCCTGCATCTCCCTTAGAACTGGAAGAAGTACATGTGCACTCCCCATCTTACACTGCAGCCATTTGTTTCCTAGTTCAGTACAGCTGTTCTGCAGGGAACTCCCATCTGAGTTGCCTGATGTAGTTTTACCCCCATGCCAATTGCTCTTGGCAACACAAAGTCTTCTGCAATAGAAGGGTGGGTCTCCTAATCAGATGCTCTGTTCCTTTCTAAGGCTGACACCACTCACCAGAGACCAGACAGAGCTCTCTGAGTCTTGCACTGCTGGGACAACCTTCCTGTCATTACATGTGCCTAGGACTGATGCATACTTTTGGAGTTTTAAATCATATCTATTATAAATAACCCCTGGCTGTTCTCTGAGTTTTCTGTGATTAAATCTCACTGAATAGTTCTTTTCCTTGAGGTCTCATTCTCTGCTGAGGGGACAGTGTGGCTAGTTCTTGGAATACCTCTGGTTTTAGTGTGTATTGCTTGCTGTCTTTAAGCAGACAGACAGGAAGACTTTAGAGTGACATGGGAGACAAAGTTTGTTCCTATTTCGTTGTAAAATGCTTTGAAGGTGGTATCTTACAGGCCATGAGGCACATGGTGGTATGCCAGGATTCTCTCTGGATACTTGGGTCAATAAGAGTCCGTGGAAGACTTTTACCTTTGGGATAAGGTTATATGAGAGACTGAAAGAAATGTATATGGGGTATTGCATTTGCTGGATCCTGGCAATACCAGATCTGGACCAGTTCCCAAAGATACCTGGGGGAATTTGGGTTTTTCCATCAGCAGGATTGAGCTTGTACCCCCAGTGATAAGGTGGTACCCCCTGTTTAGCAATGCCAGGGTGAGGCAAAGTGGGAGATGGTCAGTACTAGTTATCAGACGTTTGGCTTGGTGACTCCTGTACAGCTTTTCTGGCTGAAGAAGCAACGTGACTGCTTGTGAGCAGCTAAGACTTGTGACTTAAGATCAAAACCTCAGGTTCCTCACATTGATCGCTGCTAAGAAGCCACCTCCCTGTCACACTTCAGCTGCCTCTGGCACTCAGCAATCCTTCTGGAAACTAGCCCTTTAAAAGCCTACATGTGGGAAGCTTTGGAGGGCCACGAAAAAGGGAAATAGTGGGACTTTTAATATTTCGGTTTGATCCTACATCAGCAGTAGATGCAACAGAAAGTGCAAACCCAAATTTGTCTCATGTTCAACGCTCTGTTTGTAAAAACGATGATGGGGGTCAACAAAATCACATCTCTCTTCCTTTCACTTAGAACAAATCCTCTCCATTTTTTTCCAGTTTGATCTCTAACACCAACAGTCTGTGGGTTTGTATATTCCTCTTGATTTAATGAGATTCTGTCACTATTCTGCATATGTCTTCCGAGACCAATTAACAGCCCTCCCTTTTTCCTGTGGCTTGACTATATTTAAACCAACGTTCTCAGCAAGGGAAGTTGTTAGGAAGTGCAGCATATGACTGAGCTTTATCCCAAGGTGGTATCACAGGCAGCCCTGGAGTCCTTTACTGTTACTTTCACCAGCCATTCTGCAGCAGAAAGCTCCTAATGGAGTTATGGCATGCTCTGAAAGTGTAGAAAAGTAGTGTGGCTATGAACCAAGCTGCAAAGTCAGGCCTTCAAGAAGGCTTAGAAGAAAAAGACAAATGGGAAAATTATGGGATGTGGCCATTGTGGAAGATCGCTGGAACAAAACAGGTCTGGGAGAGGAGAGGCAAGTTGAAGAATAACACATTAGACTAAATTCTGCTTCGTCTCAGGGCGGCTGGGTTAGAGCAGAACTCATCTCTTAAAAGCTGCACTGCTAATTTATTTGTAAGTGTGAATTTGTGGATTCCTAACATATTTGGCTGCTTTGTTGATAGCTGAAGGCCCTTGGCTTGAGTCTTGACAAGAAGTCCCCTTACTGTTGGCCTGCTTCCATCATCCCTAAAGCAGCATTAATTATTTTTAATGAAGAAATCCTTTCTGCTGCCAAATGACCTTTCTGAAATTCAGTGTGAGCTAGATTTTCCACTTCTTGCTTAGGCTCCAAGATCTACAAATACACATGACCATGAAAGAGATTAGCTCAGAAGAAACTGATGTGGACTGGTTCCTAATTCCAAATAAGAAAACTAATTGGAAAGGAGCAATTTCCAATTTGAAAGGACTATAAGACCTCCCTTGGATTTCCGTGACTGAACAACCCATTGCAGTTTCCTAGTTATAAACCTGGAATTGCATGATAGTGTATAAACTCCTAACTACTCAGCCAATTCCTAACAGAGAAAAATGAGTTTTTCTCAATGAGTGGTTGCACCCTTTAATTCCCTCACGTAAGGGCTTTGATCAGAAGGTATGTATTAGAACATTGCCTCTGACGTGGTTTCTGTGAATGGCCAAAATGCTATGCAGAGTGTGATCAAGCTCCTGTAAAGAATGAGGTCCCATCGTGCAGAGCTTTGTCCAATTTGCAGGATTAATGTGAGGACTGCCAGCATGATTTGGGATCTCCAGGGGAAATCGAGGAAGTTCTACTCTGTAGTCCAAGCAACGCAGTATTGTAAGCAGCCGCTTCTCTTTGTGGCTGTCCTCCCAGTAGCTTCTTTTCTCCCTGAGCGGTGTGAAGGTGGGGAAAGTGCTGCATGGAAGTGAGCAGGTGACTCTGCTGGGTTGATCTGATCAACTTTGTGTCCTTGCAGTGGAACTTCCCGTTGCTAATGCTAGTTTGGAAGATGGCACCAGCGCTGTGCTGTGGAAACACTTTGGTTATTAAGCCAGCTGAACAAACTCCTCTCACGGCTCTGTACGTTGGCTCACTGATCAAGGAGGTAAGGAAATCTGAACGTCCCATCTAGGTACTGTTCTTTTAAGTTGATAAGCAAGACTGTATTTTGAATTGGCTGGTGTAGATTTTTAGGTTTTAAAGATGTTAAAGGCTCACAGAGGAAAGTGAGAACAACCTCTCTTTGGTGTTTACTTACAAAGACCTTCCTGACCGGCAGTGGCTATCTGGCAGGTAGCAAAGATCACAAAACCTGTGGGTTTTTCTTCTTTCTCAGGAAGTTGAAAAGAGAAAAACGGGTCCTTTTATTCTCCTGCTCTGTCTTCCGCTCTCCCAGATGAGGGAAACACTACAGCTCAGATTTGTTAGACAATGGGGCAAAAAAGAGTGTGATTAGAAAGCAGTGTTGAGTTCATACCATTTTTAACTGGGGCAGTTCAAGCAAGACAGAGTGCCATGGGGAACGATTCTTCATAATTTCTATGGTTCATAGAACAGTTAGCTATGTCTGGCCTTTAAAGCCAATGTGATACTGATATAAAGGGAAGAATGATAGGTTGGAAGTTTAAAACGTTGGTTTAGGGCTTGTTAGGTGCCCTCAGATCCATTAATCACAGAGAGGTGGTGGGAGGTGCATGGTGCCTTCCAGAGCTGGGCAGTATATCAGCTTTCTGTAGCTACAGATGTGACCAGTCGTGAAGAAAACTGAAAGGGTCATAGATAGACTTTTGCCTCTCAGCTGGAAGTCTGTTTGTTAGGCCTGGTCTAAAGATAATGGCAATTTTATTCTGTTCTTGGCTTAGCCTAGGAGAAAACTGAAGGATAAGTGTCAGGAAAGGCAGTGCAAAAATACCACCAGTTAAAGTATCTCCTTAATTAATGGACTTAACAAGATGAGTGAGCATAAGGGTGCACTTTGCATGACTTGTAGCTAGCCTGGCCACACTGCTGCTTTTTCCCCTCCGACATAGAGCTCTGCAGACGCAGGCGTAGCATTCCCTCCAAAAGCCATTCAGTTCTGATGAAATTAACTTCTTAGCTGAAATTCTAAGCTGCCTTTTTCTCACAGTTGCCCTTCAAGGCAGAAATGTAATTAGAGCAGAATAATTTTATTTGAAGTTGTTCCTTTCCCCACCCAAAATTAGCTAAATTCTTTGCAGTTTTTCAGAAGAATAAGTTTGACTTTCTTTTTTTTTCCCATCTTTAAAAGGATGCAGAAGATGTTAACACACAACCAGAGCTATGTGTTAAGTTCAATGAAATAATTTTGGGCCAACCAAAATAATTTTGGCTTTCATTTTTGCTGAAAAACAGAAAAATGTGCTTCCTTGTGGCTTTGCTGCTGGCTCCAACCACCATTACTTGCACAGTTTGACTCGCAGTATTTTCTTGAAAACTTATTAGCCAAGATGCAAACTCTATTAAACTCCCTTTTATCATTGTCACTTCCAGAAAAGAAATCAGACTGCCCTTCCAATTCATGGAAAAATTAAAAAAAAAAAAAAGGAAAACTTATGAGGATAATCTATTGCAAGGTAGTTCATGAGCAATTACTTCAATTTTTTTTCCTTATTGGGAAGGAGCAACTGGATTTATTGAGATTTTACATTAAAAAGCCAAAAGAAATGAAGTGCAGGCTTAATATCCCGCAATTCCATTGTTACAAAATGCAGGGAAAATAACTTTGTGCAATCAGTAGTAGGGGAGGGCTAGCCTAGAAGACCATAACCCTTGAAACTCTTGTTGCAGGAAGTAAAAACAGACCAGTAAGTTCTGCTCTTCTCCTCACACTAGATTTTCACCTACGGTTTTGTCATTTGTCTCTTCTGGCAAAATCCTGGCTGGCTAATCTAGGTTGTAAATGTGGTGGAAACTGGCATACGTCTGTTACCATCTGCTCTTGTATTCCTGTTTTATTAGCCCCATCATCTAGTGAGGTTTTACTGACTTCTTAATCCCTCTGGCCCCTGAAGAACCACAAATGTCAACCTTTGTTCAAAACAAACTTTCATTCAGTTACCCCTTGGCTTCAGCTGCACAGCAGTAGCTGGGGGCCAAGTTTGGCCAAAAGACGCGCTCTCTTTTGACTCGAAACTGGGACTCCTCCAAGAATTCTTACTGAAACTTGGCATTTCCTAAGCATGGCTGTTACTTTCACCCATGTCTACTCCAGCTGGTAGCATACAGCCACGTTACTGGAAAGTCTGGAAAACAGTGATGTATCTGGTGCGGGCTCCTTGTCTGCAACTTGCAATTTTTAATTGAAAGGAATAGAGCGCAACTAATTCAAGCCTGAGAACCGAACTGCAGCTCTCAGGAGTGCAGATCAGCTCCAGAGTGCTCCAAATCTCACTTTACAGAGCTGTCTTTAACCTCTGTTTTAGGTGGGTTTCCCTCCAGGTGTGGTGAACATTGTGCCAGGCTACGGCCCCACAGCCGGAGCTGCTATTTCTACCCATCACAGCATTGATAAAATTGCTTTCACTGGATCAACAAAGGTAGGTGATGGATTTCTCATAAAGCACCTGCTGTTCCTCTTTGCATTCTCTTCTAAAACTGCCATCCACGTAAGACAGATGAATGAAATGTCAGTGATTTCTGTATAACCAACACCATTTTCCATCACGTTTCACATGACAGGATTTCTCAGAACTGTTTGGGATTTGTCTAATTCAGGTCCTTGTGCTTGTGATAATCCCACACTTCTGTAGGCTGTTTTTTGCCAAACTGCCACATTTCTGTAAAAACTGTAAGTAATAGATGCTCTGACAGGTAAGACAGTCTGCAGTGGAGGCTGGCAGTGATTTATCATCACATCATTGACCTGATGGAGCTTCTGGGCAGGGTTCCTTGCCAGTCCTGCCCTAAAAGCATGTGCAACTGGAAAACATGTCAGTCAGAGCCCTGAACAATTCCTCCTCAGCTTTAGTTACTTCTGAGGAGCTAGGACTTATATAAAAACATGGCCCTGTGCCTGAGGCTTCCTCCCCTGATCTGGATGGGAATAACATTTGAGCTTCTTTTGAGCCCTGCACATTAAGGCACCTTCTATTAACTTTTTCCCTGTAAATATATATCACTGCCTTGCTTAGGAGAGGGGTGGAAGCAAGACCTCTGCACTGTCAGACCAGAAAAGCCCTCCTCTTCTGTACCTACACGGAGGAAAGGAGAGCGTGGCTTGGTCTTGTCCATGGAATTGAGCACAGCTGTGGCATGCAAACAATTTGTCTCTAGTAATCACTGCTGCAAATCCTCAAACAACAGCATTCTTAGAAAGGTGAATGTCTTTCCATTCACTGCTCTACATTTTTCTCACAATATATAAGCACCCCTTTAAGAGGGGCAGTGTCCAAAGAATCCTGACACCAATGTGTGCAGTTGAGGCAAATAGAGTTTCTTCTCTTCTATTTCCTTAGGTAACGTTCTTCTTGATGAGCATTTGCTGAATTCATCCATTCTCCATTCTTATGTCTATCTTCACAATGCAGAGTGTAATCTAATTGCCTAATGATGACAAATTACCTTGAATGGTATTCTTGGGGGGTAAAGGTAACTCACTGAACATTCAAAAGCTCCTGCATTTAACAACAGTACCATCTAGTGGCTCTATGGACATGCTCACGGCTTCGCTTATCCCATAGAGGAAGGTGTGTTAAGCCTCTGTTTCTGTACAGGGATCATGGGAACAAACAGGAATGCAATAAAGTAGAAGTTCACGATGAGCTTTTACTCTCTTGATAGTTGGTCTAATCCAGGAGTTTACCCAAATACATGCTTCTCTCCAAATCCTAGATCAGAAACTTTTAGCCCAGATTAGACTCTGGCTGTGTGAGAACAATAGAGCTTATGGGCTCATCCAGCCCACATGGGTCTGTTTGGGTTTTTAATGAAAAAGGAGTATCCAGTGGATTAGGGACAGAAGGAAAATCTTGGCTGCTGGAGCCTCTGGGCAAAAAACTCCTATAGATGCTGTGCTTGTCTTCCTAATCCAAGGGTGTGCAGGAAGCACCGAGGGAGACAGATTCTTTGCTAATGCATGTGTAATTTAGAAGTGTTTTCTTCCCTCTCCACCCATCTGTGAGTTCAGCTTCATCTCTGCAGTATTTGCAGAATAATGCTACTGTTTCTGAGCCAGGAAGTGAAGCTAATTCAAAATACAATTTGACTTAGGTTTTAAGCCCCATCTCGGGCTCAGTGCCAGCCTGGAAATAACTCATCTTAAACTCCACGAGAATTTTCCCAGCTAGGTTTCTGATCCTTTCCCTTGGTTTATTAACTTACTCTTCTTTGGCCAGCCAGCTTGTGGAAATGCCTCTTGCAAAGTTTTGTGTGTCTGCAGCATGATGCAGTGCTTATTTCTGCCGTCTCTAGGCCTGGGCTGCTGAGTGACTAGACGTGATCTGCGCTGCTAGCTTTGAGTTACACAGGTGAACCATGAGAAATGCAGACCTATAGCTGCCACCCAACTGCCACGTGCTTTCCTTGCTCCACTCCACAACAGTATTTTTAGGCAAAAACGAGCTTAAGATTGCCATGCACAAAGGTAAAATACACCAAAAACCATTAGAAAAAGAGGAAATTCAAATATAAAGTCACACTTAACAAAAATAACCTGCCTTAACAATTGAAGCTCCTAAATAGTTTTAACTCATACTACCACAATTAAATTACTAAATGGCCCTGATGCTTGATTAATGCTCTTCTTGCAAGGAATCCTGTTCTTAAAACAGGAAGAAAAATCGCTGTTTTGGTGTTACCAGTAGAAAAAAGAAACAGCACAGTCAGTCAAAATTTGGGGAAAACATTTAATATGAAATATTTTTTCAGTGTGTGTGAAAATCCTTAGTTTGACATTACTTTGATTAAACTGCAGAAGCAGAGTAAACCCTTCTCTTCAGGGGAAGGAGAGGGTGCCCATAAATTCACCACATGGTCAGAGCAGGTTCTCGGGCAGAAAGTGCCACTACAGATCTAGACAGAGTTTGTCTGCTGAAGCCCTCAGGCCATCTAAGAAATTGAGTTCAGAGTTTTTAAAACCTCAGGGCCCCATTGATTACCAGTGTTGCTTGCTACCTTGCACGAGGTTGGAGATGCCTTATTCTGCAGCTCTGGGTAGCAGATAACTTCAGGATACAGTTCCTGTAGCTCTTCCATGTAGGCTGCCCTTTCAGATTTCCCTAAACCAAAGGTTAATTCTGGGGCTGGTTTCGAGCCAGCACATCACAGCAGTAGGAAACTCAAACCATTTAAGAGTCCTATCCCTGACTTCTACCTCTTTAGCCCCTCATCAGACTCTTCTAACCTTGACAGCATCCCACTGGACACAAATGAGTTAAGACTTTCAGGGGAAACAGTTTGTGTTCTCTTTGTGTCGCAATGCTACAGGTTGGAAAACTGATCAAGGAAGCTGCTTCTAAAAGCAACCTCAAAAGGGTGACATTAGAGCTTGGAGGGAAAAACCCCTGCATTGTGTGTGCAGATGCAGACTGTAAGTATTGGCTGCCGTCTTTATTTGCTGTAAGACACTGTGATTGTGGTGGTTTTTGTGTGCCTCTGCTGTCCTTTGGCAGCTGGCAGGGCTGGTGTTTGCCACAATATCCAGCTCAGAGGCTGGAGGAAACCCTTGTCCAAGAACAGGATGCAATTCTGCTTTGCTGGAGTTCTTGCCTAGCCCAGGAACAATTCCTGTGGCAAACAAGCAGACCATTGTACTGTTGCATTCCCTGGGGATGGCTCCAATTGCAGATAAATCTTGCATTTTGCATTTCTGCTGTTGTAGTGCCTTCCTTTTGGTTGGCAGTACTGCAGAGCCTGAGCCAAGCAGTGGGGAAAGGAGTTTTCTAAAAAGCAGCCCCTCTGCAAGCCTTCCTATGGCAGAGAGCTTTGTAGGACCTGATCTAATCCAGCCTTCACCTCTGTCCTAGGGGTCTGTAGGACCCACTTTGTGTGTTCTGTTGTGACTTTGTCACATTAGTGAGTAGTGCTAGGAAATATGTGTAACCTGTGACCACCAAAGTGGTTGGAAAATCCTATTTGGCTTGAGGAAAATACTTTCCACTCTCCTGCAATGCAGAGTTTGAAAACCAGAGGTATTTTTTGCCATCTGCTAACAGGGAGCACTGCAAAGACCTGGTCTGAGCTGGCTGTACGACGGGACATGCTGATTTCCAAACAATCCCTACTGAAACTAGCCTTTGGGAACCAGTACACCATATCTAGGAATCCAGATCTGAATTCTCACAGCGAGAAAAACTGGTTGCTGCCCTTAATGAGTCCTTGTGGAAGAAAATATTGGGCTATGGCAGACTAGACCTCGAGTCAAAAGGCAGGAAGCGGGGTGAAAATAGTAAGGGATCTGGTTTGAGGGGAGTATGAGGTCTTCTAAGTGCCTTCAGTGGGTGGGGACCATTATCAGCATTTTTTTAAGGAGGCTTTCAAGAGAGAAAGGCAAAAAACAAGTCAGGAAACACTGGAAAGCTGAAACTGTGCATGTGGTAACACTTTTCCCTCCTGGGCCGTGTTGCAGTGGACTTGGCAGTGGAATGTGCCCATCAAGGCGTGTTCTTCAATCAAGGGCAGTGCTGCACGGCTGCCTCTCGAGTGTTTGTGGAGGAGCAGATCTACCCGGAGTTCGTCAAGCGCAGCGTGGAGTACGCCAAGAAGCGACTCGTTGGAGACCCCTTTGATGCCAGAACTGAACAAGGGCCCCAGGTAACTGTGTGCCTGGGAACAGTTGTTGTTTGGTTTTTGGTTGTGTTTTTGTTTAATTTTCCTTGTGTAAATATTATCCTTGCGAACATGGTCCCAGCAGAAGCACTGAGGGGTGAGTAATGCATCATGGCTTTATTTTTCTCTCTATTTTAAATACCAATTAATCACAACTGTTGAAATGTTATGTTGTAATTTTTTTTAAACACAAATGTATTTAATTCACTTCTTATCCAGCTTTATGGAAGGGGCTGTCTCTCTGGTACAGTAATACGAAGCACGTTGCAGTGAGCAATAGCATTGCACACAAGAGTGGAGCTGCAGAAGTGGTCTTGCAGCCACTTGGCTGTGATGGTGATGACAAGTAGTTAGAGCCCAGGGACTCCTGAGTCCCCATGTTCCCTTTCTTCGTTTCCCTCATTTCTGATCCTTTGGAGAAGTTTCAGCTGAATTAGCGGGAAGAGCCATGCCAAGCTGCTGTCATGATGAGCTTCCAGAGCCTTCCTCATTTTTTCCTTCCAAAGCAATCCAAGCTATGTTGGAGAGCTCTGGAGGAACATGGTCCTTGGGTCAGACCTAACAGATTCACTGTTTTCTACCAAAAATACAGGGGGAATCCCAGAAATCTATAAACTAGGCCTCCTTTTCTCAGTACTGCACTATTTTTTTTCCTTGATGCTATACAGGATCCCTCAAAGAAGGGATCCCTTCTCCTATCTGCCTCCCCTTATCTGGATCTAGGCCCATTTACACACAATCCATGCACAGCAAAACCTTATTGCAAGTCCTTATGCGTGGGGAATAAAATGATATCCATGCCCTGTTCATGCCAGGGCTGCATCTATCCCTGCAGCATCTGGTCAGACTTAAATATGGCCCATCTGTCCTCTTCCCCTGTTCTGGCTTACTTGTTGCACTTGCAGCTAGGAGTGACAAGCACACGCGCCCCTGAACTTCTCTGCATGCAGCTGTCAAGCCCAAGATGGGAAGGTGTTGAGAGAGTGAGAGGAAACTGTTAATCCCAAAGCTTTTATGTGGCTCCCAGTGCAAAGGATCAACCACTTTCTCTGCAGCTATGGTTGCTCGCTGTCTGGAACCTGTGCTGTAAGATGCAACACACAGAAATTCCAACAGAAGAGAGAAATGATGCAGTGTCACAAGGACTTAAAGTATCTCCAAAAGTAGCAGAGATTCACACCTGCCCACAAGTTGCTGTTCAAATGTGAAGCTTCCAGATCAAATCTTTCATCTGTCCCTGAAGTAACCAGTTCTGCTGTGAGAGTTTTTTATCTTGAACTGATGGGTAAGGGAAGAATCATTAGGAAGAATAATCTTTTTTCCTCTTCTTTGTCTCTCCTCGTCAGGCCTCAGTTGCTTCAGATGCAGGTTGTGGCTCTTGTTCTTCTGTGTTGGTCGGAGTGAACATACACAACAGCATTACAAAAATAGGCACATGCTGCTGTGTAGAGCCCATCCTGGGGTGATCACTGGTTTAGAAACCAACAATGGGAAGGAGCTGGAGCCAGCCTTTAGGCTGACGATGGTTGTAGCCCATGATCTTTTTGGTCCTACATCAGCTCCAAGTGGTTGTAGCCAGACAACGGGCCCTGCAACTTATAGAGTGTTCAAAAAGTCTAAAATAGGAGAGCTCTGGAGTCCAGACTTTGAGCTAGTGTTTTGTGAAACCAAGCCCTACACCATGGCTGAGCATCGTGCTCCTAAGTAGCTACTGAGGCAGCCTGGAGCAGGACATCATGGGGACAGCAGGGACAATACTGTTCCACAGGTGCTTAAAGTTGATGTAAGCTAGTCCTGGAAAAAAACATTCTGTCTGAAGCTGTTTGTTCCTATAGTGCACTGCACTTATGAATTAGATTGGGGAACTGGCTGATTCAGGTCTAATCCAGCCTTTTTGGAAGCGAGGGAGAAAGGTTTGACTCGGGTCAGTTCCCTGATGTGACTTATTGCACGCTGGCATGGATGCTTGTGCATGGATGAGGGGAAAAGCCTGTGTCAGCTGCAGTATTGGGTTATGCTGATAGAAACTGCATGGCTCTGATGAAAATTAGGTCAAACGTAAACAGTTTTAAATTAAAACAGCAATGAGGCATGCTCCTGAGGAGACTTCTCCAAAGCTCACATGTATCTGACTCCACTGGCTGGCTGGATTTCAAAGGACAGCACAGGAAACCTGAGGGGTGCTCAGGACTGTTAGAGTGCCAACCTCAAACGCAGACCAAGGGCATTTCTTAACTTTGGATTCCTGTGAGCTCTATCATAGGAAGTAATAAAGTAAATCTGCCCAGATGACAGACTGGTTAACTGGTGGATCAAACAATTGTGAACAACTGACTGCTTTAGATGAGACTAACAGCCTGGTGGGCTAGAACAGGGGTTAGATTAGAACAAGACTAGATTAGTTTTGCTACTGTAGAACTGGTAGTTGTGGACTAAAAGGCCTGATCTACATGAAACCGGTAAGGAGTAAGGCTACCTCGTGTCACTTGCTGGCTGGAAGTTTTTCAGCCCCAAACCTATTGTTTGCTTTTTAAGACAGGGAATGTTTTCCTTAGAGTGTAGACATTTGTGTGCTTTAGGATTAAAGCGTGACAGTAAAAAATGTAAGTAGGAAGAGTATGTCTGTCTCCAACAGTCAGTTGGACACAGTTGTGGGGTAGTTCTGTAGGATGACAAATGCTAGGTCTGGGAGAACAAAACCTGTTCCTTCTCTTAAATGAAGCAAGATCCGAAGATCTGGGGGTTGTCAGATTTTCAGCATTGCAGTGGTCATTAGAAGCCTTCCTCCCTTTTGAATTAGATGGACAAAGAGTAGAATTTGCTCTAGCAGATCATGTGTTTTTAATAGAAGTCAAGGCTTGAACCATAAATAATAGTGGAGTAGGGGACAGAATTTAAACAAGCCTTGCAAGCTCTAGTTACAACGACAAACAGTTCCACCCTTGCATGTCATTTTTACAAATGTTTTCTTTCCCCAGTGTCTTTTCATCTAACTATAGTTTGCCTTGCAACAAGTTACAGCTGTATAAATATCCTTGTTTTGTTTTCTGTGATGTGAAGTGGATGAACTGGATTGGTCTGGATCACAGACATGCCAGGATGGAAAGCACTTGCAGAGATTTTCAAATTATTTACATTTGGCAACTAAGCAACCAGACAAATAGACAATACGTATGACACCTGCCAAACTTTCTATATGAGAGGCTCTGTATCCTACACGAGGGCACACGTTTCCTTGTGCAGTAGCATGGATCAAGTGTTTTCTTGGGTAGCATCTTAACACATGAGAGAACACAAGCACTTAGTACAAGCTGTCCACAGCACATGGGATACACACATCTGTGTGGCAGGAGATGTACTGTTCTCTGTTCTCGCTCTGTACCAGAAGTACCCCAAGGACACCCTCCTGAAGCTTTGATATTTGTCTAAAAGCATGAAAACTTGGGTTGTGTGTGGCCAGGATTAACTAGGGACAGGATATAGTCTGCAATCTGGAGGAGTCGAGTGTGGAACACTCCATGTAAACAGTCCCAACTGGCAACTGGCCCCGCTGAAATAAAAACAGATGCCTAGGGAGTGGTATTGAACCAGAACAAGCATCTGGAGGTACCTGGCATTCAGAATAACGTCCCAGGCTGCCAGGGCACCTTGAGCCAGTGGGTGGAATCTTTGATTTAATCACCTCAAATGAATTTGTCGAGGTTTTTGTTAGTTTTCCTTTCTTTTAACCATCTCCATAAGCCTTTTAGCATCTGCAGCGTGCTGTGGTGAGGTGTTTCATCACTAAATTATGTATCATACGAATAGCCACATCTGCTTGTTTGAAACCTGGCAATACCTGAAGGACAGTGCTGCATGTGGAGCACAAAAGAAGGACCAGTGTGATCAGAAGCGCTGAGGGCTTCTGCACCTCTTGCCGGCACGTGACCCACTGGGCTTGTGGAGTGCACGGTGTCCCCTCCAAGTCTTTGTGCAGGGCCACCCAGCTGTGTGACTTCACTGTCCTGCAACCAGGCCGGCCTTTCCCCACCTCTCCTGAAACCTCTAGTTTAAAGGCTAGTAACACACCAGAGCTTGCTATTTGAGTTCACTGCCTATTTAGGTGGGGAGGAGTTAGATGAGGTTGGTAGTTAAAAGAGAGGATGTGGCTCCTGGTCCAGAGAACCAAAAAATGCTGGGATGGCACTAGTCCCTAAGATCTGTGAAAGATGATTCTGATTTTAAAAGGATGGCTTCAGTGCGGTAGTTACTCTGAAGTCACCCCACTGGTAGGGCTCATCTTCTAGAATAGAATCATTCTGTGATTCTGTCTTTGGGGCTGTTGTATGTGTGTGTGCAGAAAGAGATGGAGTCAGAGCCTGCTGGATTCTTCTGGGTTTCTTCACAGCAAAGTTGACTTAATAATTTATATACTCTGATTCTCTTTCTCTTGCACTGGTACTGTTGCTGGTCACATCACATGAGCCGCCTGAGGTTGCCAGCCCAGCAAAACCCGTCTCAGGCAGTTCTCATGGTGCTCCAGAGTTAAATCAGTGCGTGGAGGTCAGTAAGGCTGAGAGCTGGAGTGAGGTGAGGTGTGGGAGTGCATATTCAGGATGCAGAGGAAGGGAAAGGGGAGGAGACCCCCTCCACGTGGCAGCAAATTATTAGATCATATTAAACTATCACATGTAACTTCACCTTCTGTTTTCTGTGGCTCAGGGCTATGCCCATGTCCTGTCTCTCAGCCTACTCATAGCCTGACTGCTCTATCACAGAGCAAGATGTAAACTTCCCTGGTATGACAGTGCCCTGCAAATACACCCCTGGGCCTCACACCACGACTCTGCTCTCTGGAACAGTGATAATAAAGGTGCTGCTGTCTGTTTCTTTCCCTTTTGTGTCTGACAGATTGACCAAAAACAGTTTGATAAAATCCTGGAGCTGATAGAAAGTGGGAAGAAGGAAGGGGCTAAGCTGGAGTGTGGGGGTCTTGCCATTGAAGACAGAGGCCTGTTTATAAAACCCACTGTGTTTTCGGAGGTCACTGACAACATGCGTATCGCCAAAGAAGAGGTACAGTACGAGTCACCTGAACCTTTATATGCATTTACTACTGCAAATGGGGGAAAAAAGAGGTATGGTTATGGTTGGAAAGGAAAACCTGAGAGGAGAATAGAAGTTTGGCTTTGTTCACTTATTTCAGTGTTCTAACAGCTACCTAATGCTGAAATCCATTCTCCTAATGAAGTATCTGCAAGGTGAGCTTCAATTGGAGTATATGTGTGTGGAGGGGAATTGAGAGAGGAGATGGGGAAGAGTAGAGCAGGCAAAAAAACCCATCAAAATGTTTTAGCAGCAATTTGTTTGCAATTAGGTGTTAGTTTGCCAGCCCTCTCTAATGCCTTGCTGTTTTCCCCTATTTCATTTGTTTTTTCCAAAAGGGAAGTAACCCTATGGAGTGTGCTCACTGGAGAATAACAAACCCACATTGAAACATAATAGTTAACACCATCCTAAGGCTTTTGGGTCTCATTTGAGGAGAACGTGATACAATGCAAAGTACAACCTTATCTAGATCCAGATGCTATAAATGCTGCTTCTGAATAATAAATAGTGGTGATGGAGGGCTTTCAGTCTTCATCCTTATTTTTAAATATAAATAACTGAATAAAAGTAACTGAGGCTGGGCAGGCTGGAGCAATTCTACATATTCTTTACCCTGAAGTTTGGGGGTTTTCTGAAGACAGAGTCAAGCTCTCCCACCACACAGAGGGATGGTTGTGTGTGCTATGTGCTCTCACACACCTCCTGCTGAGTGCACTTGTAAGTGCTCAGCTGCAGTGTGTGCTGATTTGAAGTGATGGAGATGCATGTTCTTCCTCCACTACTTTGTAAAAAAGGAATTGCTTCCTTGCAGAAAGGTGGGACAAGAACTGTGGGCCCCGGAGGTGGTGAGGAGGGAAGGAGTGGCCCTGCTATGCTGCCACTCAGGAACTTTCCTCAAGCTTTAGCATCTGAAGTAATCCCAGATTCGGTTCTCATGGTGAAATCCCCTGAGGCTGACCATTTTTTTCCTACATAAAAACGTGGTTGAAGCCAGCAAAGCACAGATCCTCATACCCTGGCTTTCATTATTCATATGCTGAAAAATTGAACAAGCTGCACGCGATTAGATCCTTTGAAATAGAAGTTAATCTACTTTTCATCATGTTACCCAATGGAAAAGAAGTAGTTGCCAAAGTCTAACTGGCACTTGTATTTTACAGTTTTGCCTAGTGTCTTTTTATGGGGCTGCTTACTGTTCCCTCCTGGCAAAATGTTTAGATGTCTCAGATCTGCCACAGAATCTCCAAGGAACCTGGGAAAGATATCAGCCAGGCCAGGCATGAGTTACATTCTAAAAATAGAGGGAATAAGAGCTGAAAATCCCATGACAGGCCTTTTTTTTTTCAGAAGAACTGACTCCAAATCCCAAGTCATGATTCATGAAGCTTATCCAGTTTCATTCATCTGCAGTTTTGTTGGGAATGCACGTTCATCCTTTGCCTACCAAAGTTCCGGTTCTGGGTGGCCCAAACTGAAGAGATTGAGAAACACTTGTTTGAGTCTAAAGGCTGGGCAAAACGCTTAGCCTGGACCTTGAGGCGGCACCCGAGAGGCTGTGTCTCACCTTTGGTGGGGATTTATTTACTGCAAGACCATGTAGGCAGGAGAGGGCCTCCCACCTTTGATGCTGCACTTGATCAAAGTGAGACTCCATCCCAGGAGCTGGGAAGTGCTGCCTGTGCCGGCTGCCTTTATACCGCCAACCCGGGAAGCTGAGTTTGGGGCAAACACACACGTGGTAAACACACTGCATGCAAATAAACTGCACACAGTGACAAAATCAGGGTTAAAACCAAAGAAGAGAACTTGCAGTCCTTGAAATATATTAATTGCTTCTTGAGTATACTCAACTTCTAAGTTCAAAAGGAGAGTCATAAAAGGGGTAAGGATGAATCATTTGAAACTTGTCCAGATCTAACTCCGCTTATTTTGGTCGTTAGAGATGATCTTTTACTAGTTGGATCTTAGCATATATTAACTATGATAGCACATCATTGTATTTCCTTTGAAGTCAGTTTAATTTGTAGTTTTTAAGAGACTCTATCAGTGACTTTTAGAAGGCTGGGATACAGCATTTTAAATACAGCATCCAAACAAAGCGTCTGATTCTGATTACTTCAGAATTACCGTGATCAGCAAAGGCTTTCCTGTACTAATGTTTAATTTATACGTGCAGATTTTTGGGCCAGTTCAGCCAATTATGAAGTTCAAGAGTATAGAAGAGGTCATAAGAAGAGCCAACAGTACCGAGTACGGACTCACGGCCGCAGTGTTCACAAAGAATCTGGACAGAGCGTTAACTCTCGCCTCTGCGTTGCAGTCGGGAACTGTCTGGTAAGCAGCGTGGGACAGAGCGTGGGCTGGGACTTTGTCTCCCAGGAGGGTAGGGAGGTGTGTGATTTGGAATCATGTGTGAGTGCTGGAGGTAAGATGTATTAGAGTCCTTCTTCATTCTTGATACTTTGCTCAGAAGCAACATCTATTCATCAAAATAAGGCAGTGAGGAACAGTCTGGCCGGAAATGGACTGTTTGATCGTTCAACTGGGGTAGTTCAGCCCCAAAAATGTAGGGGCTGTAGTAAGTTCCACCAGATATGATGGGTTTCAAAATGCTGTATGTGGAAAAAAACCAATTCCTAGGATCTTTAGGTAGCATCAGATGGAGAGTTAGCCGCACAAATCAGTATGGACAGTAGATGGCATCACACGACTGCCAGAAAAACAAGCATCTAGTTTTGCTTACAAAATTTCTTATTTTATATTAGAATAGTTTTAAAGATGGAAACCTGATTTATTCCCCCCCCCTCCAAGATAGGAATTTGATATGATGTCTGATTTTGATTCACACAGAGGATTGATTTCAAGAGTTGGCACCAGAAGAATCTGCCTGAGTAATATTTACATTAAAACGGGATGTTGGGCTGTGAAGGACACGTGTGCTTGTACGTACCTGCCCTACAACACCCAGCCATACCTGGCTCTCTCCAGTCATTTGGTCTTACTGGGATGCTGAGGAAGTATCTGCATTAGCTTTTCCTACCTAGTGCTTGTAGAAATGGGGTTAGCAACACGTTTGTCTAATGCACTCCAAGTGTTTTCTGTACGTGGAAGTGGACGGTGGCGCCTGCTTGTGAGTGCTTAGACAGCTTTCTGAGTAAGCACCTTCATTTCAGAATGTGCTTCATTAATCTAGGAAATAGGTTGGACTATTTATTTTATTTTTAAGCATGGCTCTGCACACAGCATAAATTCCAGCTCAAGCATGTATGTCTGAGCCATGAGAGACGTTGGAGTGAGATGTAGGTCAGACTGAGCTCTACTCAAACCATTCCTGTTTCTGCAGCAAAATAAGATTTTACTTCTAAAATCTGGTTTCTCAAGTGAATGAACTGTATAAAGAGAAAACTGATGGATTTCAGCCTCTTTTTGTATTGTTGCTGTTGTCATCATCTTGCTTCTCCTTCGCACTGAATTGTCTTTTTACCATTGATGGTTTTATTGTAGGATCAACTGTTACAATGCGCTCTACGCACAAGCTCCCTTTGGTGGCTTTAAAATGTCAGGCAATGGCAGAGAACTGTAAGTTTTGCTCGGTGTTTTGTTTAGATGTGGATGGTGAATGCAATAACAATTGTGACAGTAAAAATGTTGTTGAATTTGCTTGTAAACTCTCAGGCTCACAGTACGCTGCACAGGGAAGTGCTGTGCCAGTACAGCGTGGATGTAAAGCCCAGATGTGAGAACGTGAGCAGTGCCTTCAGGAGCACCTTCATCTGCTTTATAAACTCTTAATCACCAGTTCAGGCAATTCCACTTGCCAGTATTTTTCTTTACTACTTAGATTTTCAGATCATGGGAGAAGTGTGGCACATTGGGTAGGGACACTGGTATCCATCCCAAACCTCCTCTATCTTTATATGGTGGTATCTAGGCCTGCTTGCTGTATCACTGCTCCAAGCTGGACCTGTTCCACCTCTGACTTTGTAATGTTGGAGCTAGAACAACAAGGAGTGATCTCCAAATCATTCTTCTTCCCATCTTCTAAGCTTGCCACTAAATTACAGGAGAACCCTCTGTCCCTCTTCCCCAGCCTGACCTGTTGCAGCATAGCTACCAGACATTCCAGCTCTACTGACACAGCAATTTTTAAACCAAAGTCATCCTATAAATTAGAGGGAGAGCTGAGAAATTTACTTAAATCTTAATTTTCTTCTTGTATAGGAGGGAACCAACTACACCACTCAGAAGACCCTTCAGAGGGATCTAATGCACCTTTTCTTTCCTAAGCCAGTTTAGCTCCAGAATCAGATTCTAGTAGCTGTCCTGGTGCATCTCCTGCCCTCGAGATATTCAGATGTCTCACTTGCTAAGAACAGCAAAGCTCCACAAATGGGGCATATATATTGAGACCTTATGGTTTACTTTGCCTGACTACCCAGCTAATTAAAGGGACTCATCCCTTGGGCAAGGCATGGGAGTAGAGCCAGTTTCCACCAACCAGGACATAATGCAGTGGTGTGGGGTCTATCACCAATATGTGTTTCTGGGGCAACTATGCCCTCTTGATTATATGGTATCTTGTAGATAGAAGCCTACTTTCAGTGGAAAAGTAACTTTAATTACTGTCTGAACACTGATAACTATATTTACGTGGATGTTTCTTTGGTGGGTTCTCACAATAGCGCTCAGCTTTCACTAGGCAGAGTCACAAGGTGTCATCTTGTGGGTGACTGTGACCAGAAGCATTCCATGTTTGTTTTACAACAGGGTGTAGCTGCGGGCACTTAAGTCTGCGTCCTTAGCAATTATTGGAAGTGGGGGGCCAAACCAATACTGGTGTAAGTTAGTTCAGACCTGGTTTTACTGGCTTGATGTCATCTACAGCAGCTGTTGATCAGTGTCTAAAATGTGCTTGTGTAGAAATCTCTTATCTTTGGGAAGTACACATTAATGGGCTACAACTGTTTGTCCTGTCCCTTCCTCCCTCTTCTTTTCCAGCGGTGAATATGCTTTGGCAGAATATACTGAAGTGAAAACGGTCACCATTAAACTCTCCCAGAAGAGCCCATGAAAACAGAAGGCCTAAAATGCTGACACTCTGAATGTGACACATGGGGGACGTGTTCAGAGCAAGGGGGAGGGGAGGGGGAGGAAGGAAAATGGAAACACCTAACTTTATTCCTCTAGAAACACTGAATCTACTGGACTCCATTTTGTCAACTGGCTCTTCGAAAACCAATGTAACCGACCCTACTGGCAGCATGACACGCACTTGTGCTCTACATGTCCCTGTCTGCCACCTGTGACTAAAATGCTGATCAGTCACAGTGTTTGCTGGACATCTGCTTTCAAACTGTACCCCTGAAGGACGTGGACATTGATGGCATGTGAGAGAGACTTCTGGTACCACTGGGATGGACTGCTGAACACCTTCAGAGGCAGATGGGTTTCACTCGGCATAAACGGACCTGGACGGTAGGGCTGGTACCACTTCACTGAACTCAGCGGAGTTTGTGTGAAGTTTGGGATGTACAAGCTTTCATGGAAGGAGTTGTAAAGAAATTCTCTTTGAAAGAGCTATCTTGGTCTCTCTAAAGATACACGCATTCTCCGAATCGGTGATCTTCTAGCCCTGAATGAGATTTATGGGAGTTTCCTAGAGGACTCCTTCGGGGCCAGCATTTCACCTGACAGAGCTAGACTTTAAAGTGTCCTTTGAACCTGATGTTTCGGTGTGCACACATCACACATGCTGCAAATGCAAGTTCCCGACTTGCTAACCCTTCTGGCTCCGAATGAGTCACAATTGTATCTCAAACCTACACTGTAGCACTTTTCGCAAGAGGATTTTGCACTGTACTTACCGTGATGACACAGAGTTGAATGCTAAGCCTGTAGCATGGTAGATACCCCACAGAAAACATCCCACGTTAGTCCTTCTCATCCTGGGGGGAGGGAGCAGAAGAGCTGCAAGGAGCTGTTGTGCTCTCTCCTCTGCAACTTTCAAGCTGCGTGAACATCTCTTTATTTTTTGAGCCAGAGCTATTATTACGAGAGTAAAACTTACAAGTTCTTTCTACCACTTCCTTATCCCGTATGAATGTAGCTTAAAGCACATTTCTGGAAGTACAGTATGAAAAGGCAGGTGTTCCCAAGCACACACTGAGTGCTAAAGATGTGGGTGTACGAACCAGTTACCATGGAATAAGCTATGGCTGGGCTTGAACGTGTCAGCAGCTTTGCAGTCATTTGTCCTCGTGAGTGCTATCATCTTGTGGCAAGCAGGGAGTAGCTGATCCTCTGCTGAGGAGTAAGCTGCCTTGAATTGTGTCTTGCTTACAGTTGTATAAGCAGGTAGATACACCAGTAACATCCATGGAGTGGCTGTCACACCAAGTTCCTGCCTTAGCATCTCCTGCAGTAAACTTCTTTGCATGCCCAGATGTTACTACGAGATCAGTGACAAGCCACATGCTGTCTTCAGTTCCGGGGTTCCCTACTTTCCCTCCTCCTCCTCTTGATTCTGTACTGAAGAACCACTGGCAAAGGTGCGGGAAGTTCCATGTGCGCAGAAACTGTAAGCATGGCAGGAGTTGGTGGTGTCAGCTTGTTGGGAAGGTCTTGCTGGGATTGTCCTCTGAGAGCAAACCAATAGAGGTTCCTCATGGTGTATCGACCAGTCTCCATAGAGCACTGCTAAAGATGGCTGCCTGGAGCTTTCCAGATGTCAGAGCTCAAAGCAGAAATGCAGGTCTAACCTCTCTTCTCTGCTGCAAGCAAGGATTTAACCCGTGCCGTGCTTTGCTCAGAGATGTACCCAGTCAGTAACAAGTTCTGCAGCATGAGTGGACCTTTATCTGGAGGAGGAAGGAAGGTGGGTGGTGATAAGTAAGGAAAAAGTTTGCATGAGCCTAAACTTCCTTATTAGTGAGCATTGAAATTGCACTTCAACACTGCTTAACTTCTTCAATGACATACCTCCAACGGCTGTGTACGATAGGTGCCTGTCCCCACACGGACAGGTAAACCTCCCCATGTGGTGAAGAAAATGTCCTCCCTTCCCCAAGAAAGGCCAAATGGGAACATTGTAAATAAGTTTCTATTTTTTGTAAAACACTTAGAGTGCAGACATCTTCTCAGACAAACATTTTACTTTTGCCTGCCCGACGGTTTTCTAGGGCTGTGGTCAGACAGGAGGGAGCTCAGGCAAAGAGTAAAAGGCTGGATATCTCAATGTATCTCTGTATTAATTTTTGATAAACAGTGGTTGACACTGAAATCATCGGAAGGTCTTCAAATCCTATTATTCTGGCTTTATATGTATGATAGGTATTTCCTGTCTTTTTTTTTTTTCCCTATTGAGTTTTTAAAAAGTCAATATATCTCTTATTGTATAAATCAGGGTTTGACTCTACACACTGAATTTTCTAAGTTATATAACACTAGACACTAACTTTAAAATAGCCCCTTAGAGGGTATATATTCTTTCATTGCACAGTAAGGCTTTCATATGAAATACTACTTCTTTTTTTTTAAAGAACTATATTTATAAATTAGGATACAGTTAATCTAATGTATTTTTATAGCTAAAGGTACATGAAAATGCTATGTTTAAACCTCATGTATATACTATGGGTATCTTTTTGTAATAGTTCTTGTTCCTAATAAATGTTTAACTTTGTGAGATGGGTTCTAAATGCTACATACTGATATTGCTCAGAAAGGAGGGCTGGGGAGCAGGAAACTTCTATTGACTTTACTCATTTTAACAGAGGAGTAACCTAAATGCTTTTTTATTTACACTGATTAGTGCTTTAAGATAATTCCAACCCCTGTAATGCATGCACTAAGACCCCTTCCATCAGCAGGGAACTTCCTCTCAACTCAATCCTCCTGTCGCTGGTTCCTATTTCACTCTGAATTTGGTCCATTGTGTCTATAAAAGCAAACACTGGAAAAGGTTACGGTTTCATGCTTCTAAAAAGAATGGCCCTCTATTGCTCCAGTTAGAGGGGGCTCCTCCTAGAACAGCCCTGAGCCTGTTCCCCTGGACTGAGGGACCCAGCAGTAGCCCCCAAGCAGAAACGTGCACTCGACTCACAAGAGAAAACACCGTTTCGATGCTTTTACCTTTTCCACATTGGAACACAGGGTGCGAGTTTGCATGTGTGTGTTTGGGGATTCAGTATCTCCTGGGGGGACTGTGAAGGAATCTGGACTTGGATTCGCTTCTGCAATTTGCAAAGAGTAGCCTATTTTTAAAAAGTGAAGTACCAAAGTGTGGTCAGTGCTCTACATGGAGAAGCTGGAGCCTGTGTCTTGTCTCACCCCTTAGCAGTCGCTTTTAGAAGTTGTGCCATTTGATGCTGATGTAGTAGGACTCACAGCCAACTCAACACTGTGAGTAGGACTCACAGCTAACTCACCACTGCAAGTTGGACTCACAGCTAACTCACCACTGCGAGTAGGACTCACACCTAACTCACCGCTGCGAGTAGGACTCACACCTAACTCACCACTGCGAGTAGGACTGTTGTTCCTGATACAGGCCAGGATGCTGTATCAGCATCAAATGGCACAGTGGTGAGTAGGACTTGGGAGGTGATGATCCCTTTCTCCTCAGCACTGGTGAGGCCCCATCTCGAGTGCTGTGTCCAGTTTTGGGCCCCTCGCCACAAAAAAGACATTGAGGTGCTGGAGCAGATGCTGGAGAGAAGGGCAACAAAGCTGGTGAGGGGTCTGGAGAGTAAGGCTTATGAGGAGAGGCTGAGGGAGCTGGGGGTGTTCAGCCAGGAGAAGAGAAGGCTGAGGGGAGACCACACTGTCTACAACTCCCTGAATGGAGGGTGTAGCCAGGAGGGGTTCAGTCTCTTCTCCCAAGTCACGGGGGATGGGACAAGAGGACATGGCCTCAAGTTGCACCAGGGGAATCTCAGATTGGATATCAGGGCAGATTTTCCTCTGAAAGGGTTATTAAGCATCAGAATGGGCTGCCCAGGGAAGTGGTTGAGGCACCATCACTGNCTTCTCCTCGGCACTGGTGAGGCCCCATCTCGAGTGCTGTGTCCAGTTTTGGGCCCCTCGCCACAAAAAAGACATTGAGGTGCTGGAGCAGATGCTGGAGAGAAGGGCAACAAAGCTGGTGAGGGGTCTGGAGAGTAAGGCTTATGAGGAGAGGCTGAGGGAGCTGGGGGTGTTCAGCCAGGAGAAGAGAAGGCTGAGGGGAGACCACACTGTCTACAACTCCCTGAATGGAGGGTGTAGCCAGGAGGGGTTCAGTCTCTTCTCCCAAGTCACGGGGGATGGGACAAGAGGACATGGCCTCAAGTTGCACCAGGGGAATCTCAGATTGGATATCAGGGCAGATTTTCCTCTGAAAGGGTTATTAAGCATCAGAATGGGCTGCCCAGGGAAGTGGTTGAGGCACCATCACTGGAGGTACTTAAAAGATGGGTAGACATAGTGCTTGGTGGCATGGTTATGAGTTTGGTTGGTGGTTGGACTAAATGACCTCAAAGGCTCCTTCCAACCTAGACAATTCTATGATTTTGAGTAAGCAAAGGGGAAGGAGAGCAGAGCTGCAGCTGGCTCAGCTTCCTCCAGTTCAAAGCAGGATGGATCCCTTTTGCCTTCTGAGGTGAGCCTCAAAATGGAGAATTTGAAGGACCCTGCTGCCAAATGGGGCTTCCTGCCCTGGTCTGGCCGTTGCCTAAACCCCTTTGAGACACATCCATCACAAAGGATCGCTCTGCTAAATGTGCTCCCATTTCTGTCTCGTTTCCCTCACCTGCAGTGTAGACAAAGAGCAAGAACATACAGACACCATTGTCTTTTAACCCTCTTCCCATCCAAGGCACACGTGAGAAATGTCCGTTTTCTTCCCACAAAGGCCAAGCCAAACTCCTTGGATTTTCCACTTGCTAACAGCATCACTCCAGAGCTTTGAGACTTTGGAAGGGGGAAGGCTGGAGATACAAAGGAATTACTGTGAGCGACACAACCAGTGGAGAAATAAGCCAGGAAGAGTAGGGTGAGATATGGGCGGGGGGAAAGATGAAAAGAAAATTTAGCTTGAACACGTGGAGAAATTCTTGCTAGGGCAAGCAAGAAATAAAGGAAAAAAAGTTATTTCAGTGGGTTTTCAAACACTTGTGCCAACGAAGCTGTAAGAGAGGTCTGGGGAAGAGCTGGGTTGTGAGGCACAAAAGACAGCAGGGTGGAAAGGTTGCTAAACAGGTAACGCTGTGGTGGCTACAGCTAAAAGCAGATTAATGGGGACCTGTACGCAGGCAAAACCCCAATGAAGACCCAGCCTCTCTATGTCTCCATAACCGTATCAAAGAAACACCCTGGGTGCATCTCAGGCTGCAGCAGCCATTCATGGATATGGCTTTTTCCATCCTGAAGCTATCATCTGTGCCTTGTTTCTTGGTACAGGCAAGTAAAGAAAATCCTGTGTGTGCAGTTTATGAATCCACGTGAATAAGGAAACAGAAAGGTGTGCAGAAATTATCTTCTCTCAGTAGGTCCGAGGGGTGGGGAAGATAAAGCCGTACTAGGCTTGCCAGATGTTCCTGGTACCTGGAGATGGAGCGGGTTTGTGACGGGGAAGAGATGTGCAACAGCAGCTGGAGCAGAGCATGTCCCACGCCTTGGGAAGGTCAGATCCCACCTTGCTTTTCCAAAGAGGAGCAAGCTCACACTGCCATCTGGGGAAGGAGCAACTTTCAAAGGAAAAAAAGCCATGGATCAGCTCCGTATGACAGGTAAGGCCAGGCCTCTGTGGGGCAGAGAGATGGGTACCCACCTGCTGCCCCTGCTCAGGGAGCAACACAGGGTCTGCCTGTGAGGGCGAGGCCGCCCAGACAACCCGCTGTGGCTGAGAGGGTCCTGTTTCAGCCCCTGCAACTCCCAGTTTTCCTAAAAAAACCCAACCCCACGTCGAAGAGCTAAAGCCCGCGGAGCCTGGGCCAGGGGCAGAGGGGAGATGCCTGTCGATGATGGAGCTGGGGAAAGAGCCCCGCCGCAGGGCTGCCCTGCGCCCTCCCCTCACCAGGATGGGCTCAGTGCCCAGGTGCTTCGGGAGGGAGGCGGGTGGCCGTGCGAGGCCCTCGGCATGTCACCGTCCGCCGCCCCCGGCCCAGGCGCGGCCACTCAGGGCAGCTAGGGCCGGGCGG